>CM046454.1:51377352-51977352 GCA_025506515.1 Flaveria trinervia
ATCCCCCATGCATAGTGTGTCCTATGTATAGGCAAACAAACACGGATACATATAGTAGCATTGAGCCTGTAGTGTCTACACAACATATTATCTACACATGTTTATTCTTTGGCAGTTTGGGTGTTGTTATTTGGGGATTCAATTCATATTAGATGAGGATTGGATACATGTATAGGATTGGTCGTGGACTAATTTAATTGGCATGAAACATTTAATTGTGTTTTCTATAAACTTGTGAACTCACCAATTATTTAGTTGATATTTTTTGTATGTTTTTCACTAACCTAAATTAAAGTTAGCTTGGCTAGTTATACATTTGAGGTACCTCACATAATAGTAGTATCAAGTTCTAGAAGCCTAGATTATAAAGCATTTAAGTATATATTCAATGTAATGAATGTTGACATATATTCTCTTATAACCAATATTGTTCTTGATATTCTGTCTAGTCGTACCCCGTTGCTTCCGCCGTATGCTAAAAGTGAGGGTGTGACATCATACCCACAAAGTAACCAAAACAAAGAGTCTCGGATTAACACAAGTTCATTATCATTGACATAAACTCAAACTATCAACCATATATTAGAAGATTATAGTCTTATAATATAAGCCTTAAAAGAACATAAAGTATAATAGAAAGTTATTGTAACACCCGGTTATTTTTCTAAACCACAAGAAATAATGAATAGAAGAAAGAAAAGCTATAAGGTCCAAGTGGAGGGACCAAAAGTGTCCAAAAGGACAAAACTTTGAAAGTTGGTGTAAAGGTGGGCATGGCCGCCCACCCTCACTTCACATCACCAGTTCTTCGGTTCTAGAGAGAGGAAGCAGAAGAGAACTCTCGGTTTATGGAAGAAAAAGAAGTGAACGAATTCAAGGTAAGAATTCGTGGTTTTTAGATGTTTATGATGGGTTTTATCCCGGTTACATGCTTATGTGCTTATGTGTTTGTGTTTGTGCTGGGTGTGCGTGTGTCGTGTTTGTTTTAGGTGTTTGAACTTATTTGCAAGCAGTTAGAAAGGAAGAAACACCCAAGTTGCATCAGGTGAGTTCTAGACCCCAGTTTTACTTGCTTTCAAATATCTTTGGGGCTGAAAATGTATGTAAAAGATTTTCAAATTTTGAGTATGTATGCCCGTATGTATTGTACATGAATGAATGTGATTCTTGAATGCTGATAGGTTATTCATGTTTAGAATAGCCACATTAGCTTAGAACAGATGGATTTGATGATGGGGTTGAAAACATGCTGGAAACATGACGAACAGATGGTCCATGCGCCTAGATAAGGCTCATGCGCCTGAAAATGCCTTAGAAAGAACTAAGTGTAATCCATGCGCCCCAACAGTACCCCTGCACCTAAGATTGCCTGAGAAATAATTAAGTACAGCCCATGCGCCTGAACAGTGGCCCATGCTCTAGAAATGTTAGCCGGACGACTAAGTGTAGGTTATGCGCCCTATAGTGCCCATGCGCCCAAGTGGCCCATGCGCCTAAGTGTCCATACCTGATTACTCATGCGTCAAGTGTTCATACACACAAATAGTGCCCATTCGCCTGAATAGTTCATGCGCCTAAAGTAAAATGCTTAAGTGTTGGCTGATACGCCTACATAGTGATGAAACGCCCAAATAGGGCTCATGCGCCCAAACAGTTCCCATGCGCCTAGACTTAGAAATTTTCATAGAATTTTCTGGGAGTCTGTTCCTTATGGTTTGACCGAGGTTGACTAGGGCTTATTAATGATGTTGTTTCATGCATAATATGATATGATTGATTTTGATTGTTCCTTATTATTATTTTGCTATTATTATTATTACTTCTATATGTGACTTTACGTGGTATGTTATTATCGTAGCGTAAGTATATCATAATATAATGAAAGATCAATAAAGAAATAAGAGAACATTAATGAAAATGTTAACAGTCTTGCAAGCTTACAGAGGTACACGACCATGTTGTCGTTAGCTCAACTGTGCCGCGGTTAGCTACCCTATTATGCAAACAGGGTCAATCAATTGAGATTGGTAGGACCTTTGTAGCGTGCCCTGGGTGATTGGGTTGGCCTGTACAAAGTACACATGTAAGGCCCCGTTCCCAGGACGCTTACAGCTGGGTTCTCATCGCACATAAATCATATAATTACATTTGTATTTATAATCGTAGCGGAAAACTAAAACAAACTTTCATTTCCATGTAAATGCTTTTGCAAACTAATACAACATTCATTACAAAAATCGTTTGTTCGCATTACAATGCAAAAACAATAATCAAAGAATGCCATCCCAAAAGGGCTGAGTAGTCGCCCGTGCCATCCTCAGCAATCATTACCTGCCAACTGGAAACACATCAAAGTCAGCGTTGCTGAGTGAGTTCTAGTTTTATAAATAAAAAATACTTTACTTTCAGATAAAACCGTTCGTACTTTTACATGATCACACATCATACGTACACATAAATAATATCATTATTATCTTCCTTCATTCGTTCATTCCTTCTTTCATTACCTTACTTGCGCATCGGACATCATCCCGAACCATACCATGTGCTACATCCCGGTTAGTCGTAGCTACCGGGCCGAAGTCAACGAATGACAGCTAAACGTATGCCGCGGTACTAGGAGTAACCGTCAGTCTTAGCTACTGGGCCGAAGTCAACGAATGACAGCTAAATATGCCACAGTACTAGGGGTGAGCGGTAGAGGTTCTACATTGGGGTCAATCACCAAGAGGGACCCCGTATCCGATGTATGCAAGACGTTTCATTCGTTCATCATGTTCCTCTTCCTTTATCTTTCACTTTACGTTACATAATACTTCGTTCATTCATCATAAAAGTAAAGCCACAGGAAAGATATTATACATGCATAAGGAACATAAACATGCATCAACATCACATCATACATGGCAACATCATACATACATAAGTGCAACATCATCATCATCATCATGCCCAACATGCTTTCTAAGACCTCGATGTCATCTTAAATCTTATGGGAACCTTTACATCAACACTTACATCTGCACTTTCCCCCGAAAGTCAAAAGTTAATCTACACCTTCCTCGGGTTCAACAGCCCTATTCGGGCGTATGGACACCCCTCAGTCGCATGGCCTCCATGCGACTGAACATCATGCGATTGAACTAATATGGATGAACACCTATGCGAATGAACATCCAGTCATGCGAATGGACAATGCGATGAACACCTATGCGACTAGACCTTCAGTCGTGCGAATGGACCTTCAGTGCGCATGACACCCCGCGACTGGCCCTCCAGTCGTGCGAATGAACCCCAATCGTGCGAATGGACCCCAATCGCACCCTAATCGGCCGTATGGCCTCCATTCGGCCTCCAGTCGGTCGCCTACCCTAACTGGTGCAGAGTGCAGTTCAACCCGACTGCAGCCGAGGGTTTTCGGCCTCCAACTCATCTAAACCCATTTTAAGCCTAAATGACCATCCTAACCCTTAGGCATGCACACCATAACATCATTCAAGCACAACCAAGCAAGAAATCAAGTCACAATCGCGTCATACACATACACAAACACGCATACATACGGGTTTCACCCAAACGCGAAAAGAGTTTTCAGATGTATTCCAGCCCCAAAATCGTTTGAAAACAAGTAAAAGAGGGGTCCTAGAACTCACCTAAACGAGCACAATGACAAGAGCTTCGATTCGGCTTGCTTCACGACGATTTTGCGACCCGAACCGATCCGAACCAACACTTTTTCCTGTTTTTTCTCTTCTTGTTTCTCTCTTCCCCCTTTATGAAGCTGAAATGTGGATGTGGGGAGAGTGGGCTGCCCTCTCCCTACATATATCACCACATTTCCCAACTTTTCTTCATTGGCGGGTTGGTCCCTCGACTTTTGAACTTTATTTTCTTTTCTTTCGCCACCGGCTTCAAAATAAAAATATTCCGGGTGTTACAAGTCCACCCCCTTAAATAGGTTTCGTCCCCGAAACCTGTTATTCGTCGAACAAACGCGGATAATGCTGTCTCATTTCTTCTTCAGTCTCCCACGTTGACTCGGATCCCTTCTGTGCTTCCACTGTACACGCACAAGAGGAACCACTTTATTCCTTAGCCCCTTTTTCTTACGATCGATGATTGCCACCGTTGCTCCACATAATTGAGCCTTTCATCTATTTCAATGTCCTCCATGGAACAATCATGTCTTCATCAGCTATACACTTTCTTAGATGAGATACATGGAACGTCGGTGAATCCCACTTAACTCATCTCGCAACTCCAATCTATAGGCCACCTCCCCTACGAGCAATGATTCGGAAAGGGCCTATATATCTTGGGCTCAACTTGCCCCGCTTTCTGAATCTGTAATACCCTTCCAAGGCGAGACCTTCAACATAACCCGGTCACCCACCTGGAACTCAATTGGCCTACGTCGCTTATCGGTATACGACTTCTGTCTATCCTTGGCTGCCTTCATGAAGGCTTTAATCTTTTCAAGCTTCTCTGTCGTAGCCTCGATTACCTCGACGCTCCCCAATTCCTTCTGACCAATATCACCCCAACAAACGGGTGTTCTGCATCTCCTACCGTATAGCATCTCATATGGTGGCATACCAATACTGGCATGATAGCTTTGTTGTATGAAAATTCAGCTAACGGTAGGTGGTCATCCCAACTTCCACCAAAATCGATCACACACGCCCGAAGCATGTCTTCCAGTGTCTGAATGGTCCTTTCTGACTGACCATCAGTCTGGGGATGATAAGCCGTGCTAATATGTAACCTCGTCCCCATAGCGTCGTGGAATTTCTTCCAAAATTAGATGTAAACCGAGTGTCACGATCAGACACAATAGACACCAGCACACCATGACGAGTTACAATTTCCTTGATGAACAGATCAGCAACCTCTCCGATGAATACGTCTCGCGGATCGGTAGAAAATGAGCGCTCTTCGTCAGCGATCAACTATCACCCATATGGCATCATACCCTTTCGGAGTACGTGGCAGCTTCGTAATGAAGTCCATGGTGATGTGCTCCCATTTCCATTCTGGTATATCCAAAGGTTGTATCTCCCATACGGCTTTTGATGCTCTGCCTTCACCTGTAAGCAAGTAAGGCACTTACTCACATACTCCACCACATCGCGCTTCATACCCGGCCACCAATAATCTTTCTTCATGTCATGGTACATTTTCGTGGCACCAGGATGAATGGAGTATCGAGTCTTGTGGGCTTCATCCATTATCTTCACCCGTAGATCCCCAAAACGAGAATCCACACACGACGCCGAATCGAGTTCTAACACCGAGTGTGTTTTCACCCAATTCCCCAACCAGACCTCTCATTCTTTCCGAGTTAAGGTGATCTTCTTTCAATGCCTCATCTTGAAACTCCTAACTTGCTTCATCACATCGGAGGTCATGATTAATTGATAAGCTTTCACCCGAATCGGTTCGGGCCTCTCTTTTCGGCTAAGGGCATCCGCCACCACATTAGCTTTGCCCGGATGGTAATGGATCTCGCAATCATAATCCTTTATAAGTTCCAACCATCTCCTCTGCCTCATGTTCAGATCCTTTTGCTCGAAGAAATACTTCAAGCTTTATGATCGGTGAATATGGTGCACTTCGTCCCGTAAGATAGTGCCTCCAGATCTTCAATGCAAAGACCACGGCTGCTAGCTCCAAGTCATGAGTGGGATAATTAACCTCATGAACCTTTAACTGTCGAGATGCATAGGCTATAACCTTCCCTCTCTGCATTAACACACACCCCAACCCTGAGTAGGAAGCATCAGAATAAACCACCAAATCTTCGCTTCCATCGGGTAATGAGAATGAGGAGCGTCAGTCTTGCCTTCAGCTCTTCGAACGCCTTCTCTTGAGCTTGACCCCATACAAATTTCACATCCTTTCGGGTCAACTTAGTTAGTAGAGAAGCAATCTTAGAGAAGTCTTGGATGAATCTTCTATAGTAGCCCGCCAAGCCCAAGAAACTACGGATCTCGGATGGCGTCTTTGGTGACTTCCATTGCATAACCGCCTCCACCTTCGCCGGGTCAACCATAATCCCATCAGGATTCACCACATGACCCAAAAATGAACTTCGCGCAACCAGACGCGCACTTGGAGAATTTAGCATACAATTTCTCCTTTCTCAACGTCTCTAGAACCTCTCGAATGTGACCGGCATGCTCAATCTCGCTCTTTGAATAAATCAGGATATCATCAATAAACACAATCACTGATTTATCCAACATAGGCCGACACACACGGTTCATCAGATCCATAAAAGCAGCTGGCGCGTTGGTCAAACCAAAGGACATGACAAGAAACTCGTAATGGCCATAGCGCGTACGGAAAGCTGTTTTAGGGATGTCTTGCTCCTTCACCTTCAACTGATGATAACCAGATCGAAGATCTATCCTCGAGAACCAACTAGCACCCTGAAGCTAGTCGAAAAATCATCTATCCTCGGTAAGGGTAGCGGTTCTTCACTGTCAACTTGTTCAGTTCGCGGTAGTCAATGCACATCCTCATACTACCATCCTTCTTCTTTACAAATAGGACCGGAGCACCCCAAGGAGAGATACTCAGTCTAATGAACCCCTTATCAAGCAGCTCTCGCAACTGCTCCATCAACTCTTTCATCTCGGTTGGAGCCAACCGATATGGTGCCTTGGCAACAGGTTGGGCACCCGTATCAGATCAATCTGAAATTCAATCATCTGTCAGGTGGCACTCCTGATAAGTCTTCTGGGAACACGTCTGGAAAGTCACACACAACGGTACATCAGCTAGTTGTGGTGTTGGTGTATCCACATCCTTTACATAGGCCAAGTAGCACTACATCCACGCCTCATACACTTTCCCGCCACCGCCATTGAGATCACCTTCGGGATTGTAGTAACCCGATCACCATAAACCGTTACCAAACTTCCGTCAGGCGCTGTCAACCGAACCATCTTCTTGCGACCACAATGTTGCCTCGAAGTCCGCCAACCAATCCATCCAAGAACCAAATCGAAACCACCCAAGGTCATCACAAACGGTCTAACAGGAAAGGACCCTCAAGTTCCACATCACAATTCTCTATCATCTCAGAAATCCTGGTAGACTTACCTATGGCAGTTTCTACATCAAAGGGCGCATCAACACGTCTACTAACAGGCAGCTTAGCACAGAAAGCAGCAGAAATAAAACTCTTACTAGCACCCGAATCAAATAACACAGAAGCTAAAGTCTGGTTCACTAGAAACGTACCGGACACAACGTCAGGGTCCGTCCTAGCCTCCTCCTGTGTCATGGTGAACGCCCTGGCGCTCGCCCTCGGTCCATCACTTCCCGTCTTCTTCACCCTGAACCCTCAGTCCTCGACTTCTTACAATCTCTGCTCATATGACCAGTTTCCCCACAGTTAAAACATTTGCTCGACATGCAATCCTTCGCCACATGCCCTGTCTTCCCACACTTGAAGCACAAGTTTGACCCAAACCTACATTCCCCGCTGTGCTCCCTTCCACACTTGCCACACCTTTTCGACCCCGCACTTGATGTGACCACACGGCGCTCATCCACCCGTGCCGTTTTGTTACCCATCGGGGCATCACCCCGACCAAACCGTTTCCCGTTCCAGTTTCGATCACCACCACCCTTCTTACTTGCTTCAGTCACCACCCTCCCCTCATCATACAGCCTCCTGCCAAATCAACTGCCGACCTAAACGTGCTTGGCCGGGCAGCGATCATATGCCGACGGACATCCACGGTAAACCTGAATGTACCTCTTATTTTCCGAGACAGAGGCGTCACCTGATCAGCACAAGCCGTGCCATTTCATTAAACTTGGTGGTATACTGCTGGTGTGTCATGGTTCCAGCCTCCAACTGTAAAAATCTCCCTTCTAACTTATCCATTCTCTTGAGGACAGAACTCCTCAATCACCATCTTCTTCAACTCGGGCCATTCATTCTCCCGATCGCCCGATTACCTTCTGCTTGGACAATGTTATCCCACCAACACAGAGCTGAATCCACAAAAGAGTGGGTAGCAAACTTCACCTTTTGGTCCTCTCCACACTCGCTGATATCGAGAACAACTTCCATTTCCCTCACCCACCGGTGAGCCGCTGCAGCGGTGCCGTTTCCATCAAAAGTAGGGGGCTTGCATCTCATAAAAGCCCCATAATTACATCCTCGTGTTGTTTCATGCACAGGCTCTTCCTCCTCCTCGTCATCATCAGATAGAACCGTTTCCGGCTCTGGTTGTTCCGTTTCCCAGAGGATCTGTTTCTTTCTTTTCCTTTCCCCTTCTCGTACAACCTTAATAACTTCGGTCACCACAGACGGTAAATCGTCTGCATGACCAGATGTACTTCTTCTACAACAGCCTCTTTTACTGAGGCTCTCAGATTGGCGCTTTCGTCGCCACCCTCCGGATGAGGGGTCTCTGGTTCTTCATGAAAACCACCCTCTCAACTCTGGGTCTCCCTCTCTTGGTCGCGGTTCAGCACCGTGACCTCCACCCCTAGAAGCTTTCGAAGATCTACCTCCGGCCATCACACGCACACTGAAAGATTCAAACACCAACACGGTCATCAAGGAAACAACTCAGTTTATGTCAAGTATAGTAAGTCCCTAATTACAGTGGCTAGTTGTGATTAGCCACTTACTTTACTCTTCATACCCCAAGTATTACCTGTCCTGACTACATCAGTATTTAAACCTACATATAACACATAACACATACCATGCGCACATAAACCGGTTAACTTTACGAAAATACCTGATGGCACGCAGCTACTCAGTTTGGCATCCCATTCCCTTTCGTCCCATTCTCATCTCAGTTTAAGATTAGGTTTATTTTGAAAATTTACCCATTTCACTTAAACTTTGGCTCTGATACCAACTTGTAAGGCCCCGTTCCCGGGACGCTTACAGCTGGGTTCTCATCGCACATAAATCATTAATTACATTTGTATTTAATAAATCGCAGTGGAAAACTAAAACAAACTTTCATTTCCATGTAAATGCTTTTGCAAACTAATACAACATTCATTACAAAAATCGTTTGTTCGCATTACAATGCAAAAACATTAATCAAAGAATGCCATCCCAAAAGGGCTGAGTAGTCGCCCGTGCCATCCTCAGCAATCATTACCTGCCAACTGGAAACACATCAAAGTCAGCGTTGCTGAGTGAGTTCTAGTTTTATAAATAAAACATACTTTACTTTCAGATAAAACCGTTCGTACTTTTACATGATCACACATCATACGTACACATAAATAATATCATTATTATCTTCTTCATTCGTTCATTCCTTCTTTCATTACCTTACTTGCGCATCGGACATCATCCCGAACCAATACCATGTGCTACACCCCGGTTAGTCGTAGCTACCGGCCGAAGTCAACGAATGACAGCTAAACGTATGCCGCGGTACTAGGAGTAACCGTCAGTCTTAGCTACTGGGCCGAAGTCAACGAATGACAGCTAAACGTATGCCACAGTACTAGGGGTGAGCGGTAGAGATTCTACATTTGGGGTCAATCACCAAGAGGGACCCCGTATCCGATGTTGCAAGACGTTTCATTCGTTCATCATGTTCCTTTCCTTTATCTTTCACTTTACGTTACATAATACTTCGTTCATCATCATAACAAGTAAAGCCACAGGAAAGATATTATACATCGCATAAGGAACATAGACATGCATCACATCAATCATACATGGCAACATCATACATACATAAAGTGCAACATCATCATCATCATCATGCCCAACATGTCTTTCTAAACCTCGATCGTCATCTAAAAACTCTTATGGGACCTTTACATCAACACTTACATCTGCACTTTCCCCCGAAAGTCAGAAGTTAATCTACACCTTCCTTGGGTTCAACAGCCCTATTCGGGCGTATGGACACCCCTCAGTCGCATGGCCTCCATGCGACTGAACATCATGCGATTGAACTAATACGGATGAACACCTATGCGAATGAACATCCAGTCGTGCGAATGGACAATGCGGATGAACACCTATGCGACTAGACCTTCAGTCGTGCGAATGGACCTTCAGTCGCATGACACCCACGCGACTGGCCCTCCAGTCGTGCGAATGAACCCCAATGGTGCGAATGGACCACAATCGCACCCTAATCGGCCGTATGGCCTCCATTCGGCCTCCAGACGGTCGCCTAACCCTAACTGGTGCAGAGTGCAGTTCAACCCGACTGCAGCCGAGGGTTTTCGGCCTCCAAACTCATCTAAACCCATTTTAAAACTAAATTGACCGTCCTAACCCTTAGGGATGCACACCATAACATCATTCAAGCACAACCAAGCAAGAAATCAAGTCACAATCGCGTCATACACATACACACACGCATACATACGGGTTTTCACCCAAAACGCGAAAAAGAGTTTTTAGATGTATTCCAGCCCCAAAATCGTTTGAAAACATGTAAAAGAGGGGTCCTAGAACTCACCTAAACGAGCACAATGACAAGAGCTTCGATTCGGCTTGCTTCACGATGATTTTGGCGACCCGAACCAACACTTTTTTTCCTCTTTTTCTCTTCTTCTTTCTCTCTTCCCCCTTTATGAAGCTGAATGTGGATGTGGGGAGAGTGGGCTGCCCTCTCCCTACATATCACCACATTTCCCGACTTTTCTTCATTGGCGGGTTTGGTCCCTCGACTTTTGAACTTTATTTTCTTTTCTTTCGCCACCGGCTTCAAAATAATAAATATTCGGGTGTTACAACACAGAACCCTTTCGAGGGATATAGTTGACCTTTTCGAGGGATACAGTTGACCCTTTCGGGGGATATAGTTGAGCCTTTCGAGGGATACAGTTGACCCTTAGATGGGCCTATCACCCATTTTCCATCGCCAATATAGTTGGGGTATTGCTCACTGGTCCATACAGAAAGTGAAACATAAAGATAAAATTTTATAGAACAGACAAGGCCTACAGTCAAGAGAACGAACAATATTTGTTCATATTGTTGATGCGTGATCGCATATACAGTACAGAGTTGTATTTTACAGAAAAGAGTATGTTCATATACAACATATATAATGTTTTTTATTACCTATAAACTAGAGCTCACTCAGCAACGCTGACTTTTATACATTTTCAGTTGGCAGGTAATTATTGTTGAGGATGGCACGGGGGTGAAGCCACTCAGCGGGGAAAGTCTGACATCCATTTGTACTCTGTGTCGCTGTTGTTTTGTAATGCATGTAAACAAGTCTTTTGTAAACAGTCAATGATGATGTATTGCTTAACAACAATGTTTTAAATGAAGTGATTGGCTTTTGATAAATTATTTCCACTGCTTAAGCTTGTTTAATTGTAATGTTAATATTTTAATTGCTATGATTGACCAACTGTAAGGTTTCCGGGAACGGGGCCTTACAGTTATATTATTTAAAAGTTTCAAGAACTTAAATAAAATTTTAAATACTAACTTCTTAACTAATTATATATAACAAAGTTAAATGAATAGATGAATAACTAATATTTGAATAATTATAAAATACTATTTGAATATTAGTTTTTTAACAAGTAATTTATAATGTTTTGAAATAATCTAAATTTGAATCATAAAAGATTTTTCGCATTTAAATTACATAAAAGAATTATAATGTTTTGTATCCTTTGTTATTCTTAAAAATTATTAATTTACAATCATAAGTTTTAATACTTTTAAATTAATTTAATAATTTCTGAAATGTTTTAGTTACCAAAATAATTTTTATTTTGATTTATTAATATAATAATAATTTTCTACATTATAAAATGTTAAAAAAGTAATTAAAAACAAAAGAAGGTGGAGGCCCGGTTGGAACCCGGGACCTCTTGGTCATAATCAATGCTAGTTACCAGTTGGGCTACAGCCGATCTGGTTAAAAGCTTAGCTTAATGTTTAAAAACATTAATTACAAAATCTCCCAAATTACTCAAGATCTCTAGATTGCAATTGTTCCATATTGAACATGGATTTGATGTTGTTAATGAAATTAACCATAGGGCTTTTGATCCCTAGATGAAATCGAGCATCTTGGTGTATGAAACTTACGTGATACGTGATTGAGTTCAGATTGACGGAGATGATGGTAAGAACAGTCGCAACGATGTGAATGTTAATTCAAAGTGCAAACATTGTTGTTAATCAAATTAACCTCGCAGGAAGATTTAAGGTCAATAATAAGTAAAAGCCCTCTATCAATTGTGATTAATATAGCTTCGAACATGGATCACGATTAAGTTGCTAGTCGCGAATGAAGTTAGTACTCGTTCATGGTGTATGTGTGTGTCTCGTATGAAATTGGAGTTGCGGATGGTTCGAAGGAGTTGAGTTGTAGGTTTCAACATGGTTATGTAAGTCCATTTAAGAATGTTTCATAACGATCGAGTTCAAGTTTTAAAGTAATGTTTCGGTTTCAACAACACAGCCCTACCAACCAAATTAATTTACAATCATACACCGACTTATGTTCAAAACTGATGTGCGTTTGATATGGAGTTATTGTTTGAGATGAAAATCGACTATTCGAGTGGTGTTAAGGTCGCCAGAGACCAGCCGGAAATGATGGCCGGAACATGGGTCTGACGGGGATGGTTGGGTTTTAAAATAGATTTACACTTAGGTCCCTGTAATATTGATTTGTTATTGTTTTATGTCTAAACCATTTAAAATAAGGTTTCGATAATTATGTTTTTAACCACATGTTTTATAATTCCATATAATAACCCAAATTATTTATTTAAAAAAGTTATAATCTTGTTGGCTATAGATTGTTTAATTGTTAAGGTCATATAAAATAAAATATAATAATCTTTATATTTTATATATCTTTACAAATCTCATATAAATTTTAAAGTCTAATTTTTTATATAATAACTAGAACTCATAAATAATAAATAAAAATTTATAACTTTATAAAGAAATTATTTATAAATTAATAAATTATTATAAGTTGTTTTAGATGATTTAATAAATGATATTTAGACAATTCAATTCACAATTTTTATTAAACTATGTATTTAATGCATTTATTTTATCTAAATAAGTAAGATTTCTTAAATAATAAAAATCCACATCATATGAAAGTTCATTTTTAATTCGGGTTCGGGTTGGGTTTATAACTTGAAAATGGCGCATGTTACGTTCTCCCCTACTTTAAGAAATTTCCTCTCGAAATTTAATCACGGGAGGACTAATTTCAAGGATATGAGGAGACTTGGATTTCATTTCGCGTTCGCATGTGAACTCGTGGAGGCATTTAAATTCAACAAGTTTAATTGTGACGTTTTGTTATGCTTAAGTTTGTTCAATTTCATGATTCGAGATTTTAGGTGTGTCTTAATTATGCGATCATTAATTTAGAATTTTAATTAATTAACTTTTGTATTTCAGACTGTTCAAGAAGATTACGAAGGCTTTGTCACGAGTACAACACCAAGTTTTTGATCAATACGAGAGTCAGCTTGTCGAACACGAGAAATATGTTTAAGACATATTAGGATGAAATACAAATCTAGGGGAGATTCTCAAAGTAGACAACCTTAGCATAGTTCTTAGATGACTAATTTTTGTTTACTATATCATTAAGGTTTCAAAGTTACATTATTTTTAAGTCGATATGAGAATCATGTTTCTTAAGATTGAAGATTCAATTTAGAATGAGAGCATCATTGTAATAGGTTTTCAGGATAAGTGCGATTTTGAGGGAAAAACATTCAGAAAGATTATTAAAAGTCGTTATGACAATTGGGTAATGAGTTTTAATGTTCAAGAAGACAAGATCAAAGATAAGATGATAACCACAAGATGTTTGAAGTGTAACATTTGGTTTACAACCCAAAGCATTACGTTGATTTATCAAAGTATTAGGTCAACCACAACCTTAATGAAAGCATTTGTAGCTATAAGCGGACACTCAACCCAAGGGAGGTAAGGTAAACAGATCCATCGGTTGATTTGGATTTATATAAATACATTTCCTACACAGAACACCTCGAGATACAGGCATCACGCTCTTCCAGCATTACATGTTTCAAGTTATAGGACACAAACTTTGACGAGACTTGAAACCACGAATAATGATTCAAAGCTCATTTTGAAACCATCTGATTTAGGCACATAATGCCTTAGAATATGATTTAAGGTTCAAGTGTGCATTGATAAGATTCAAAATATAATAAGAAACACATAAGGCATATAACCCATAATCAAATATAAACATTAAGGACGTAGAATCCTATCTAAGCATATAAAGTACATCAGAGGACTCATGTGTAAAGGTACTTAATTATAGTATAGGTCATTCTATTTCTAATAACCTAATTCCCTATAACCACGACTCTGATACCAATCTGTCAATGGTATAATTTATGCAAGTTTATAGAACACATATAGCTACAATAAAACATCGACTTAATTACAAATTAATATGATTGGCTAAGTGTACTTGGTTCCCATGATAAACAAGTCATACGTCATCAGGAGCCGGCAATACATCGGCTTTAGCATCAAATTGGCTTGTTAGGCCCAAAGTTCTAAGACATCGTCAGGCTAGCAATAGTTAATGATTGTAAACAAAATATGTATCTCATATAAGACTTACAATAACACAAATAACCATGACAAATAAAAGTATGTTTAAGCAAAATATGTATCTCATGCAAGTGCATTTACAAGTATCAAGATGTTTACAAGTATAAGTTTATAAGGTTAACATGTTTCACCTTAAAAGGTGTGAAATAAAGTAAAAAGAGGGCATGGAAAACTAATATGATATATATAAGATGATGATAACAATTTAAACAAGACTCCAATGATTTCTTTTACAAGTTACCTAAACGTATTGATTCCAAGATTAAGTTCAATAATAAGATTAACAATTAGAGGTGAACTAGGGTTTCAATTTGGAATTAGGGGGTTTTTAATAACTATATCTAATAAAATAAAATAAATCAATCTATTATGTGTTTGGTTAAGTAAAGTTGGAATTAATTAATTAAAAATAAGAATGCAATAATTTAATTTATTGAATTATTAAAGATTAGATATGATATGCGAAAATAATTAATTAATTTAATAATTATTTAATTTAAATTTGATAAAGGTAATAATTAAATATTTATTTTAAATGATCTTAAAATTATATAAAATCATTTTATAAAGTTTTAAGCTTTTATATGATTAGATATAATGGTCTTATAATATCAAGCCTTAAATAAAATAAACTCTAATAGGAAGTTATATTGTTTTATAAGTTTTAAAAACTTAAATAAAATTTTAAGGAATGACTTATTAACTAATTATACAAAACATAGTTAAATGAATAATGAATAACTAATATTTGAATAATTATTAAATAACTATTTGAATAATTAGTTTTTAATGTTGGATCAAAAGAACCAATGAGCCTGATCAGAAAAACCTCCAAGTCCCACAGACATTACAACTGCTAAAGAAGATCACAACAGCTGAAGACATCAGCTCATTACAAGGTCTGAAGACAAAGTCTCAAAACAAGATCTGAAGATTTCTACTGAAGACAAAGACAGAAGACCAGAGTGATCAGTAGTTGTCACAACAGCTAAAGTTATTAACTTCAGTAGTTGTCACCACAGCTGAAGTTATTAACTTCAGTAGTTGTGATGGTTTTCCTTTTCAGTACTTGTAATTTACCTTTCAGTAGTTTATAGTTTCAGTAGTTTTAGTTCAGTAGTTTTATGTTCTTGTACTTAGCATTCTCTGAGATGTGATCAGTTGTTGAGAACATTCTCAGTAGTTTGCATAGTTTTAGTTGTTTGTATAATTCTGTTAGATGTCATCAGCACACGTCATATTCCTTATATAAGGAATGTTGACCTAATTCTTACGTGTGACTTTCAGCCACCACGAAAGCATTTGAATGAAATATTCCTTTTGCAGAATTCTCTCTCTCTCTCTATAACCATGTACTATTCCATTGAATATCAATTGAGTTCTTGCTAAATTGTCTAATTCATTGTTCGAATTCCATTGCAATCTACTCTAATTAATCAAACTTAAATCACTGATCCTAACAAATGGTATCAGAGCAGGTAATCATTGATCGATCTAACAATTGATCATTGAAACTGCTATTGTGATATCTAAGTTTGATCGAATTAGCATATTTGCAAGAATTGGTTATAGAGATTGAATTTCTGCTGCTTTCGGTTATTTGCTTTAAGAATCGTCTTGGTTCGTATTGAGTTTGTTGTGTTTTGCGCTAAATCGGTTAAAAATTAATTGAATTTGATTGAATCTAAGAATGACTACTCCATCTGATGACCCTCATAATACTAGCTCCTTAACCAAGCCTCCGATGCTGGTTAGGACTGAGTATAACGTATGGCAATGAAGAATGCTCCATCACCTGTCTGTCAACAGTTCAGGTTGTTGGACATCTGTGGTACATGGTCCACACAAGCCTATGGTGAAAAATCCGGAAACCAACCAAATGGTTCCGAAGAAGAAGGAACAATACTCAGATGAGGATCGAGAACTAATGAGATTGATGCTAAAGCCCATGGAATTCTAGCCATGGCACTACCGAATGAAATCTATTCTGGGCTTATGCATCATGAAACTGCTTATGACCTCTGGAATGCATTGAAAGAACAATTTGGTGGAACAGATGAGGTCTTAGCAAACAACAGAGAAATCCTTGCCTAACAATATGAGACATTCTCTTATAGGAAGGGTGAGACACCGAGTCAACAGTTTGAGCGTTTTTCCTGTTTGATCTCTAAGCTGAAAATGGTCAAACATGAATACACTAATAGCTAGATGAACAACAGATTCCTCAGATCACTGCCTGAGAGATGGGACACATATACCATTGTCCTACGCTCCGGTGAAAATCTAGATAGCCTATCTCTCACCCAACTCCATGGGAAACTACTTACATTTGAAAGAGAGATAGAGCAAAAAAGAAAACTGGCATCATCAGAAAAGCTCACTGATGACTTTGTACTAGGGAACACTGCCTTGGTTGGTCATGAGTCAGAATATGCTGCATCAGAAAGCCATTATGATGAGCATATAGATTTCTCTTAAAACAGTTCTGATCATGCCTTTGTTAGTGTTGATAGTCAGTCGGGCTATAATAGTGACAATTTGTGCTTCATTATGGATGATTTGAAAGGTATTGCTGATGATGACTTAGAAGAGATGGATATTCTGAGCCAAATGGCCTTGATTAATATCAGATCTCAAAAGTTCTACAAGAGAACTGGTAGGAAATTTACAGGACTCTTTGGCAAAACCAAAGTTGGTTTTGACAAGAGTAAGTTGAGGTGTCACAAATGCCACAGGCTTGGGCACTTTGCAAGAGAGTGTAGATCAACTGGATCTAACTCCTCTGCACCCTTTGTGACTTTTCCAAGCAATAGTTCACAAAACAGAGGGCAACATTCTGCTAGTTCTGGACATCACTCACAACCTCTATCTCCTGCATATTTTGTCTCTCAGGGTCTAATGCCATATCCATATCCCTGCTATTACATGCCACAGCCAAATCAAGTTCAAGTTCCTATTGCACAACAACCTCAAGCCTTACCTGAGCCTCAACCATCTCAATCACAACCTCATCATAGCTTCTTCACCCCTGGTGCTGTTGACCGGAGCAGTTTACCAGATGATCTTTCTGGTAATGAGCAATTATTTGCTAGTGATGGTCAACATGGTGGTGAACATCCTTTTGGGAATCTTGCTCTCATGGCCCTGGAGTCTACTGAGGGTTCATGCTCCAATGCATCTTCATCACAGGTAACACAGGTATCCTTTGAGGCTAAGGCCAAGCTATGTTCTGAATCTTGCATAGCTGCATTTATCTCTATTAGAGAGGCAAATGTAGCTTTAATAAATCAAAATCTTGAGCTTGAGCAAACCCTTTCCAAAAGAAAAGCTGAGTATGAGTCTGTCCTTAAAGATAAAGATGATGAGATTTATAAGCTTAAATGCCAATTAAATGAATGAAAAGGCTAAGATTGAGGTCATTCTTGAGAACCACAGAGATCTCAAAGAAACACTTGCAGCTACCCAAGTTGAGTGTGACTGCTCGGTATCATCCTGCAAGGGATTTGAAATGCTTCTTAGCAAGGAAACTGCTTCGAATGTGAAGTTTGGAATAGGTTACAATCACATTGCACCACCTATGGATTTTACTCTAAAATCAATAGTAAAACCTAAAGGTGAAAGTAATTTCCAAACCACATCATCATGTGTATCATCCTCAAGGGATCACCCAAAATTAGAAGATGAAATCAATGTTGATACCTCAGCAAATCAATTGCCTGATGGGATTACTATTGATAAGCACATAAAGCTGAGTACTTCAGATGTTGTCCCTCAAAGTACCTAAGTACTGAAGGGCAAGTCACAACATCTGAAAAGCATTTCAAATCAACTTAAATAAAAGGATTAACAACTGCTAAGGAATCTATCATACGGTCATTCAGGACGGATAGAAAACAGCTGAAGAACAAGTCTTAGTTGTTACAGATCCTTCTGTACTTACCATAAGTACTGAAAGGAGGAAAGTACTAAAGTTCACACCTTCAGTAGTTTCCACTTCAGCAGTTGATCAATCCAAGATGAAGAATAAGCCATGTGACATATGTGGTAAATTCAATCATCTTTTGATGAATGTTGGTACAAAAAGGGTTCCAACTCAATAGAGATAAGCTCATTAAAATGCAGATGGATGAAATGAAAAATGAGTTTGAGACCAAGTTTGTACCACAGTCATCCCAAATTGATAAACCCAAGGCTTCACCCAAATCCAAAAAGAAGGATAGGGTTTATCATAAAACAACTGATAGTGTTCCTCATGATAAAAATCAGACTAAGTCCGTGAATTTCAAGGACGAAATGGTGGGCCACAAGAACTCATCAAAAACAAGTACTGATGTGTCACAAGAGCTGAAAGCATTAGCTACAAATCAGACACAACTTGTTATAATGGTTGAGCATTTGTTGGGGAGAGTTAACCAACTAGATGCACTTGTGATCAAACCACTAAAAAGGTATTCCAAGCCCAAATCCAAGGAATCCATTTCAGCACCTTCTCCACCTTCATCAGCTGTTAATCATGAGAAACAAGTTATGGTTAAATATGTTGATGAAAACAGACCGAAAACCAAAAAGGTTTGGGTCTCAAAACCTAACTAGTTCCTTGTGATGAATGCAGGGTTCTTCAGCATGCCAAAGAAGCATCTGGTATGTAGACAGTGGAGGATCTATGCATATGACAGGGAGCGGTTCTCTTCTTAATGACTACTCTCAAGGAAAGAAGGGATTTGTTTCATTTGGAAATGACGCTAAGGGTTACATTGTGACATCCGGTAAATTTCCGTTACCAAACTCCGTTAGTTCCGTTAAGTCTTGTATACACGTGTCGTGAGCACACACTAGTTGTCGTTTAACGTTGGTGACCTAATAATAATGGATAATGTTAATTGATGTGAATCTAATTGATTATGTGAGTATTGGGTTATGTTTATGTGTTTACACATTTTTAAAAGGTTAATTAGAAAATTAATCGCGTAACGCGGAAACGTGCCTATTTATTCGTATGTCTTGTGTTTTTATAAAGATAAGATATATAATGATTTTCATAAGTTTATATCTTTATATTATGAAGTTAAAAACACTTTACAAAGAGTTTAAAGCTTAGTTTTTATAAAATACAAATTACAAGGGTTAAAAGGGTAAATGTGTAAATTAAATTAAACAAAACAAATCCAACCCTAATTCACCCCCATCAGCAGCGAACCACACACACACACCCTCCCCACTTCGAATTCGACCAAGATCAAGCCCCTAAACCTCAATTTGATTCGATTACAAGGCATACAACACGTAGGAATCATCAATTGCAAGTTAATACACGTTTAAAGGTTAGATTTTTTCATGTTTTTGTGAGTTTTTGTTTAGGGCCGAACCCTAATTCGTGGATTGGCCTTCATGGGGTCAAAATTGATGTTGGTTGATGATGTTAGTATGTTAGTTAGATTGAATACATGTTAGTTAACGTTGATTATGCATGAATTCTATGTTTTTAGTGGATTGATCATGAACCTTGTGTATGAAACAAACCCTAGTTCGAAAATGCTATGATTATGCATGATGGATGATTGTTTGATGAATGTATGATGATTAGTAGGTTGTATGAATGTTAGGATACATTGATTTTGCAAGAAATTGGTGAATTGAAGTTGGTGTTCATAGGTACTAATAATAGTAACTTTATTTTGCATGTAATGATGATCTAGTGATGGATTGATGTTATGGATGTGTTCATGATGATGATTAGATGCTAGATTGTTGTTATGAATGCTAGAAATCTTTGAATGGTTGTTGTTGATTCATATCTTGCCAAAAGTAGAACTTTTGTTTGTGAAGATTGTTAGATTATGGTGTTTAGGTGATGTTGATCATGTCTAGATATTGTATGGAGCTTGAGATGGTATATTATGATGAATTCATGAATACATTGGATGGTGATAGAATTGGGATGTACTTTCCCAAAAGGGAAACTTTATTTGCATAAAGTCTGAAAAATGATAGCTTGAACATGTTTGGGATGTTAGGAACATGTTAGTATGATCATGATATTTCTATGTGGTAGAACATGGTAATTTGGTTGTATGTGATGCCAGGGTAATCATGAATGATATTTGGACATTTATGATCATGTATGATTTGGATGTTGATTAGTAGTAGGACATCATGTTTGGGATTGTTGATGGATTGTTATGATGCAATGCATATGGTTAATGATTATGGTTATGATCATCATACACACGTGCAAATCTGAGGCCCTACTTAGTAGGATTGGTAGGGTTTAGGATGTGAAGTCGTGAGTGGCTTCACATGGCATGTATGAGTGGTTTGATCTTTGTGTGACATGTTAGTTGTGTTATAACTAGTGAATATGTTAATGTTCTAGATTCGCATGACTTGTATGACTGGTTGTATGATGATCTAAGTGTTACACCTGGATGATATAGCATACATATGATCTATTTGAATGTTAACAATGCATGACATATGTGTATGATTACTTGAATGGTTTACAACACATAAAGTCACCAACGGGTCAAACGGGTCAACTAGGTCAAACATGTCTGTTTTGTTTGAAATATTGAGTCCTTGGTTGTAGTGTACTTAGGGTTTCACTTATTCTTTGATTACACGTACTCATGCACTTATATGATCTTGGTAACCTCTGAAGGTTGTCTGTCTATTCTGTTTGACAAGTCAAACTCTGTGTATCAAAACGCATATCAGGTGAGTTCATGCCCCACTTTTTATTTACTCTCTTTGGGGGAGATAGCATACTGGTAAATCGCGAACGCTTTATGTATTCAAGTTGTGTACAATATTATATAGTGTTGATATCATGGAAAAGTCCTCACACTTTTGAATTGTTAATATTGAATAGCGGGGAAATTTTGGTAGTACTACTGGGTCTGACGAGCCCCACCTGTGTGACTCGAGGTCAACCGGGTGCAAGTTGTCCTAATGAACATTGTCACGACCTGTTAAGTTGTGGCAGGAGGCAACAACATAACACAGTCAGCTTCAATTGCGAAATCACTATGAAATAATATTTATTGTTAATGGACTAGCTATCTGTTACAATACGCTACTTGTGCATCTCTATTATTAAACTGTTTATATTTGAATATCTCTTGAACTCACCAACCATTGTGTTGACATTTTTAGAATGCTATTCTCAGGTCATTAGCTTGCTTGCCATAGGAGCACTGCATGGTCCACTGCATTCTATGACACGGTCTTCAAGACAAATTTTATCATTTTAATAATTAATGATTACTCTTTTGGGATTGGCACGTGTTTTGCCACATTTATTTCTTTGGGTTGTTTTCAAAACGCTTCCGCACTGTTTAATTTATTTACGTTGGGTTGATTTCATTTAAATTATGGCATATAGAGTCGTTCTGAGTAACTATTGACTGTGATCCTGGTTTGTTCACACGCCTCGCGGTAAAACTCCGCAAGTGGATTTGGAGGGTGTGACATACATCATCGGAAAGGATATGTGTCTAATGGAGAAATCAGATTTGATGATGTTACCATGTGGAGAATCTCAAGTATAATCTACTGAGTGTCAGTCAGATGTGTGATAAAGGGCATGTTGCACTTTTCACAAGCCAGAACTGCAAGATTCTGTCTTCCATAGTTCTGAGGCTGATTGACAAGGTATCGGATGAACATACTCTCCTGAAGGCCAACAGAATTAGAAGAGTATATGCCCTGGATTTGTCAAAGAAGATTGATTTGAAGGGTCATCCTTGGCTGTTCTCCAAAGCCTCTCCTCAAGATCTAAACTATGGCACAGAAGGCTGGGTCATGTAAATCTCAAAAACATGAATCAGCTGATCCACAATAGTTTAGTGAGAGGTCTACCAATAAAGGAGTTCCACTGTGATGAAACTTGCACTGCTTGTTTGAAAGGAAACAACACAAAGTCTCATTCCCTCCTATTGAAGAACCTAAGTCCACTGCCTGCTTGCAGTTACTACACATGGATCTATTTGGTCCTGTGAGAGTGATGAGCATGGCAAAGAAGAAATACTGTCTGGTAATTGTGGTTGATTACTCCCAATTTGTATGGACTTTCTTCTTGCATTCAACAGATGAGGTTGCTCAGACCATTATAAACTTTGTGTTGTATGTTGAGAAGCAGTATTCCCTATCAGTCAAGTGTATAAGGAGTGATAATGGAACATAATTCAGAAACCATACACTTGATGATTTTTATCTCTCGAAGGGAATCAAGAGGCAGCATAGCATCCCAAGGACTCCAGAACAATATGGAGTAGTGGAGAGAAAGAACAGGACCCTAATTGAAGCTGCAAGGTCCATGTTGGCTCACTCTGGTTTGCCATTGACCTTTTGGCTGAAGCTATCAACACAGCTTGCTATGTGCAGAATAGAGTTTTAGTAAATCAGAGGTTGATGAAGACTCCGTATGAAGTTCTACATCATTGGCTCCTCTAATTCATTCTTCAAAGCCTTTGGTGTCCTTGTTTCATTCTCAACACAATAGATCAACTCCACAAATTTGATCCTAAGGTGGATGCAGGGTATTTTGTAGGATATTCATCCCCATGCAAGGCTTATAGAGTCTTCAACTGCAGAACAAAGATAGTTGAAGAAACCTTGCATGTGAAGTTCAATGAATCTCCTAAGGATAAAATTCCACAAAACCCTATGGCGTTGTTTGATATGGATATACTGCAATATGTTCCTTATCAACCTCCAGCTGTTGCAGATCATGTGAATAAATCATCTTCTGCAGCAAGTCTTCCACCTGGTGGTACTGAAGATGATGATGATATCAGTACTCACCTTTTCAAGTTTAGTGATCAACTGCCCGAGTCCACTAAACTTGATGTTCTTGTAGCTTCATTAGCTCCAATCACAACAAATTCTGATGAGATTTATGACTCCTCTACATCATTTGAATTGCCATCTCATACTTGGTTTCAAGAGTCTGGATCAACATCTGTTGCTGTTGAACCAACTACAAACACTTGCACTGATCTTATAGTGTACCAAGAGCTGAAGAATCACCCCATGTCTCAAATCATTGGTGATATCAATGCTGGTGTCTCAACCAGAAGTCAATTGTCCAACTTCTACTTCTATGCTCTCTTCATCAGTCAGCTAGAGCCAAAGAACTATCATGTTGCTTTAAGAGACAATGGATGGGTTGAAACCATGCAGCTTGAGCTACTTTAGTTCAAAAAGCAGCAAGTGTGGTAACTGGTTCCTCTACCCCCAGGTAAGTGTGCAATAGGCACTAAGTGGGTGTTTTGGAATAAAACTGATGTAAATGGGCTTATTGTCAAGAACAAGGCTAGACTGGTTGTACAGGGGTTTTCACAAGAAGAAGGTATTGATTATGATGAAACCTTTGCCCCTGTAGCCAGACTGGAGGCAATTAGATGTTCTTAGCCTATGTGCATTCCACAATCTTAATGTTTTTCAAATGGATGTCAAAAGTGCTTTTTATATGGAAAAATAAAAGAAGAAGTGTAACACCCGGATAATTATTATTTTGAAGCCGATGAAGAAAGAAAAGAAATAAAGTCCAAAAGTCGAGGGACCAAACCCGCCAACGAAGCAAAGTTGGGAAATGTGGTGATATATGTAGGGAGAGGGCAGCCCACTCTCCCCACATCCACATTCAGCTTCATAAAGGGAGAGAGAGAAAGAAGAGGAGAAAAAGAGGAAAAAGTGTGGTTCGGGTCGGTCGGGTCGCCAAAATCGTCGTGAAGCAAGCCGAGTCGAAGCTCTTGTCATTGTGCTCGTTTAGGTGAGTTCTAGGACCCCTCTTTTACTTGTTTTCAAACGATTTGGGGCTGGAAAACATCTGAAATCGAGTTTGTTCGTATGTGTGTAAGTTGACCGTTTGTGTATGTGTATGTGTATGTATGACGCGATTGTGACTTGATTTCTTGCTTGGTTGTGCTTGAATGATGTTATGGTATGCATCCCTAAGGTTTAGGATGGTCGATTTAGGCTTAAAATGGGTTTAGATGAGTTTGGGGGCCGAAATCCCTCGGCTGCAGTCGGGTTGAACTGCATTCTGCATCAGTTAGGGCTAGGCGACCGACTGGAGGCCGAATGGAGGCCATACGGCCGATTAGGGTGCGATTGGGGTCCATTCGCACGATTGGGGTTCATTCGCACGACTGGAGGGCCAGTCGCATGGGGGTCATGCGACTGAGGGTCCATTCGCACGACTGGATGTTCATTCGCATAGGTGTTCATCCGTATTAGTTCAATCGCATGATGTTCAGTCGCATGGAGGCAATGCGACTGAAGGGTGTCCATACGCCCGAATAGGGCTGTTGAACCCGAGGAAGGTGTAGATTGACTTCTGACTTTGGGGAAGTGTGTGTAGATTGACTTCTGACTTTCGGGGGAAGGTGCAGATGTAAGTGTTGATGTAACGGTTCCCATAAGAGTTTTTAAGATGACGATCGAGGTCTTAGAAGCATGTTGGCATGATGAGGGTGATGATGTTGTACGTTATGTATGTATGATGTTGCCTTGTATGATGTGATGTTGATGCATGTTTATGTTCCTCGATGTGATGTATAATATCTTTCCTGTGGCTTTACTTGTTATGATGAATGAACGAAGTATTATGTAACGTAAAGTGAAAGATAAAGGAAGAGGAACATGATGAACGAATGAACGTCTTGCACACATCGGATACGGGGTCCCTCTTGGTGATTGACCCCAATGTAGGACCTCTACCGCTCACCCCTAGTACTGTGGCATACGTTTAGCTGTCATTCGTTGACTTCGGCCCAGTAGCTAAGACTGACGGTTACTCCTAGTACCGCGGCATACGTTTAGCTGTCATTCGTTGACTTCGGCCCGGTAGCTACGACTAACCGGGGTGTAGCACATGGTATTGGTTCGGGATGATGTCCGATGCGCAAGTAAGGTAATGAAAGAAGGAATGAACGAATGAAGGAAGATAATAATGATATTATTTATGTGTACGTATGATGTGTGATCATGTAAAAGTACGAACGGTTTTATATGAAAGTAAAGTATGTTTTATTTATAAAACTAGAACTCACTCAGCAACGCTGACTTTGATGTGTTTCCAGTTGGCAGGTAATGATTGCTGAGGATGGCACGGGCGACTACTCAGCTCTTTTGGGATGGCATTCTTTTGATTAATGTTTTTGCATTGTAATGCGAACAAACTATTTTTTTTGTAATGAATGTGTATTAGTTTGCAAAAGCATTACAAGGAAATGAAAGTTTGTTTTAGTTTTCCGCTGCGATTTATTAATTTCAAATGTAATTATATGTTTTATGTGCGATGAGAACCCAGCTGTAAGCGTCCCGGGAACGGGGCCACTGTAATTATGGACTTACTATACTTGACATAAACTGAGTTGTTTCCTTGAATGACCGTGTTGGTGTTTGAATCTTTCAGCGCGCGTGTGATGGCCGGAGGTAGATCTTCGAAAGCTTCTAGGGGTGGAGGTCACGGTCCTGAACCGCGACCTAAGAGAGGGAGACCCAGAGTTGAGAGGGTGGTTCATGAAGAACCAGAGACCCCTCATCCGGAGGGGTGCGACGAAAGCGCCAATCTGAGAGCCCAGTAAAAGAGGCTGTTGTAGAAGAAGTACATCAGGTCATGCAGACGATCTTACCGTCTGTGGTGACCGAAGTTATTAAGGCTGTACGAGAAGGGGAAAGGAAAGAAAGAAACAGATCCTCTGGGGAACGGGAACAACCAGAGCCGGAAACGTTTCTATCTGATGATGATGAGGAGGAAGAGCCTGTGCATGAAACGGCATGAGGATGTAATTATGGGGCTTTCATGAGATGCAAGCCCCCTACTTTTGATGGAAACGGCACCGCTACAGCTGCTCACCGGTGGGTGAGGGAAATGGAAGTTGTTCTCGATATCAGCGAGTGTCGAGAGGACCAAAAGGTGAAGTTTGCTACCCACTCTTTTGTGGATTCAGCTCTGTGCTGGTGGGACAACATTGTCCAAGCTGAGGTAGTAGAGCCATTGGGAAAATGAAATGGCCTGAGCTGAGAAGGTGGTGATTGAGGAATTTTGTCCTCATCGGGAAATGGACAAGCTGGAAAGGGAGTTTTTACAGTTGGAGGCTGGAACCATGACACACCAGCAGTATACCACCAACTTTAATGAAATGGCACGGCTTGTGCCTGATCAGGTGACGCCTCTGTCTCGGAAAATAAGAGGTACATTCAGGGTTTACCGGTGGATGTTCGTCGGCATATGATCGCCGCCCGGTCAAGCACGTTTAGGTCGGCGGTTGATTTGGCAGGGAGGCTGTATGATGAGCGAGAGGGGTGGTGACTGAAGCAAGTAAGAAGGGTGGTGGTGATCAGAACTGGAACGGGAAACGGTTTGGTCGGGGTGATGCCCCGATGGGTAACAAAAAGGCACGGGTGGATGAGCGCCGTGTGGTCACATCAAGTGGGGGTCGAAAGGTGTGGCAAGTGTGGAAGGGAGCACAGCGGGGAATGTAGGTTGGGTCAAACTTGTGCTTCAAGTGTGGGAAGACAGGGCATATGCGAAGGATTGCATGTCGAGCAAATGTTTTAACTGTGGGGAAATTGGTATATGAGCAGAGATTGTAAGAAGTCGAGGACTGAGGGTTCAGGGGTGAAGAAGACGGAAGTGATGGACGGAGGCGAGCGCCAGGGCGTCACCATGACACAGGAGGAGGCTAGGACGGACCCTGACGTTGTGTCCGTACGTTTCTAGTGAACCAGACTTTAGCTTCTGTGTTGTTTGATTCGGGTGCTAGTAAGAGTTTTATTTCTGCTGCTTTGTGCTAAGCTGCCTGTTAGTAGTAGACGTGTTGATGCGCCCTTTGATGTAGAAACTGCCATAGGTAAGTCTACCAGGATTTCTGAGATGATAGAGAAGTGTGATGTGGAGCTTGAGGTCACAAGTTTCCTGTTAGACCGTTTGTGATGACCTAGGGTGGTTTCGATTTGGTTCTTGGGATGGATTGGTTGACGGATTTCGAGGCGAACATTGTGTGTCGCAAGAAGATGGTTCGGTTGACAACGCCTGACAGATGTTTGGTAACGGTTTATGGTGATCGGGTTACTACGATTCCGAAGGTGATCACAATGGCCGTGGCGGGAAAGTGTATGAGGCGTGGATGTAGCGCCTACTTGGCTTATGTAAAGGATGTGGATACACCAACACCACAACTAGCTGATGTCCTGTTGTGTGTGACTTTCCAGACGTGTTCCCTGAAGACTTATCAGGAGTGCCACCCGACAGGGAGATTGAATTTCAGATTGACCTGATACCGGGTGCCCAACCTGTTGCCAAGGCACCATATCGGTTGGCTCCAACCGAGATGAAAGAGTTGATGGAGCGGTTGCGAGAGCTGCTTGATAAGGGGTTCATTAGACCGAGTATCTCTCCTTGGGGTGCTCCGGTCCTATTTGTAAAGAAGAAGGATGGTAGTATGAGGATGTGCATTGATTACCGCGAACTGAACAAGTTGACAGTGAAGAACCGCTACCCCTTACCGAGGATAGATGATTTGTTCGATCAGCTTCAGGGTGCTAGTTGGTTCTCGAGGATAGATCTTCGATCTGGTTATCATCAGTTGAAGGTGAAGGAGCAAGATATCCCTAAAACAGCTTTCCGTACGCGTTATGGTCATTACGAGTTTCTTGTCATGTCCTTTGGTTTGACCAACGCGCCAGCTGCTTTTATGGATCTGATGAACCGTGTGTGTCGGCCTATGTTGGATAAATCAGTGATTGTGTTTATTGATGATATCCTGATTTATTCAAAGAGCGAGATTGAGCATGCCGGTCACATTCGGGAGGTTCTAGAGACGTTGAGAAGGGAGAAACTGTATGCTAAATTCTCCAAGTGCGCATTCTGGTTGCGCGAAGTTCAGTTTTTGGGTCATGTGGTGAATCCTGATGGGATTATGGTTGACCCGGCGAAGGTGGAGGCGGTTATGCAATGGAAGTCACCAAAGAGAGCCATCCGAGATCCGTAGTTCTTGGGCTTGGCGGGCTACTATAGAAGATTCATCCAAGACTTCTCTAAGATTGCTTCTCCACTAACTAAGTTGACCCGAAAGGATGTGAAATTTGTATGGGGTCAAGCTCAAGAGAAGGCGTTCGAAGAGCTGAAAGCAAGACTGACTCAAGCTCCTGTTCTGTCATTACCCGATGGAAGCGAAGATTTGGTGGTTATTCTGATGCTTCCTACTCAGGGTTGGGGTGTGTGTTAATGCAGAGAGGGAAGGTTATAGCCTATGCATCTCAGTTAAAGGTTCATGAGGTCAATTATCCTACTCATGACTTGGAGCTAGCAGCCGTGGTGTTTGCATTGAAGATCTGGAGGCATTATCTCTACGGGACAAAGTGCACCATATTTACCGATCATAAGAGCTAGAAGTACTTCTTCGAGCAAAAGGATCTGAACATGAGGCAGAGGAGATGGTTGGAACTTATAAAGGATTATGATTGCGAGATTCATTACCATCCAGGCAAAGCTAATGTGGTGGCGGATGCCCTTAGCCGGAAGGAAAGGCCCGAACCGATTCGGGTGAAAGCTTATCAATTAATCATGACCTCCGATGTGATGAAGCAAGTTAAGGAGTTTCAAGATGAGGCATTGAAAGAAGATCATCTTAACTCGGAAAGAATGAGAGGTCTGGTTGGGGAATTGGGTGAAAACACACTCGGTGTTGGAACTCGATGCGTTGGAGCTACGACTAACCGGGGTGTAGCACATGGTATTGGTTCGGGATGATGTCCGATTGCGCAAGTAAGGTAATGAAAGAAGGAATGAACGAATGAAGGAGATAATAATGATATTATTATGTGTATGTATGATGTGTGATCATGTAAAAGTACGAACGGTTTTATATGAAAGTAAAGTATGTTTTATTTATAAAACTAGAACTCACTCAACAATGCTGACTTTGATGTGTTTCCAGTTGGCAGGTAATGATTGCTGAGGATGGCACGGGCGACTACTCAGCTCTTTTGGGATGGCATTCTTTTGATTAATGTTTTTGCATTGTAATGCGAACAAACTATTTTTTTTGTAATGAATATTGTATTAGTTTGCAAAAGCATTTACAAGGAAATGAAAGTTTGTTTTAGTTTTCCGCTGCGATTTATTAATTTCAAATGTAATTATATGTTTTATGTGCGATGAGAACCCAGCTGTAAGCGTCCCGGGAACGGGGCCACTGTAATTATGGACTTACTATACTTGACATAAACTGAGTTGTTTCCTTGAATGACCGTGTTGGTGTTTGAATCTTTCAGCGTGCGTGTGATGGCCGGAGGTAGATCTTCGAAAGCTTCTAGGGGTGGAGGTCACGGTCCTGAACCGCGACCTAAGAGAGGGAGACCCAGAGTTGAGAGGGTGGTTCATGAAGAACCAGAGACCCCTCATCCGGAGGGTGGCGACGAAAGCGCCAATCTGAGAGCCTCAGTAAAAGAGGCTGTGTAGAAGAAGTACATCAGGTCATGCAGACGATCTTACCGTCTGTGGTGACCGAAGTTATTAAGGCTGTACGAGAAGGGGAAAGGAAGAAAGAAACAGATCCTCTGGGGAACGGGAACAACCAGAGCCGGAAACGGTTCTATCTGATGATGATGAGGAGGAAGAGCCTGTGCATGAAACGGCATGAGGATGTAATTATGGGGCTTTCATGAGATGCAAGCCCCCTACTTTTGATGGAAACGGCACCGCTACAGCTGCTCACCGGTGGGTGAGGGAAATGGAAGTTGTTCTCGATATCAGCGAGTGTCGAGAGGACCAAAAGGTGAAGTTTGCTACCCACTCTTTTGTGGATTCAGCTCTGTGCTGGTGGGACAACATTGTCCAAGCTGAGGTAGTATAGAGCCATTGGGAAAATGAAATGGCCTGAGCTGAGAAGGTTGTGATTGAGGAATTTTGTCCTCATCGGAAATGGACAAGCTGGAAAGGGAGTTTTTACAGTTGGAGGCTGGAACCATGACACCAGCAGTATACCACCAACTTTAATGAAATGGCACGGCTTGTGCCTGATCAGGTGACGCCTCTGTCTCGAAAATTAGAGGTACATTCAGGTTTACCGGTGGATGTTCGTCGGCATATGATCGCCGCCCGGTCAAGCACGTTTAGGTCGGCGGTTGATTTGGCAGGGAGGCTGTATGATGAGCGAGAGGTGGTGGTGACTGAAGCAAGTAAGAAGGGTGGTGGTGATCAGACTGGAACGGGAAACGGTTTGGTCGGGGTGATGCCCCGATGGGTAACAAAAAGGCACGGGTGGATGAGCGCCGTGTGGTCACATCAAGTGCGGGGTCGAAAGGTGTGGCAAGTGTGGAAGGGAGCACAGCGGGGAATGTAGGTTTGGGTCAAACTTGTGCTTCAAGTGTGGGAAGACAGGGCATATGGCGAAGGATTGCATGTCGAGCAATTTTTTAACTGTGGGGAATTGGTCATATGAGCAGAGATTGTAAGAAGTCGAGGACTGAGGGTTCAGGGGTGAAGAAGACGGGAAGTGATGGACGGAGGGCGAGCGCCAGGGCGTTCACCATGACACGGAGGAGGCTAGGACGGACCCTGACGTTGTGTCCGGTACGTTTCTAGTGAACCAGACTTTAGCTTCTGTGTTGTTTGATTCGGGTGCTAGTAAGAGTTTTATTTCTGCTGCTTTCTGTGCTAAGCTGCCTGTTAGTAGTAGACGTGTTGATGCGCCCTTTGATGTAGAAACTGCCATAGGTAAGTCTACCAGGATTTCTGAGATGATAGAGAAGTGTGATGTGGAGCTTGAGGGTCACAAGTTTCCTGTTAGACCGTTTGTGATGACCTAGGGTGGTTTCGATTTGGTTCTTGGGATGGATTGGTTGACGGATTTCGAGGCGAACATTGTGTGTCGCAAGAAGATGGTTCGGTTGACAACGCCTGACAGATGTTTGGTAACGGTTTATGGTGATCGGGTTACTACGATTCCGAAGGTGATCACAATGGCCGTGGCGGGAAGTGTATGAGGCGTGGATGTAGCGCCTACTTGGCTTATGTAAAGGATGTGGATACACCAACACCACAACTAGCTGATGTACTGTTGTTGTGTGACTTTCCAGACGTGTTCCCTGAAGACTTATCAGGAGTGCCACCCGACAGGGAGATTGAATTTCAGATTGACCTGATACCGGGTGCCCAACCTGTTGCCAAGGCACCATATCGGTTGGCTCCAACCGAGATGAAAGAGTTGATGGAGCGGTTGCGAGAGCTGCTTGATAAGGGGTTCATTAGACCGAGTATCTCTCCTTGGGGCTCCGGTCCTATTTGTAAAGAAGAAGGATGGTAGTATGAGGATGTGCATTGATTACCGCGAACTGAACAAGTTGACAGTGAAGAACCGCTACCCCTTACCGAGGATAGATGATTTGTTCGATCAGCTTCAGGTGCTAGTTGGTTCTCGAGGATAGATCTTCGATCTGGTTATCATCAGTTGAAGGTGAAGGAGCAAGATATCCTAAAACAGCTTTCCGTACGCGTTATGGTCATTACGAGTTTCTTGTCATGTCCTTTGGTTTGACCAACGCGCCAGCTGCTTTTATGGATCTGATGACCGTGTGTGTCGGCTATGTTGGTATAAATCAGTGATTGTGTTTATTGATGATATCCTGATTTATTCAAAGAGCGAGATTGAGCATGCCGGTCACATTCGGGAGGTTCTAGAGACGTTGAGAAGGGAGAAACTGTATGCTAAATTCTCCAAGTGCGCATTCTGGTTGCGCGAAGTTCAGTTTTTTGGTCATGTGGTGAATCCTGATGGGATTATGGTTGACCCGGCGAAGGTGGAGGCGGTTATGCAATGGAAGTCACCAAAGAAGCCATCCGAGATCCGTAGTTCTTGGGCTTGGCGGGCTACTATAGAAGATTCATCCAAGACTTCTCTAAGATTGCTTCTCCACTAACTAAGTTGACCCGAAAGGATGTGAAATTTGTATGGGGTCAAGCTCAAGAGAAGGCGTTCGAAGAGCTGAAAGCAAGACTGACTCAAGCTCCTTTCTGTCATTACCCGATGGAAGCGAAGATTTGGTGGTTTATTCTGATGCTTCCTACTCAGGGTTGGGGTGTGTGTTAATGCAGAGAGGGAAGGTTATAGCCTATGCATCTCGACAGTAAAGGTTCATGAGGTCAATTCCTACTCATGACTTGGAGCTAGCAGCCGTGGTGTTTGCATTGAAGATCTGGAGGCATTATCTCTACGGGACAAAGTGCACCATATTTACCGATCATAAGAGCTAGAGTACTTCTTCGAGCAAAAGGATCTGAACATGAGGCAGAGGAGATGGTTGGAACTTATAAAGGATTATGATTGCGAGATTCATTACCATCCAGGCAAAGCTAATGTGGTGGCGGATGCCCTTAGCCGGAAGGAAAGGCCCGAACCGATTCGGGTGAAAGCTTATCAATTAATCATGACCTCCGATGTGATGAAGCAAGTTAAGGAGTTTCAAGATGAGGCATTGAAAGAAGATCATCTTAACTCGGAAAGAATGAGAGGTCTGGTTGGGGAATTGGGTGAAAACACACTCGGTGTTGGAACTCGATGCGTTGGAGCTACGACTAACCGGGGTGTAGCACATGGTATTGGTTCGGGATGATGTCCGATTGCGCAAGTAAGGTAATGAAAGAAGGAATGAACGAATGAAGGAAGATAATAATGATATTTTTTGTGTATGTATGATGTGTGATCATGTAAAAGTACGAACGGTTTTATATGAAAGTAAAGTATGTTTTATTTATAAAACTAGAACTCACTCAACAATGCTGACTTTGATGTGTTTCCAGTTGGCAGGTAATGATTGCTGAGGATGGCACGGGCGACTACTCAGCTTTTGGGATGGCATTCTTTTGATTAATGTTTTTGCATTGTAATGCGAACAAACTATTTTTTTTGTAATGAATGTATTAGTTTGCAAAAGCATTTACAAGGAAATGAAAGTTTGTTTTAGTTTTCTGCTGCGTTTATTAAATTCAAATGTAATTATATGTTTTATGTGCGATGAGGACCCAGCTGTAAGCGTCCCGGGAACGGGGCCTTACACGAGGTTTATGTGTGTCAACCACCAGGTTTTGAGGACAATAAACATCCTGATTAGGTGTATAAACTTGATAAGGCTCTTTATGGGTTGAAGCAAGCTCCTAGAGCCTGGTATGAAACACTTTCAAATTTTCTTCTTCAAAATAATTTCACTAGAGGCTCCATAGATAAAACTTTGTTATTAAGAAAGTGGATTAGCATAAGCTACTTGTTCAAATTTATGTTGATGATATAATTTTTGCATCCTCTGATCCCAGTTGTGTGATGATTTTACAAGTTTAATGAAACAAAAGTTTGAAATGAGTGCAATGGGAGAATTACAGTTCTTTCTAGGCTTGAAAATCAAACAAAAGGCTGATGGAACCTTCATTCATTAGTCAAAATATACAAAAAATCTTTTGAATAAGTTTGATTTACAAAACTGTAAGCCCTGTTCTACTCCCATGTGCAACACCACACAACTGGATGTAGATCAGAAAGGTAAAGCTGCTGATGAAACACTTTACAGATGTATGATTGGGTCCTTGATGTACTTAACAGCTTCTAGACCAGATATTATGTTTGCAACTTGTGTTTGTGCTAGATTTCAGGCTGCTCCTAAGAGTCTCATTGATTGCAGTCAAGAGGATCTTTAGATATGTGCAAGGTACACAATCTCTAGGTCTTTGGTATTCCACTGGACACTCTTGCAAATTAGTTGCTTTTTCTAATAGTGACTATGTAGGGTGTAAGTTAACCAGAAAGTCAAGTTCTGGTGGATGTCAATTCCTAGGAAACTGTTTGATTTCTTGGCAGAGTAAGAAACAAACATCTGTTGCTACATCCACTGCTGAAGCAGAGTACATTGCTGCTGCAAGTTGTACATCTCAGGTACTCTGGCTTCAGAACCAATTATTGGATTATGGCATTAGAGAGACTAAGACTCCATTGTTAATGGTTAGTGGTTCAATTCTGTGTATTGTCAAGAATCCAGTCTAGCATTCTAGGACCAAACATATAGAGATCAGACACCATTTTATTACGGATTGTTTTGAAAAAGGTCTGATTGGTCCAAAGTTTGTGCCAAGTGATGATGAGCTTGCAGATATATTTACTAAGCCTTTGGACAGTTCAACTCTCCAAAACCTTGTGTTAAGGCTTGGTATGCTGCAGCTAGAATAAGTGACAACTACTGATGATCTTAGTAAACAAGTACCGATGACCATTAGTAAACATGTCACAAATAAGTACTGATAATTTTATTCTCAGTTGGTTTCATAACTACTGAAGACTAAATTATTTAAAAAGTACTGTACTTTCTGTTAAAAGAAACTGATGCAGTTATAACTACTGATGTCAGTAAAAACAGATAAGTACTGATGTCCTATGAAACAACTGAAAACAGCTAAATCTAAGGAGTAAGTGTTGAGGACAGTATGAAACAGCTGAAAAGCTAAGAATTGACGAAAACTACTGATGAGAATTTTCTCTTCAATCGTTTTCACAAACTGCTGTTTCACCTTAAACAACTGATGACAAAACCATATCTTCAGTAGTTTCACAACTACTGATGATTAACACCAAGTCCTCAGTTGTTTCCTACACCTCAAGCCAAAACCAAGGTTTTTAGTAGTTTCATAACTACTGATGACCAAAACCAAGTCTTCAGGTGTTTCAAATGTCTGATAGTTAAAACCAAGTCTTCAGTTGTTTTCATACAACTAATGACAACACCAACACTTTCAGTCATTTTCTTTTCAGCCTTTTCTTAACCTATAAATACCTGCACTTATAGCCGAACGTTTCATTAGCCGTTTTCTATCCTTTTCTCTCTCAACAATGGCGACCATGAAACTCAAACCCAGACACAACTGTGTTGCCTACCTCTCGAAATCGGCCTTTTGGAACAAATTTGATAATACCATCGATCTTATGGTGGATTCCCAATACAGAACCGCCTTTCTTTTGAATCCTACCATATACCCCGATTCCTTAAACCAATTCTGGACCAATGTCTGTGTAACAACCGGTGAAATTGATAGCCAAATCACTCTCCAGTCGTTGGTCAACCAGAAACAGGTGGTAATCACCCCTAACATCATTCGCAAAACCCTAAATTTGCATGATGCCACCTGTATAATAGAATACCCGAAAGGCACCATTGATATGTCTTTCATCAACAATGGGTATGAAGGAGACTTAAGTGCTACAACCATTCTCAAAAAGCACTTCCATGATGCTGAAAGACTTATCTTCCACATGGTGAATGTCTGCCTTGCTTCAAAGACATCTTCATGGGATCAGATGTCCTTAAGATCGCAACAGATATTGTACTCTATCTTGAACGACAAACTCTAAATTTTTCTGAGATAGTGTTTATGGAACTTAAGGATCTGGCTTAGAAACCTGTGACAAATAGATAACTACTATATCCCAGGTTTCTGATGGCCATAATTTTAATTCAATTAAAATCTGAAGGCCTTGTTGGTCTTGGAGTCCCTGCTCCAGTTGTCTTAGCTGAGGTATACTCCATGCATAACTCGGACCCTACTCTCAAAGGGGCTGCCGGCTGCTCAAACCCAAGCAAAGGGAACCCACAGCCTCCACCTCCAGATCCAAAGTCCCCACCAAACCCAAACCCCAAAAGCCCAAAAAGGCTAATCAAGGAGATGAGTCCCCTGAGGATGCCCCTGTACCACCAATACAGGAAACACATACTGGTTCTAACCCCCCAGTCATGTCAGAGACTCAACTAGTTGAACCCGCACAGGTATCTTCTCCACAGGATCATGTTGCAACCAAATTTGGGGATACCACATTACTGGAACCTATCTCAGTTGAGAAGGTTACCATTGAAGAGCATCTCTCACCCCGGGTGCAATCTGCTTCTCACCAATCTCCAAATGCAACCGCCCCTCAAAGCCCAACCCTTATAGTTGCTAAAGTGCTGAGTCAGCTGCATTCCTCACCCCCTCCCCAGAAAACAATTAACACGGGTAATACCTCAATGATTGAGGGGGAGGACCAAAATGTTGCTGATAACCCACAGTGCAGGGGTTATAATGCTCAATCTCCAAGTGTAGAAGAGGAGGTTCGAACATCTGGTGAGGCTGCCACTTCTACTGATTCAGCAAATGAATAGGATGAAGTTGGTACCATATATAAGACCTCACCAGAGGCAACTGCCAATGAAGGACAAAGTCCAGAGCAGGAAGTCCCCAGAACCAAGAACAAAGGGCACATGCATATACTGATCTACACTCAGGGCATGTACATCCTGATTTAATCAGGAGGTCAGATGATTCAACAAAGACTGAGTCTTAGCCCATAACACAATCCTAGAGACTGAGGTGAGCAGACTCAAAGACTGCTAGCCAAAATGTCTCAGGATAAAAGTCCATCTGCCCCATAAACCCACAGATGCACCTTCATTTGAAGGTTCACCAAACACACAGCCAATACACTTAACTAAGCCACCAGCCACTGCTTTTGGCACCACCTCTCAAGGACAGAACCCCCTCTGAGCATATGGTTGCAACCTTTCAAAGCTCCTTACCTCTCATCACTCCCATCATCACTGAGATCGTATATAAGCCATTGATGAGAGGATCTCCTCAAATCTCGAAACACTCCTTGATGATGTTGTTCACAAGTCACTTTCTGCCTTTCAAGCCCCTGATCCCAATGCACCCAAAAATGGGGAGACTACTAAGTCTAAGGCAGTGAAAGAAAGGAAAAGGAAGAGAGTAGAAGATGAGAAAGAACAAGAACTGATCTCAGAGAAACAGCTGATCACAGTGCAAGAGCTGAGCACAGACAAAGACAGAAAGATCAGCTGATCACTTACAAAAGGACGAGAAGTGCTGAGTCAAAGTCTGATGGAGAAAAGTCCTTAGAAGATCTAGTCAAAGAAGCTGATAAAGCTCACAGCAAATCTATGGACAAAATAATAGATCAGCTCTTCAGAAAGGGTCATGACACAGCCACCTTAGATGTTGAGATCAGAAGGCTGGAGATAAATGAAATTCAAGCAAGATGGGATAGTTACAGAGTGATGGATAGGGAAAGGTTGGAGATTATGATCAGGTTTATTGCCAAATATCTAGGAAGATCATTGATAGAGATGAAGTCTTGGTCCAGAGACAGTATCTGGAAATAACCAAGAAAATCTATTTTGCTAGAAGCTACAACAAAGGGTTGATCATCAAAGCACTTGAGAAAGCAGGTGCTGGGAAGAGAACTGAGATGGCAAAGCTCTCAAAAGCCAACTCACCACTAAATTGCTAGATCAGCCTTCTCATACCCACTCAAAAACAACCCTCAAAGCAATCATCTCTAAAATCTGCCAATTCTATCCCTAAACCAAAACCACCCATGACTCAACCCACAAAACCAATTCCATTACCCCAAAAACCATCTCAAACCACACCCAGTGATACACCCAGAAGGAGGAGAAGGGTGTTGAGGGTAGAAGAAGAAGAAGAAGAGGATGAGAATGAAGACAATCTGCCAATCTCTGCTGTTCTCAAACTTAAAACACCTGAGCCCAGAAGTCAACAAATGATCACACCTGACTTGCAAATGCAAATGGTGAAAGTGAAGATTGAAGAAGTAGAACAACAGAAGCAGCATGATGAGCAATTTCTCAAAATGGTTGACAAGGACTTCCCTCAGTCCTCATCCATTCAAGCAATAAAGAAACAAGCTCTAAGGCTGTACACTCTTAGGCATACATTCCAACATCAAAGAGAAAGAGTGAGGATTTGGCCAGACCCCAGGGTAAGTTCCAGAATACACAAGAAGAACATACTAAGTAGATATCATGGCCAAGTGAAAAAGACTTTGAATGCTGCAATTATGTTGGCTATCGTAGTCTCACCCTGGGAGATTATAGAAGAATTCAAGAGAGCACACAACTCAAAGACAACCCCCTAATCTCTACTTGAGAACAAAATGATCAAGAAGGGGCTGTTATACAATAGACTTGAAGATCTTCAAAAGAGTGAACTCCAGTTGTTGCTAGAAGGCTCTCATTCAGATGAATTTGCATACAGAGAGATCACAACTGTTGAGTTGAAGAATAGGAAGACAGTAAGGTATCTGTCTGAATATTATGGCCCTGAGTTCTTCTTGAGGGAGAAGCAGAAGAACTCACCAAGGAGGAACAAGTTGTTCTCCTTGAGGCCTATGTAAGAGAGTCTTACAGACTCATCAATGGGAATTAGGTTTCATGGTTGGGACAATACTTGTGTCCAGTTTCCCCAAGACAGAGTTCCCTTCCACACTTAGCCAATCAAAAGACCAGAAACCTTTTCCCGGCCTGTGCTTACATGATTACCTCTGAAGCTGATCAAGAGGGTGTTTTTGCCAAGAATAAGTAGGATCAGCAATAAACTTAGAGGTTTTGGCTACATTGGGTCAGGGGAGTTTGTTGATCAAAAGAACCAATAAGCCTGATCAGAAAAACCTCCAAGTCCCACAGACATTACAACTGTTGAAGAAGATCACAACAGCTAAAGACATCAGCTGATTACAAGGTCTGAAGACAAAGTCTGAAGACAAGATTTGAAGATTTCTACTGAAGACAAAGACTGAAGGCCAGAGTGATCAGTAGTTGTCACAACAGCTAAAGTTATTAACTTCAGTAGTTGTCACAACAGCTGAAGTTATTAACTTCAGTAGTTGTCACAACAGCTGAAGTTATTAACTTCAGTAGTTGTGATGGTTTTCCTTTTCGGTACTTGTAATTTACCTTTTAGTAGTTTATAGTTTCAGTAGTTTTAGTTCAGTAGTTTTATGTTCTTGTACTTAGCATTCTCTGAGATGTGATCAGATGTTGAGAACATTCTCAGTAGTTTGCATAGTTTCAGTTGTTTGTATAATTCTATTAGATGTCACTATCAAGTGACATAGCAGACGTCACATTCCTTATATAAGGAATATTGACCTAATTGTAACGTGTGACTTTCAGCCACCACGAAAGCATTTAAATGAAATATTCCTTTTGCAGAATTCTCTCTCTTTATAACCATGTACTATTCCATTGAATATCAATTGAGTTCTTGCTAAATTGTCTAATTCATTGTTCGAATTCCGCTGCAATCTACTCTAATTAATCAAACTTAAATCACTGATCCTAACATTTAACATGTAAATTTAACATGTTTTGAAATAATCTAAATTTGAATCATAAAAGATGTTTAGTATTTAAATTACATAAAACAATTAATAATGTTTTATAACCTTGTTATTATAAAAAAATATTGAAATTTACAATCATAAGTTTTAATTCTTTTAAAATTAATTTAATAATTTCTAAAATGTTTTACTTAACCAAAATAATTTTTATTTTGGGTGGAGGCCCGGTTCGAACCCGGGACCTCTTGGTCATAATCCATGCTAGTTACCGGTTGGGCTACAGGCCAATTGGTTAAAAGCTCAACTTAAATGTTTAAAAACATTAATTACCAAATCCTCCAAATTACTCAAGAACCCTAGATTGCAATGGTTCCAAATTCAACATGGATTTGATGTTGTTAACGAAATCAACCATACGGCTTTTGGTCCCTCGATGAAACCAAGCATCTTGGTGTATGAAACTTACGTGATTGAGTTCAGATTGACGGAGATGATGGTAAGAACAGTCGCGACGATGTGAATGTTGATTCAAAGTGCAAACATTGTTGTTAATCAAATTAACCTCGCAAGTAGATTCTAAGGTCGATAATAAACAAAAGCCCTCTGTCAATTGTGATAAATCTAACTTCAAACATGGATCAAGATTAAGTTGCAGGTCGTGAATGAATTTAGTATTCGTTCAAGGTGAATGGGTGTGTTTCGTATAAATTGGAGTTGCACATGGTTCGAAGGAGTTGAGTTGTAGGTTTCAACATGGTTATGTAAGTCCAATTAAGAATGTTTCATAACGATTGAGTTCAAGTTTTAAAGTAATGTTTTGGTTTCAAGAACATAACCTTAATAAACCAAATTAATTCAACTAACACTGACTTTATGTTCGAAACTGATGTGCGTTTGATGTGGAGTAATTGTTTGGAATGAAAATTGACTATTCGAGTTGGGTTCAGCTCGCCGGAGACCCGCCGGAAATGGTGGCCGGAACATGGGTTTGACGGGGATGGTGTAACACCTGGTTATTTATTTATTTTGAAGCCGACGAATGAAGAAAAAGAAATAAAGTCCAAAGTCGAGGGACCAAACTCGCCAACGAGAGAAAGTTGGGTATGTGGTGATATTTGTAGGGAGAGGCAGCCATTACCCTCTCCCCACACTCACATTTTTAGCCAAAAGAAAGAGGAGAAGAGAGAAAGAAGAGAAAAAAGGGAGAAAAGTTGGTTCGGGTTGATTCGAGTGAGCAAAATCATTAAGAAGCTAGTCAAATCGAAGCTCTTCTTGTTATGGTAGTTTGTGTGAGTTCTAAGACCCCTATTTTACACGTTTTTGAATAATTTGGGGCTGGAGCACCTACGAAAATCGAGGTTTTTATGGGTGTGTGTGTTTGACCCGTTTGTGTATGTGTATGTGTGTGTGTGATTCGTTTGGGTCTTGTGTTTGAGCTTGTGTGTACTTGAATGGTGTTGAGGTATGGATTCCTAAGGTTTAGGATGGTTGATTGGGCTTAGAATGAGTTTGGATGAGCTTGGAGGTCGAAAATGGCACATTAGGTTCGAGATGAACTGCATTCTGCATCAGCTAGGGCTATGTGACCGTATGGAGACCGTATGGCCAAATGAGGTGCGATTGAGGTTCATTTGCATGATTGGGGTTCATTCGCACCAATGAGGGTTCACTCGTGCGACTGACGGCCAGTCGTATGTGGAGTCATGCGACTGAGGGTCCATTCGCATAAGTGCTCATCCGCATTAGTTCCATTCGCATAGGACTCATCCGCATTGGTTCATTCGCACGATTGGGTGTTCATCCGTATTGGTCCATTCACATGATGTTCAGTCGCATGGAGGTCATACGACTGAAGGGTGTCCATACACCCGAATAGGGCTGTTGCACCCAAGGAGAAGCGTAGTTTGACTTCTGACTTTCGGGGGAAAGTGCACATGTAAGCATTGATGTGGAAGTTCCCGTAAGTTTATGTAAGGCGATGGTAGAGGCCTTAGAGGTTATGTTGCCCTGTATGATGTGATGTTTTTATATGTTGTTTTCCTTGTTATGATGAATGTTAATGAATGAAATGAAAGTATTATGTAATGTAAAGTGGATGATAATGAATAGTGGAACATGATAAATGCGTGCATTAATGAATGATGAAAGTAATGAAAGTCTTGCAAGCATTAGATATCAGGACACGCCAATTTTAAGGTGTTAGCCCAACGGTGTGTGGTTCGCTACCCCGGAGGATGCACATCGGGGTCTTTCTTTGTGATCGACCATTTGTATAGAACCTCTACCGCTTAGCCCTGGTACTGCGGCACCATGTTTAGCTGTCTATTTATAAACTTCGTCCCAGTAGCCATATAGTCTAGGGTGTAGCACATGGTATTGGTACGGAGTATATCAAATGTGCAAGAAAAGATGTAAACTGAAAGTACGAATAATGAAGATAATAATGATATTATGTATGTGTACGTATGTTGCGTGATCGCATGAATGTAAAGTACGGTTTTAACAAAAGGAAAGTATGTTTTATTATAAAAATAGAACTAAGCAACGCTGACTTTTTATGTGTTTCCAGTTGGCAGGTGATGTTGCTGAGGATGGCACTGTGAGGCCACTCAGCTCTTTTGGATGGCATCCATTTATATAGGGCTTTTGTGATGTAATGCAACAATGTATTTTGTAACTGATTGACGATCTATTATTTTGAAAAAGTTTTTATGATGAAATGATATGTCATTTTTAATTGGTTTTGCTGCGATGCTTTATGAAATACAAATGTAATTATATGTTTTATGTACGATGAGGATCTAACTGTAAATGTCCCGGAAACGGGGACTTACAGATGGGTTGGGTTTTAAAAGAAATTTACACTTAGTTCCTGTAATATTGATTTGTTATTATTTTATGTCTAAACATTTTAAAATAAGGTTTCAATAATTAAATTTTTAACCCCATGTTTTATAATTCCATATAATAACCCAAATTATTTGTTTAAAAAAATTATAAATCTTGTTAGTTATATATTGTTTAATTGTTAAGGTCATAAAAAGATAAAATATAATAATCTTTATATTTTTATGTATCTTTACAAATCTCATATAAATTTTATAGTCTAACTTTTTATATAATAATTAGAACTCATAAATAATAAATAAAAATTTGTAACTTTATAAAGAAAGTATTTATATAAATTATTATAAGTTGTTTTAGATGATTTAATAAATAATATTTAGACAATTCAATTCACAATATTGATTAAACTATGTAATTAATGCATTTGATTTATCTAAATAAGTAAGATTTCTTAAATAATGAAAATCCACATCATATAAAAGTTCATTTTTAATTCGGGTTCGGGTTTGTAACTTGAAAATGGAAGATGTTACACAAAACCTCCTTCAAGCCTCTAGTCACCCCCACAAAGCCAAGCTCTCTCTCTCTCACTATATATATACATATATATACACACATATATATTTATATAAACATATATATATATATACATATATATATACACATATATATATATGCATATATATATACATATATATATATATATACATATATATATATATATATATATATATACACATATATATATACATATATATATATACATAGATATGTATATAAAAAATAAAAGAAGTATAAAAGAAGTATACCACCACTGACTGCCATGGTTTGGTCGGAAAAGATAGGTGAACAGAGAAACCCCTTTAAGGGTCCAGTTAAAGCCCCCCGCCCCCAATACCCAAACACTCTTTACAAAATACAAATACAATAACAATAAAGCTTATAGGGTAAGCCACTTGCGATTTGTATCACACATGTAAAAAAGAGTAAAGTATAGTGTTCATTTCATTTCTTTTTAAACATCAATATTATCTAATAAAAATAAGGTTTTTTTCTCACCTTTTAATTCTCTTTGTCACACCCCGACCAATGTCGGAATTATCGGGGCGAACGAATGTGAATCGATTATTCATAGCATATGGAATTAAATAAGTTGAAATAATATTAAATATCATTTTCCTTGAATAATACTAATCAAATAATTTATGTGTAACGCCCGGATATTTTCCTTAAAGCCGACGAAAAAAAAAAGAAATAAAATCCATAGTCGGGGGACCAAACTTGCTAAAACGCGAGAAAGTTCAGAAGAGAAGGAGAATAAGAGGGGAGGGCAGCCCACACCTTCCCCACATCTCCTAAATTCAGCCAAAAGAAAGAAAGAAGAGAGAAAAAGGGAGAAAAGTTGGTTCGAGTTGATTCAAGAGAGCAAAATCATCATGTGGCGGGTCCAATCGAAACTCTTCTCGTTGTGGTTGTTTGTGTGAGTTCTAGGACCCCTCTTTTAAACATTTTTGGTTGGTTTTGGGCTGGAACACATGGAAAACCCATTTTTGTATGTGTGTGTGTTTGACCCATTTGTATGTGTTTGCGTGTGATGCGTTTGAGGTTTGTTTCCGAGCTTGTCTGCGCTTGAATGGTGTAGTGGTATGCTTTCCTAAGATTTAGGATGGTTGATTTGGGTTTAAAATGGGTCTAGATGAGCTTGGAAGTCCAAAATGGCAGATTGGGTTCTGGGGTGAGCTGCATTCTGCACAGCTAGGGCTATGTGACTGAATGGCATGCTAGTCATGCGACTGAAGCCATACGCATGCCAGTCGTGTGATTGAAGGTCAATCGCATGAGAGACGTACGACTGAGGCCTATACGCCTACCAGTCGTGCGACTCGGAGTCAATCGCATGGGGAGTCATGCGACTGAGGGCCCATTCGTATAAGTCCTAATCCGCATTAGTTTCATCTGCATTAGCTCTATTCGCATAGGACTCATCCGCATTGAGTCCATTCGCATGAGGTCCATTCGCACGACTGGGTGTTCATCCGCATTGGTCCATTCGCATAATGTTTAGTCGCCTGGAGGCCAAGCGACTGAAGGGTGCCCATACGCCTAAATGGGGTTGTTCTACCCAAGGAAAAGCATAGTCTAATGACTGACTTTCGGGGGAAAGTGAACATGTAAGTTTTGACATGGGAGTTCCTATAAGTTCATGCAAGGTGACTTTCGAGGTCTTAGAGGTTATGTTGGGCATGATGATGATGTTGCATGTTATGCATAATGTATGTTATGTTTGTATGATGTTGCCCGGTATGATGATGATGTCTGTGTATGTTATGTTCCTTGTTATGATGTTTGTTTCTCTTTCCCGTGACTTTACGTTGAATGTTAATGAATGAAATGAAAGTATTATATAACGTAAAGTGAAAGATAATGAAAGAAGAACATGAAGGAAGAATGCATGCATTAATGAATGATAATATTAAAGAAAGTTTTGCAAGCAAATGTATGGAAGGGACATACCATTAAAAGGTGTTAGCCCAATGGTGTGCAGGTTCGCTACCCCGGGAGGAGGCACATTGGGGTCTTTCTTTGTGATCGACCATTTGTATAGAACCTCTACTGCTTACCCCGGTACTGTGGCACCATGTATACCTGTCTATTTATAGACTTCGGCCCAGTAGCCATATAGTTTGGGGTGTATCACATGGTATTGGTACGGAAGATATGAAAAGTGAAAGAAAGAACAAATAATGAAGGTAATAATGATATTATCTATGTGTATGTATGTTGCATGATCGCATGAAAGTAATGAACGGTTTTAACGAAAGAAAAGTATGTTTTATTATAAAACAAGAACTCACTCTGCAACATTGACTTTTATGTGTTTCCAGTTGGCAGGTAATGGTTGTTGAGGATGGCACGAGGTGGCTACACAGCTCTTTTGGATGGCATCCATCTTTATAATGCTTTTGTGATGTAATGCAACTTGGGTTTTGTAATTGAATTACGATGTATTATTTTGCAAAAGCTACTATATTGAAATGGAATGTTTTGTTTAAATGTTTCTGCTGCAATGTTTCTATGTATTACAATGAAAATATATATTTTATGTGTAATGATTTACCAGCTGTAAGCGTCCCTGGAACGGGGCCTTACATTATGACAATGCAATAAATATTCAAACAACATAATAAAATCTTTTATTAATCTAGGTCCAAGTCCTATATGAGCATGAACAAGTCTTCTAAACTGCATCCTAAATCATGTTAAAAAGTAAGGAGTCGGCTAACAAATTAGTTGGTGTGTAAATGCAGGTTAGAATATATATTTGTATATATATACATATATATAGATTGATTTAATAGATTGAAAAAAATTCAATTCACATGGTAATGCCAAGACTTATAATGCAATAGTGTAACATAAAAGACAAAACCTATACAATCAAACCTAATGATTGAATTGACTCGGTTCGTAGATAAAGCCTTATAGAATGAATAATTCCGTTCCAATCAACATGCGATTAAACAAATGAGGTGTGTTTGTCAAACCAATAGATCTATCATTGTTACCGTGATTACATAAATTAATGATTGTGTTCTCATCTACTTTATCTAACTATACACACATAATGGCAAGTAATAACATAACAAGTCTTCAATTGAATTTAGAATGAAATAGAATAAAAATGAATAACAGTTATTGAATTTTGAATCACATAATTTTCGAAAATATTAAACACATAGAAAGGGCAATGAATACTCACATTGTATAATGATGGTTATAAGGTTCATAAGAAACATTGGATGTTGAAAAGTCAAGGGTGATGTGTTAAATGATAAAAAATTAATAACTTGAGATTGGAATTCATTACAAAAAGTTAAGACATTTAGAGAATGCCAAAAGATGAAAGCTAGATTGAAAATAGCTTATTGTACCAAATTTATATCCTGGATAGAATGTTTGGTACGTATTTGAACATGTTTTAAAAATATCAAAAATTTCATAAAATTATAAAACTTCACACGTAACTAGTTTAGAGTCTTCTGGACAATTTTTGTTTAGGAAAGTTTTTAATAAAAGTCCCAAAAATAGGTCAAAACAGCAGCACAAGATAGAAGGTTCTGAAATGTGCACTTATCTTGTGAAAGCTATTATTAAGTCGTTCGATTGATTTTGAAGACGTACAAACTATTTTTAGAAAGGTAATTCAATGAAAATAATATTTGAGTTTCAGGTTACTCATATTTACTTTTTTATGACCAAGTTATGTTTAGTTGAATTTAGACTACATTTTTCTAAACGTTTAGTAAGACACTTATGGGTACTTTTAAATTTATTAAGAACAAATCTTAATATATCTATATATAGTATATTGGACACCATTTGAGTTATAAATAATGTTCCAAGACTTCAACATAGTTAACATTTAAATAAATAATCTTGTGGAATAACTGACTGCAGCAACATAGCTGTCCATGGGCAAACGGGATTCTTTGTTTACGTTGGTATGTTGTTAGCTTGATTTAGGAATGTTAGTGATTGTTAGAATGTTAGTAAACGTTAGAAGATTAATGATCAAATTAGAATGATTAAAATGAAAAATAAATTTAGTATAAAAAAATAAAAGTAAGAACATAAAGTCATGAAAACAGTTGGATGTTAGGATGATTGAAACAATATAGAAATGTGTAATATAAATGCAAAATAAGGTTACTTTAGTATTAAAAAATTCTTGAAATTACTTGCAAAATAATATTCTTCAAATTGATCAAAACCAAAGAAAGAAAGAAATATTTGTTAGTGAAAGTTTTAGAGAATAAGCAAATGAAAAATAAGAACTAAATCTTGCTTTTATAGTAGAGGTTAGTAGGGGGTTATGAATGGTGTTAGTGGTGAGTTGTAAGTCTTTTAAAATGGAGTTACTATTGGAATTTGAAATAAACATAAGATTAAATAATTTAAATAAATAAAAGAATAATTACAATATAAACTCTAAATTATTAAGACACTAATTTGAATTTAACAACTTATTTTGTTTATAAAATCCTTATAAACTTTATAAATCTCACAAAAAGTTGTATTTTGATTATTATTTTAGTTGAATAGTTTAAAATCTTATAGATATTAATAACTTTTTAACTTTTATAATTTTTTATAAATTTTAAAATTACATTAAAATGAGTAAGTGACATATTCTTTGTATTTGAAATACAAAAATAAATAAAAATGACTAAATAATCAATTTGATTTATAAAACTAGTCAAACGGGTTTAGGTTTATAGTTTGAAAATGGTTTAGATGTTACACTCTTCACGCACCTTTTTACCACTTGTTATTGTTCTAAATATTTTCATATCATTTTTCCGTCTAAAAGGGTATTATATGACAACACTAAAAACTAAGGTCACATAAGGTTATGCCTTAAGAAAACTTTCTATATATTACACTATGTTTAGCTAAAACCTATTGAATTATATGTGTTTTAGTAGAGTAGATTTATATACGTGGTACGTATGCATGCTTGCATGCATGCATAGGAACTTACGCATGCATGGATTTATATATAAACTTCTCATTATTTGATTAGTTATCTCAACATTATAGCATCAAACATACATTAAATAAATTAAGATACAACCTAACTAAACACCACAACACAAAGGTAACATCAAAGAAATTTGATACCAAAACAAAAATCAAACAAACTTTAAACACTTAACATCAACATAATCATCAAACTAAGCTCCAAGTCTCGACTCATTATTGAACTAAGTCAACCGATTCAGCTCTAAACTAAGTGATTAACTTCCTAATTGGCTAAGACACTAAGCAATCTCCTTTACCCGCCACCTAGCCATTAAGAAAACCAAGCATGTTTAGAGCTTGACACCTAAACTTCTAGGTCTAGCTTATTCATCACTCTAAAACTAGAGGTGATGATTACTCACCATTAATGGATTAGCCGATAACCAATATAACAACCATCACCCCTCAGCCACACCATAATCGTATACCACCACAAACTGCCACTTTCCTCACCATAAACTCTTGGATCTCCAGCCCTTTTTCTGATCTTACTCTCAAGCTATCAGTTCTCATACCACAACACCACCACCACCTTTGTTGCAATCCACAAGTCGTGATCAAGCTCCAAGATTAACATCCCAACCCATTCACCAAGGAGTTAGAGACTATCATTAACTTTCTTTCATCCTCTCCTTCTGTCAAAATCAAGGTTCCATCCTTAAACCCACGACTAACTAAATTGCAAAGATATATATGTGTTTTATCAAACACATATAACCAACAAGTTTGGTTAAACATTCAAGTTCTTCACAAAACCTTTAAACACTTCACCTTTATCACAAATCAGTAAAAACGATTCAAAATTTGGAAAAATTTAAAAAACCAAGGATTTAAAAAAATAGTTTCAAATAAAGGGTTGAGATTATGTGTAATCTTGTTAAATTTGATTTGTTACTTAAATGACTGCGTTTGTTGGAATAAAAACTAAAAACTTGTTAGACATATGAAAGAATAACATTTTGCAAATTTCGTTTTGATATTGATAAGAAAATAATTTATATAATTTATTTAAGTTATTGAAAGAAAATTTTCGACCGAAAGATCCATACATCATAAAAAGCTGGAAAAATTATATGATAATCCTTATGTTTTATAGGACCTTTAAAATAAATTTCATGATCGAAATTGTAGTTATGCCTGAGTTATATATTTTAGAAGAACCTGTAATTCAAAATTTAAGAAAAATATTTTAACTATAAGATAAAATTGTGAATTTTTAGACATGTTCTGGTATTTTTATTAGTTATTATTGAAAGGGCAAAAATCATAAAAAAGGGTTATGTTATGAATTAATACCTCAGAAATGTTTTAGATAAAATGGATTTTAGAATATAGGTTTTGATAATTTTGGGGAATTTAAAAACCCGTAGGTATTTTTGCTAGTCTATTTAACTATTGTAAAAATTATATAAAATAAACTGTAATTAGTTGATATATGAAATTTTTATATATTAAAATAGATTCTTGTATGTTTCTCTTACAAAAATGTCATGACAAATAGGTAATTATAACTTCTGTTTTGATTTTTGTAATCTGAGGTGCTAAAATTTTGAAGGAAAAGATATTTATTTCTAATCTATAAATATTTTTATAGGTTACTTGCGGGAATAAGAGGTGAGACTCATAGCCCTATTTTGCATTGTATTTATAAGTTTTTGGGAAAAAACATACTATTTTAAGATATATATATATATATATATATATTATATATATATATATATATATATTATATATATATATATATATATATATATATAAGATTTTGGAGATATAAACCATTAATTCGGATGTGGAACCGTTTGATAAAAAAGATAGCCTTACTTAGGAAATTATTTCATGCACAAACACGATGAGTATTATGATACTATATTATCTGATTTTGTGATTTATATTATGACAGTTATGAATCTCCTGTTTATAAGTAGGTTTGGTTGCAAAATTATTTATGTTACATCAATATATGTATTTTGTTTAGAAACTAAATCTATGATCTCAACAACTTTATGTTGATTGTTTTGAGTATGTTTTTTCATGTATTAATCATGTCAAACAACATTATGTTCTCATTTGATGCGTATAATGACTGGGGCGAAGTTATGGGGAACGTTTTTATGAATTTAACTATTAATTTGTACGATCTTAGCTTGGCGGTGGATGCACATTTTCATCGTTACTCAAGATGTAACAGTTAATTTAGTATCTTTTGTAATAGGGTTATATTAAAGTTTTGTGTACTAACATTAATGTAACCTGAACTAGTACTAAATATGATGTGTGTATACATATATATATATATATATATATATATATAATATATATATATATATATATATATATTATATATATATATATATATTAATGTAATATGTTTTCACATATTGTTTGTTTATTTTACGATTAATGCGTTTTGAACAAGGTATTCACGTCTAAAACATTTCACGCTTCCGCCGAGATGTGACATATTACACTAATTCAAACACTAAACTAATTACTCTCTTTCTCTTATTAATATCAATTTAATTAATTGCTATATTTTTTTTCTCTAATCTAGATTTTTAAACACCAAGTTATTTTAAAAATTAGATTTTTATTATAAAAAATAAAAATTCACATTTGTTTGTTAAAATAGAATTAATAATAATTGTTTTTATAATATGAAATTGACTAAAACACTAAATTTTTTGATACAAAATATTTTAAATCTATTTTTCATAAAATAATTATAAAAAACTGAACTTTTCTGAAAACAATCTTATTAAAACAACCTAAATAATGACAAACTAGAGTTTTAAATAAACATATTTTTATTAAAAATAACTCTATATAAATGAATCTTAAAACAAATATTTAAAAATGAATTTATTTAGATAAAAAAGTTATTATTATAAATTATTACCATGGCAAGTGGATGAACTTTTTGTCAAACTTGTAGAGAAGTTTACTATTTTACTTATCTACCAAAATAGTTTACCTTTTCTACCAAGTTGATTGGTCTTTCTAATATAAATACCACCTAAATGTAGAGGAGAAGACACACCTCTTGTATACACTTTTATAAGTTATACATTTCTCTTCTTCTTGCTCTTGCAATTCTCTTTAAAGTTCTTAAGGTTATAAGACTAATCTTGTGTTAATTATTATCATATTATAACACGTTATCAACACGAGAGCTCTTAAACTCAAATCAAGAAGATTAATTAAGCACAAAGTCATCTACTAATCAAGGTAATGACCTTCATTAAGTAATAATATATAATATCTTATATTGAGAAGACAACTAATATAAATATAATAAGCATAAAGAAGATCTTATTATGGGCATTTTGATAACCATGAGACAACTAACAACGTAACTTTTATTTATGCATCTAACATTTTGATTATGCAACTAACATTTTATCTTATGTCAACTAACATTTACTTATGCATCTAACCTTTATTTAATCTTTATTTATACAACTAACATTTCCTTTTATGTCAACTAACATTTTGATTATATTGATCACATTTGTTCGTACGAACGTCTTATTCTTATCCTAATTTGTCGTTCTTATTCTATTTTGTTTTTATAAACTAAATTCATCTTTTTATAAATAATCTTATACTTATTTCACAATTATTGTTGATATATACATAGACGACGGTTATATAGCCGTTATGAACGGTTATATAGCCGTTGTAAACAATCACATAACCTTTACAAACGGTTATAATTTTAAACTATAAATTGACCACTATCAATTTATTTTCGTTTACAATAAACAGATCATCTCTCAAGTTTATCAAATAAAATCTTTCAAAGATGATACACCCGATTTTAATACCAGCAACCATAATGATTATTTTAATTCTTATCCCCATTGTTGAACTACCACTCGAAAAATTTAAACTTTTCTTATTTTTGTATTTGTTAATAGCTCTACCATTTTATTGTATCGCAATGTTTATTGATATATATGGATTCTAATAATCATCATCGTACCATTTGCTTAATTCTTGTTTAGAAATCAAAATGTCGAATATTGCAAAAATTGAATTCCCGCTCTAAGTATAAATGGAGAAAACTATATGCCTTGGACGGCCCATGTGAGAAGACATCTTAAAGCAGTGGGTGTCTTAAAAACAAAACAAGAGGGGAATGCTTGTTGAGAGCAACACAAGGCGAAAGCCGGTGTCTTTTTACATAAACATATCCATTAAATGTTACAATTTAAATATTCAACTTGTGAGGATCCGTATGTGTTATGGAAAGACTTACAAAGCATATTTGATCATCAAAGGGAAGTTCTACTTCCCACTGCTAGAGATGAATGGAACAATCTCAGGGGTCAAGATTTTAAAAAAGTAAACGAGTACACATCTGCTTTGTTCAGAATATGCATGTAAGGCCCCATTCCCGGAGACCCCACAATTGGTCATTCACAACATTAAATACATTAAACATTATAAATTTACAAGCTAAAGCAGCAGAATTATTTTATTAAAAACACTGTTGTTCAGCAATACACTATTGTTTAACCGAATACAAAAGAATTGTTTAATTGCATTACAAAACAACAACAATAACAAGTATGAATGGATGTCAGTATTTCCCTGCCAAGTTGCTTCACCCTTGTGCCATCCTTAGCAATGTATACTTGCCAACTGAAAATGTATAAAAGTCAGCGTTGCTGAGTGAGTTCTAGTTTTAAAAGTAATAAAATGCTTTCTGTAAGGTACACATTTGAAAATACTCTTTTTGTGAAATTTCATCTCTTTATACGTGAGCACGCATTAATTATACAACGAGATAATGCTTCTTCTCTTTACTATATGCCTTGTTTTTTCTGTACTGTTTTATCTTTATCTTTCACTGTCTATGTGGACCAATAAGCAATACCCTAAACTATATGCACGGGGGATACTGGTGATGGGCCCTCTGGTCCCTTGATGGGCTCTGATTACTATATACAAGGCCGCCTAGTCACCTAGGGTACTCTGCAAAGGTCCGCCAATCTCAATTGATTGGCCCCATGTGCATAATAGGGTAGCTAAACCACATCACAGTTGAGCTAACTATAACATGCTCATGAACCTCCTATAAGTTTGCAAGACTTGTGTCACACCCTCAAAATCCACTTGCGGAGTTTTACCGCGAGGCGTGTGAACAAACCAGGATCACAATCAATAGTTACTCAGAACGACTCTATATGCCATAATTTAAATGAAATCAACCCAACGTAAATAAATTAAACAGTGCGGAAGAGTTTTGAAAACAACCCAAAGAAATAAAAGTATAAATATGGCAAAACACGTGCCAATCCCAAAAGAGTAATCATTAATTATTAAAATGATAAAATTTGTCTTGAAGACCGTGTCATAGAATGCAGTGGACCATGCAGTGCTCCTATGGCAAGCAAGCTAATGACCTGAGAATAGCATACTAAAAATGTCAACACAATGGTTGGTGAGTTCAAGAGATATTCAAATATAAACAGTTTAATAATACAGATGCACAAGTAGCGTATTGTAACAGATACCTAGTCCATTAACAATAAATATTATTTCATAGTGATTTCGCAATTGAAGTTGACTGTGTTACGTTGTTGCATCCTGTCACGACTTAACAGGTCGTGACAATGTTCATTAGGACAACTTGCACCGGTTGACCTCGAGTCACACAGGTGGGGCTCGTCAGACCCAGTAGTACTACCCAAATTTCCCCGCTATTCAATATTAACAATTCGAAAGTGTGAGGACTTTTCTATGATATCAACACTATATAATATTGTACACAACTTGAATACATAAAGCGTTCGTGATTTACCAGTATGCTATCTCCCCCATAATCATTAACCATATGCATTGCATCACAACAATCCATCACCAATCCCAAACATGATGTCCTACTATTAATCAACATCCAAATCATACATGATCATAAATGTCCAAATATCATTCATGATTACCCCGGCATCACATACAACCAAATTACCATGTTCTACCACATTAGAAACTATTCATGACATACTAACATGTTCCTAACATCCCAAACATGTTCAAGCTATCATTTTTCAGACTTTATGCAAATAAAGTTTCCCTTTTGGGAAAGTACATCCCAACATCTATCAACCATCCAATGTATTCATGAATTCATCATAATTATACCATCTCAAGCTCCATACAATATCTAGACATGATCAACATCAGCTAAACACCATAATCTAACAATCTTCATAAACAAAAGTTTCTACTTTTGGCAAGCTATGAATCAACAACAACCATTCAAAGATTTCTAGCATTCATAGCAACAATCTAGCATCTAATCATCATCATGAACACATCCATAACATCAATCAATCACTAGATCATCATTACATGCAAAATAAAGTTACTATTATTAGTAACCTATGAACACCAACTTCAATTCACCAATTTCTTGCAAAATCAATGTATCCTAACATTCATACAACCTACTAATCATCATACATTCATCAAACAATCATCCATCATGCATAATCATAGCATTTTCGAACAAGGGTTTGTTTCATACACAAGGTTCATGATCAATCCACTAAAAACATAGAATTCATGCATAATCGACGTTAACTAACATGTATTCAATCTAACTAACATACTAACATCATCAACCAACATCAATTTCGACCCCATGAAGGCCAATTCACGAATTAGGGTTCGGCCCTAAACAAAAACTCACAAAAACATGAAAAAATCTGACCTTTACACGTGTATTAACTTGCAATTGATGATTCCTACGTGTTGTATGCCTTGTAATCGAATCAAATTGAGGTTTAGGGGCTTGATGTTGGTCGAATTCGAAGTGGGAAGGGTGTGTGTGTGTGGTTCGCGGCCGATGGGGGGTGAATTAGGGTTTGGGATTTGTTTTGTTTAGTTTAATTTACATATTTACCCTTTTAACCCTTGTAATTTGTATTTTATAAAAACTAAGCTTTAAACTCTTTGTAAAGTGTTTTTAACTTCATAATATAAAGATATAAACTTATGAAAATCATTATATATCTTATCTTTATAAAAACACAAGACATACGAATAAATAGGCACGTTTCCGCGTTATGCGATTAATTTTCTAATTAACCTTTAAAAATGTGTAAACACATAAACATAACCCATACTCACATAACCAATTAGATTCACATCAAATTAACATTATCCATTATTATTAGGTCACCAACATTAAACGACAACTAGTGTGTGCTCACGACATGTGTATACAAGACTTAACGTAACTAACGGAGTTTGGTAACGGAAATTTACCGGATGTCACATTATCCCCATGTTGAAAGAATTTTCATCCCAAAAATTGCGTTACATGGTGAGAGTGTTCCATCACTGGTCTACTACATTGGCACATAGAAATCGAAATCTAGTGAGTTTTGGATGAGTTGTCACATCATCCCCATGTTGAAAGAAATTTCGTCCCGAAATTTAAATCAATACCTTCGTCTTCTGGCATCGTCCCTTCGAATAGTTGAGGGTACTTAAGCTTCATTTGATCTTCCCGTTCCCATGTGAATTCCGGTCCACGTCGCGAATTCCAACGGAATTTCTTCTAGTGTTTTCACCTCGCGGTCCATCACCTCCACTGGTTCTTCAATAAAACACAATTTTTCATCCACTTGAATTTCTTCTAGTGGTACGACCATCGTTTCATCAGGGATGCACTTCTTCAGTACATCATGAATTCCACTTAGTGAATCAGGTAGGGCTAATCGATAGGCTACTGGACCTATTCTTTCCATTATTTCAAATGGTCCAACGTACCTGGGATTTAGTTTCCCTCGTTTGCCAAACCGAACTACGCCTTTCCATGGTGAGACTTTCAACAAAACCTTGTCACCAACCTGAAACTCTAAAGGTTTCCGTCTCTTGTCAGCATAACTCTTTTGTCTGTCTCGCGCTGCAGCCATACGGTTCCGTATCTGTATAATCTTCTCAGTCGTCTCATGAATTAACTTGGGACCTGTTATCTGACTATCACCAATTTCTGCCCAGCAAATTGGTGATCTACATTTTCTCCCATACAGCGCCTCGAAAGGTGCTGCCTGTATACTAGTATGATAATTGTTGTTATAAGGAAACTCCACCAATGGCAGGTGAATTTCCCAGTTATTCCCGAAGTCAATCACACAAGCACGTAGCATATCTTCCAACGTCTGTATGGTACGCTCACTCTGGCCATCTGTCTGTGGATGATATGCAGTACTCATATCCAACGTGTACCCAAAGATTTCTGCAATGATTGCCAGAAATGTGACGTGAAACGAGCGTCACGATCGGAAATAATTGAGACCGGTACTCCATGTCTCGAAACGATCTATTTAAGGTACAATCGGGTTAATTTCTCCATCTTATCAGTTTCCTTAATTGCAAGGAAGTGAGCAGACTTTGTCAATCGATCCACAATAACCCATATAGTGTCACAACCAGTACTAGTCCGGGGTAGCTTAGTAATAAAATCCATGGAGATCTGTTCCTATTTCCACATTGGAATCTCAGGTTGTTGTAAGAGTCCGGATGGTTTTTGATATTCCACTTTTACTTTCGAGCAGGTCAAACACTTGCTCACATACGTAGCTACATCCGCTTTCATGTTAGGCCACCAATAGTGAGCCTTTAGGTCATGATACATCTTGTCGGATCCAGGATGTATAGAATACTTAGATTTGTGTGCCTCGCTCATAACTAAATCTCTCAGATTTCCACGAACAGGCACCCAAAGTCTATCCATGAAATACCGAATTCCATCCTCTTTCACCACTAGTGTTTATCCATTCCCTTTAACGACTCAAAATCGATATTTTCTACTTTTAAAGCTTCTATCTGTGCCTCCTTAACTTGTTCCGGCAGTTGGGTACTGATAGTAAGCTGTAAAGCTCGCACCCGTCGGGGTTTAGCTGTTTCCTTCCTGCTTAGGGCATCGGCAACTACGTTCGCCTTTCCCGGATGATACTTAATTGCGCAATCATAATCATTTAGTAGTTCCACCCAACGTCGCTGCTCATATTCAACTCTTTTTGCTCGAAGATATGTTGAAGACTCTTGTGATCGGTGTAGATAGTGCACTTGGTACCGTACAAGTAATGTCTCCAGATCTTTAAGGCAAAAACTACTGCACCCAATTCTAAGTATGGGTGGTATAGTTCTTCTGATGAACCTTTAGTTGTCTCGAGGCGTAGGCTATCACCTTGTCTCGTTGCATCAAGACACAACCCAATCCTTGAATGGATGCATCGCAATACACCACAAAGTCATCTGTTCCCTCTGGTAATGCTAATATCGGGGCAGTACAGAGTTTGTTTTAATAATTGGAAAGCTGATTCTTGACTCTCAGTCCATTTGTATGTCGTTCCTTTGCGAGTCAAGGCTGTGAGAGGTTGTGCGATCTTAGAAAATCCTTCTATGAATCGGCGGTAATATCCTGCTAATCCTAGAAATTGTCTTATCTCGCTCGGCGTTTTGGGTGTAGTCCAATTCTTTATCGCCTCAATTTTGGCAGGATCAACGTGTATTCCTTTCTCATTAACAATATGACCTAGGAATTGTACTTCTCTTATCCAAAAGTCACACTTTGAGAATTTAGCATACAGCTGCTCATTTTTCAACAGTTCCAAGATCATTCGTAAGTGCTCTTCATGCTCCTCCTTGGTCCTAGAATATATCAGTATATCATCGATGAACACAATGAAAAATTGATCAAGATAAGGTTTGCACACGCGGTTCATGAGGTCCATGAACACAGCAGGTGCATTAGTCAACCCAAAGGCATGACCAAGAACTCATAATGACCATAACGAGTACGAAACGCAGTCTTGGGAATGTCTTCTTCTCGAACTCTGGGTTGATGATAACCAGATCTCAAGTCAATCTTCGAGTAATAGCTTGATCCTTAAAGCTGATCAACAAGTCGTCGATACGAGGTAAAGGTATCGATTCTTGACTGTTACTTTGTTTAACTCTCTATATCGATGCACATTCGGAATGTGCCATCCTTCTTCTTAACAAAGAGAACAGGAGCTCCCCAAGGTGATGTACTAGGTCGAATAAAGCCCTTATCCAAAAGCTCCTGAAGTTGTGACGACAACTCCTGTAGTTCGTTCGGTGCTAATCGATAAGGTGCCCTAGCAATCGGAGCTGCGCCTGGAGTTAACTCAATCTGGAATTCCACTTGGCGGTGAGGTGGTAATCAAGGAAAATCCTCTGGGAACACCTCTGGAAAGTCGCGTACTACGGGAATATCCTCCATTCTCTTTTCTCTTGCCTGCTTATCGGATACAAGTGCTATGATAGCCACACGGCCCTTTCGTAACAACTTTTGGGCTTTCATGTATGAGATGATGCCTATCACAACACCACTTCTATCACCTCTGACGGTAAGGATTTGATCACCAACCGGGATCCGTATGATCTTCTAGTGACATATGACTTCCGCTTGCTTGCTAGAGAGCCAATCCATGCCTATCACAACATCAAAACTCCCTAGCGTAACGGGCATGAGATCTATGTTGAAAGTATGACCAGCAAGTTCTATCTTACAGTCTTTAAGGATATGCGTTACATGGATTTTTTTACCGTCGGCTAATTCCACATGTATTTAGATTCTAAAGCAGAGGGTATATCACTTAAAAGACTACAGAACTTTAAGGACACAAAACTCCTATCGGCTCCAGTATCAAATAGTACCGTAGCAAAACAACCATTAACAGGGAATCTATCAATAACAGTTGTGGGATCATTTAGAGCCTCACCTAAGCCAATGACGAAGGCTCTCCCCTTGGCTCCATCTTTATTGCCGCCATTTCCAGTACCATTTCACCATTGTTGTTATTATTACCATTGTTGTTGTTGTTGTTACCGTGGTTGTTGGTATTGTTGTTGTTGTTGTTGCCATTTCAAAACAACCCTTGGGAGTTTCTTGAGGTTGTTGTGGCCTCCTCACCAGTTCACCATGACAATCCTTCGCAGCGTGTCCAATTTTTCCACAACGTTGACACTTGAAGCTATCACACCTTCCCACATGATGGTAATTACACCAAGTACACTTCGGATGTCTCCCACCATAACCACTGGGTCCTTGATTACTTGCAGGCATCTGGTTAGGGTTACGGTTATTGTGAAACCTCCGTTGCTGCTGAACCAGCTGTTGTTGCTGCTGAGATTTAGGTTGACCACTGGAAGATGATGATGCTTTGGTGTTGTTAGCATTATCCCACTTTCTTTTGTTGTCGGGCACGCTTGCCACAGTGCCCCGTTTGGGTAGACATCCTTGCTCCACGGCTTGGTTAGTTAGCCTGTGAGCTAGCTGGATGGCTTGCTGAATTGTGGCTGGATTGGAAGCAGTTACCATACTTGGATTTCAGGTAACAATCCCCGTATGTAATGCTCTATCCTTTTATGCACCTCATTCATCATTCCCGGGCACAAAGTTGCTAATTCATGGGTTCGGGTGGTGTAAGCCTCAATTTCTGAGCCCTGCATTTTCAGTTGCCAGAACTCCATCTCTAACTTCTGTACTTCGTTGCGAGGACAGTACTCCTCGGTCATCATTGCTTTGAACTCATCCCATGGAAGTCCATTCACCATCGCTTGTCCAAGCATCTGGACTTGCGCGTTCCACCAAGACAGAGCAGCACCCTAAAGTCCCGGTGGCATACTTTACTTGACCCGCTGGTAGAAAGTTACATTTGGAGAAAACAGACTCAGTCTTCTCGAACCAGCGTACAAGCCCTACAGCACCCTCCGTACCGCTGTAGGTGTGTGGTTTATAGTCCATGAAGGACTTGTAGGTACACACTGGTGGTCCTGTTTTAACACAACACACATTAATGAGACATCCCCTACAGTTATAAAGGATATCAGATTTATCTTTCTATCGTTGTTTACCTGCTGGCTGACCCGCATGGGCAGCAGCCACTGCCGCCTGAACATGCTCATTAATTAGAGCAGCCAATTTTGTGGGAGTCATGTTAATAGCACCACCACCCTGTTCTCCGGTGCCACGTCCACGTCTGCGTCCATGACCACGTCCACGTCCACGTCCACGGGCGTCCATTCTTTTCACTTTACATTCACAAATACAATAATGAGTAACATCAAATATATTTAACTCATTGAAGCTTAGTAAATAGTAAAAAGAAATAACGAATCATCACAACCAAAACATTCATAACAAAGATAATAACCAAAGTAAATAAATTGCAAATGAGTCACAATGTATTTAGCAATGTCAAAATTGAAGTTTGTCGTTCGTGTGGGGAAACAACCCTTCCCACATAGGTTTCAAAAAGAAAACACTACGTAGTCTAAGTCATATAAAGAAGTCAATCGACAACATCTGAACCATCACTATCATCCTCCATCTCTCCGGTTCCTCTTCCTCGGTCCCTCCTCGGGATCCTCCTCATCCTCAGGGTCTGCTGCAGGAGCAGGAGCTATAGCAATCTGAAGTGCCGCTAGCTGAGCTTCTAAAATGGCAATCCTATTATCGGCTACGGCGTCCCGCTGTTCACGAGCAGTCACACGTCCTTGGAGTGCCATAAGACCATCTTGCATATGATGACAACCGTTCAGGGTCTTCCCGTGTTGTTCCTCGAGTTCATCCACTGGTGTCTGAGGTTGTACACCTCTTGCTGTAGTGTACAGACATCACCCGTGAGCCGCCTTACTCTGTTGTTCTATATCCAGTGCAACCATTAGTGCAGCAATCAGTTGCTCGTTGGACTGCGCCGTTCGTGGGAGTGAAGGCGTGGGTTGGTCGGCATTGTTCCTAGTCCTGGGCTTTGGGACAGGTACGCGCTCCCTAAACATGATATGGTCAACAATCTAGGATAGGAACGCCAGTCTTGCGGAGGGTCACACTTCATCAATGCAAATGGTTGATCCCAGTCAATCTCTTCTTGGGGATAAGCCAGTCGAGGACAAAAGAATCCATCATCAGGTACAGGTGCGGGAGGTGGGGATTCAGATCGTGTAGGTGATTCAGGTCGTTTACCCGGAGCTCCCGAAGATGATGCCATGCTGCAGAGAGTGTGACGTGTATGCCAATGAGTATACAGTAGATGAGAATAAGGCACAGGTAACTAATTAACTGTGTGTGGTTATAGTCTAGTGTGTATGCAACCTAGTTCCCTATAACCAATGGCTTTGAAACCATCTGTCACACCCTCAAAATCCACTTGCGGAGTTTTACCGCGAGGCGTGTGAACAAACCAGGATCACAGTCAATAGTTACTCAGAACGACTCTATATGCCATAATTTAAATGAAATCAACCAACGTAAATAAATTAAATAGTGCGGAAGCATTTTGAAAACAACCCAAAGAAATAAAAGTATAAATGTGGCAAAACACGTGCCAATCTCAAAAGAGTAATCATTAATTATAAAATGATAAAATTGTGTCTTGAAGACCTGTCATAGAATGCAGTGGACCATGCAGTGCTCCTATGGCAAGCAAGCTAATGACCTGAGAATAGCATACTAAAAATGTCAACACAATGGTTGGTGAGTTCAAGAGATATTCAAATATAAACAGTTTAATAATAGAGATGCACAAGTAGCGTATTGTAACAGATAGCTAGTCCATTAACAATAAATATTATTTCACAGTGATTTCGCAATTGAAGCTAACTGTGTTACGTTGTTGCCTCCTGCCACGACTTAACAGGTCGTGACAATGTTCATTAGGACAACTTGCACCCGGTTGACCTCGAGTCACACAGGTGGGGCTCGTCAAACCCAGTAGTACTACCCAAATTCCCCGCTATTCAATATTAACAATTCGAAAGTGTGAGGACTTTTCCATGATTTCAACACTATATAATATTGTACACAACTTGAATACATAAAGCGTTCGTGATTTACCAGTATGCTATCTCCCCCAAAGAGAGTAAATAAAAAGTAGGGCATGAAGTCACCTGATATGCGTTTAGATACACAGAGTTTGACTTGTCAAACAGAATAGACAGACAACCTTCAGAGGTTACCTAGATCATATAAGTGCATGAGTACGTGTAATCAAAGAACATATGAAACCCTAAGTACACTACAACCAAGGACTCAAGATTTCAAACAAAACAGACATGTTTGACCTAGTTGACCCGTTTGACCCGTTGTGCTTTATGTTTGTAAACCATTCAAGTAATCATACACATATGTCATGCATTGTTAACATTCAAATAGATCATATGTATGCTATATCATCCAGGTGTAACACTTAGATCATCATACAACCAAGTATCATACAAGTCATGCGAATCTAGAACATTAACATATTCACTAGTTATAACACAACTAACAGTCACACAAAGATCAAACCACTCATTACATGCCATGTGAACCACTCACGACTTCACATCCTAAACCCTGCCAATCCTACTAAGTAGGGGCCTCAGATTCGCACGCGTGTATGATGATCATAACCATAATCATTAACCATATGCATTGCATCACAACAATCCATTACCAACCCAAACATGATGTCCTACTACTAATCAACATCCAAATCATACATGATCATAAATGTCCAAATATCATTCATGATTACCCCGGCATCACATACAACCAATTACCATGTTCTACCACATTAGAAACTATTCATGACATACTAACATGTTCCTAACATCCCAAACATGTTCAAGCTATCATTTTTCAGACTTTATGCAAATAAGTTTCCTTTTGGGAAAGTACATCCCAACATCTATCAACCATCCAATGTATTCATGAATTCATCATAATTATACCATCTCAAGCTCCATACAATATCTAGACATGATCAACATCAGCTAAACACCATAATCTAACAATCTTCATAAACAAAAGTTTCTACTTTTGGAACCTATGAATCACAACAACCATTCAAAGATTTCTAGCATTCATAACAACAATCTAGCATCTAATCATCATCATGACACATCCATAACATCAATCCATCACTATCATCATTACATGCAAAATAAAGTTACTATTATTAGTAACCTATGAACACCAACTTCATTCACCAATTTCTTGCAAAATCAATGTATCCTAACATTCATACAATCTACTAATCATCATACATTCATCAAACAATCATCCATTATGCATAATCATAGCATTTTCGAACAGGGTTTGTTTCATACACAAGGTTCATGATCAATCCACTAAAAACATAGAATTCATGCATAATCGACGTTAACTAACATGTATTCAATCTAACTAACATACTAACATCATCAACCAACATCAATTTCGACCCCATGAAGGCCAATTCACGAATTAGGGTTCGGCCCTAAACAAAAACTCACAAAACATGAAAAAATCTTACCTTAAAACGTGTATTAACTTGCAATTGATGATTCCTACGTGTTGTATGCCTTGTAATCGAATCAAATTGAGGTTTAGGGGCTTGATCTTGGTCGAATTCGAAGTGGGGAGGGTGTGTGTGTGTGGTTCGTGGCCGATGGGGGTGAATTAGGGTTTGGGATTTGTTTTGTTTAATTTAATTTACACATTACCCTTTAACCCTTGTAATTTGTATTTTATAAAAACTAAGCTTTAAACTCTTTGTAAAGTGTTTTTAACTTCATAATATAAAGATATAAACTTATGAAAATCATTATATATCTTATCTTTATAAAAACACAAGACATACGAAAATAGGCACGTTTCTGCGTACGCGGTTAATTTTCTAATTAACCTTTTAAAAATGTGTATACACATAAACATAACCCAATATCACATAACCAATTATTCACATCAAATTAACATTATCCATTATTATGGTCACCAACATTAAACGACAACTAGTGTGTGCTCACGACACGTGTATACAAGACTAACGGAACTAACGGAGTTTGGTAACGGAAATTTACCGGATGTCACAACTTGTTAACATTTTATTTAGTTCCACTTCTCTTCTTCATTACTCTTTTCACTTTATTATTAGTAATACTTTACGTTACGATAGTAAACCCACCACGTAAAGTCATACCCAATAGTAAAAGCAATGATAATAACAATAATAACAATAATAACAATAATATAATTATAAACAATAAACGAAACAATCATAAACAATCATAATCATGCATAAAACTAAGTATTATAACCTTAGTCAAACCTTGGTCAAAACCCTAATAGCACAGACTCCCAAAATTTTATATAAATTTATAAGTGTTTAGGGCCACCAACTGTTTGGGCGCATGTGCCCTGTTTGGGGGCTTTCATCACTATGCAGGCGCATCAGCCACACTTAACCGCTTTACACTTAGGCGCATGAACTATTCAGGCCCATGAACTATTCAGGCGCATGGTCCATTCGGACGCATGAACACTATCAGGCGCTTGGACACTATTGAGGTGCTGGCCCTACATTTAGTCGTCTAACTAATATTCTAGGTGCATGAACCACTGTTCCGGCGCATAATTACACTTAAGACATTTCTAAGGCATTCCGAGGCGCATGAGCCTATTTAGGCGCATGAACCTTCTGCTCAACATGTTCTAGGATATTTCACACCCAAACATCAAGCCTATTTGTTCTAAGCTTACCAAGTCATTCTAAGCATGAACAACATGATAACACGTAAGGAACATCATTAAACATGCATAATACATACGATTATACATACATAGTCATAATAAAAATCGTTTTAATACATTTTCAGCTCCAAGAAGAGTTTAAAACAAGTAAACCAGGGTCTAGAACTCACCTGGTGCAACTTTGGGTGTATCTTCCTTCTAACCCGTATGCAAATGAGTTTAGACACCTAGAAACCCCCCAACACACACACGAACACCCACACAAAAACATAAACATATAACCGAGACAAAACCCATCATGAACACTTAGAAACTTCGAATTCTTACCTTGAATTCAACCTTCTTCTTCTTCCTCTTCATCTCGAAAGTGTTCTGCTCTCTCTCTCTCTAGAACTGAATTGAAAAGGGATGTGAAGAGAGGGTGGGCGGCCATGCCCACCTTTACACTAACTTTTGTGTACTTTGGTCCCCTTTTACATTTTTAACCCCTCAACTTGGGTTTATTGATGTTTCCTTCTTTTATTTACTTTAATAGAATAACCGGGTGTCACAAGTCCACTCCCCTTATATAGTTTTCGTCCCCGAAACCTGTTTTCCTCTAACAGATGAGGATAATGCTGCCTCATTTCCTTCTCAGTCTCCCATGTAAGATTCGAATCCTTTTCTGTGCTTCCACTGCACACGCACAAGAGGAACCACTATATTTGTCAGCCTCTTCTCTTTTCCATCGATGATTGCCACTGGTTGCTCCACATAATTGAGCCTTTTGTCTACTTCGATATCCTCTAGTGGAACAATCATGTCTTCATCAGCTAAACACTTTCTTAGATGAGATACATGGAATGTCGGGTGAATTCCACTTAACTCATCTGGTAACTCCAATCTATAGGCCACCTCTCCTACTCGAGCACTGATTCGAAAAGGGCCTATATACCTGGGCTTAACTTGCCATGCTTCCTGAATCGGATAATACCCTTCCTAGGTGAGACCTTCAACATAACCCGGTCAACCTCCTGGAGCTCAATCGGTCTGTGTCCGTTTTCAGCATACGACTTATGTCTATCTTTAGCTGCCTTCATTATGGGCTTTAACTTCTCAAGCTTTTCCGTCGTCGCCTCGATTACGTCGATGCTCCCCAATTCCTTCTGAACAATATGACCCCAACAAATGGTTTCCTGCATCTCCTACCGTATAACTCTCATAGGGTGGCATACCAATGCTGCATGATAGCTGTTGTTGTAAGAGAATTCGGCTAACGGTAGGTGGTCATCACAACTTCCCCAAAATCAATCACACATGCCTGAAGCATGTCTTCCAATGTCTGAATGGTCCTTTCTGACTGACCATCAGTTCGGAGTTGATAAGCCGTGCTAATATGTACCTCGTCCCCATAGCGCGCCGTGGAACTTCTTTCCAAATTTGATGTAAACCGGTGTCACGATCAGATACAATAGACACCAGCACACCATGACGAGTTACAACTTCCTTGATGAACAGTCGCCAACCTCTTAGACGAATATGTCTCACACGGTCATAGGAAGTGAGCACTATTCGTCAAACGGTCAACTACCATCCATATAGCATCGTACCCTCGCGCTGTGCGCGGTAGCTTCGTAATAAAGTCCATGGCGATATGCCCCACTTCCACTCTGGTATATCCAAAGGTTGGATCTTTCCATAGGCTTTTGGTGCTCGGCTTCACTTGTAAAGTAAGGCACTTACTCACATACTCCACCACATCACGCTTCATACCCGGCCACCAATAGTCTTTCTTCATGTCTTGGTACATCTTTGTAGCAACCAGGATGAATAGAGTACCGAGTCTTATGAGCTTCATCCATAATCTTCACACGTAGATCCCCAAAACAAGGAATCCACACCCGTCTAAATCAGGTTTTAACACCAGTGTGTTTCATCTCACCCAATTCCCCAACCAAACTCTCGTCCTTTCAGAGTGAAGATGATCTTCTTTCAGTGCTCATCTTGAAACTCCTTGTCTTGCTTCATTACATCAGAGGTTATTATCAGTTGATATACTTTCACCCAAATCAACTCGAGCCTTTCTTTTCGACTAAGGGCATCAGCCACCACATTGGCCTTGCCCATGGTAGTGGATCTCGCAATCATAATCTTTTATGAGCTCCAACCATCTTCTCTGCCTCATGTTCAGGTCCTTCTGCTCAAAGAAGTACTTAAAGCTTTTGTGGTCCGTGAATATGGTGCACTTCGTCACGTAGAGATAGTGCCTCCAAATCTTTAACGCAAAGACCACGGCTGCCAGCTCCAAGTCATGAGCAGGATAATTGACCTCTGAACCTTCAACTGTCGGGATGCATAGGCTATAACCTTCCCTCTCTGCATTAATACGCAACCCCCCCAAGCAGGAAGCCTGAATAAACCCCTGATCTTCACTTCCGTCGGGTAATGACAAAGACGGGCTTAGGTCAGTCTTGCCATCAACTCCTCAAATGCCCTCTCTGTTATTGACCCCACACGAACTTCACATCCTTACGGGTCAGCTTAGTCAATGCGGAGCTATCTTAGAGAAGTCCTGAATGAACCTTCGATAATATCCCACCAACCCCAAGAAACTACGAATCTCGGGATGGCGTCTTTGGAGACATCCATTGCATCACTGCCTCCACCTTTGCGGGGTCTACCATAATCCTCTCGGGATTTACCACGTGACATAAGAATTGAACTTTGCGCAACCAGAACGCGCACTTGGCGATTTTGGCATACAACTTCTCCCTTCTTAATGTCTCAAACATCTCCTGAATATGACCAGCATGCTCTTCTTCGCTCTTCGAGTAGATCAGGACATCATCAATAAACACAATCGCTGAACTATCCAACATCAACCGGCACAATCGATTCATCAACATAAAGGCAGTTGGCACGTTAGTTAGACGAAAACACATAACGAGGAACTCGTAGTGTCCATAATGCGTAGGAAAGCTGTCTTAGGAATGTCTTGTTCCATCAACTCAATTGATGGTAGCCAGATCGTAGATCTATCCTCGAGAACCAACTGGCACCTTGGAGCTGGTCGAACAAGTCATCAATCCTTGGTAACGGGTTACTGATTCTTCATCGTCAACTTGTTCAGCTCTCAATAGTCAATGCACATTCGCATACTTCCATCTTTTTTCTTTCCAAACAATACCGGAGCACCCCACGGATAGATACTTGGTCGAATGAATCCATTATCCATTAACTCCTGCAATTGGCTCATGAGTTCTTTCATCTCAGTCAGAGCTAATCGATATGGTGCTTAGCAACAAGTGGGCACCGGGTATCAGATCTATCTGTAACACGCTCTCACGACCCGGTGTTGTACCTGGTGAATCTTTTGGGAACTCATCCGAGAAGTCATACACAAGCAGTACATTGGGTATTTGTGGTGCTGATGTGTCCACTTCCTTCATGTACGCCAAATAAGCACTACATCCGTGTCTTTTGCAACATTCCGCCACCGCCATCGATATCACCTTCTGAATCGTAGTGACTAAGTCACCGTAGATCATCATTGAACTACCACTAGACACTGTTAGTCTGACCATCTTCTTGCGATATATGATATTCGTCTCGTAGTCCGCTGACCAATCCATTCAAAAGACTATATCGAAACCGCCTAAGGTCATCACGAATGGTCTAACAGGAAAGTTATGACCTTCTGATTCTATATCACAGACTTCTATCTGCTCAGAAATCCTGGTAGACTTACTGTAACACCCGGTTATTTTTCTAAAAGAAAAGAAATAATGAATAAAAGAAAGAAAAGCTATAAGGTCCAAGTGGAGGGACCAAAAGTGTCCAAAAGGACAAAACTTTGAATGTTGGTGTAAAGGTGGGCATGGCCGCCCATCCTCACTTCACATCACCATTTCTTTGGTTCTAGAGAGAGGAAGCAAAAGAGAACTCTCGGTTTGTCGAAGTAGAAGAAGAAGTGAACGAATTCAAGGTAATAATTCGTGGTTTTTACATGTTTATGACGGGTTTTATCCCGTTACATGCTTATGTGCTTATGTGTTTGTGTTTGTGCTCGGTGTGCGTGTGTGTTGTTGTTTTTAGGTGTTTGAACTCATTTGCAAGCTAGTTAGAAAGGAAGAAACACCCAAGTTGCGTTAGGTGAGTTCTAGACCCCGGTTTTTACTTGCTTTCAAACATCTTTGGGGCTGAAAATGTATGTAAAAGATTTTCAAATGTTTGAGTATGTATGCCCGTATGTATTGTGCATGAATGAATATGATTCTTGAATGCTGATAGGTTATTCATGTTTAGAATAGCCACATTAAGCTTATAACAGATGATTTGATGATGGGGTTGAAAACATGCTGGAACATGACGAATAGAAGGTCCATGCGCCTAGATAAGGCTCATGCGCCTGAAAATGCCTTAGAAAGAACTAAGTGTATCCAGCGCCCAAACAGTAGCCCATGAGCCTAAGATTGCCTTAGAAAGGATTAAGTACAGCCCATGGCACCTGAACAGTGCCCATGCGTTAGAATGTTAGCCGGACGACTAAGTGTAGGGCCATGTGCCCTAATAGTGCCCATGCGCCCAAGTGGCCCATGCGCCTAATGTCCATACGCCTAAATTACTCATGCGTCAAGTGTTCATACGCACAAATAGTGCCCATGCGCCTGAATAGCTCATGCGCCCAAATAGTTCCCATGCGCCTAAGACTTAGAAATTTTCACAGAATTTCTAGGAGTCTGTGCCTTAGGGTTTTGACCGACGTTGACTATGGCTTATTAATGATGTTGTTTCATGCATGATATGATGATTGATTTTGATTGTTCCTTATATTGTTATCGCTATTATTATTATTACTTATAGTATGTGACTTTACGTGGTATGTTATTATTGTAACGTAAAGTATATCATAATAATAAAGTGAAAGAGCAATAAAGAAAGAAAATGAACATTAATGAAAATGTTAACAAGTCTTGCAAGCGTATAGGAGGTACACGACCATGTTGTCGTTAGCTCAACTGTGCTGCGGGTAGCTACCCTATTATGCACACAGGGTCAATCAATTGAGATTGGCAGGACCTTTGTAGCATGCCCTGGGTGATGGGTTGGCCTTGTACATAGTACACAGAACCCTTTCGAGGGATAGTTTGACCCTTTCGAGGGATACAGTTGACCCTTTCGGGGGATAGTTGACCCTTTCGAGGGATACAGTTGACCCTTTCGAGGGATACAGTTCCCTTTCGAGGGATATAGATGGCCCATCACCCGTTTTCCACGCGCATATTTGGGGTATGCTCACTGGTCCATACAGAAAGTGAAACATAAAGATAAAAGTTTATAGAACAGACAAGGCCTACAGTCAAGAGAACGAACAATATTTGTTCATATAGTTGATGCGTGCTCGCATATACAGTACAGAGTTGTATTTTACAAAAAAGAGTATGTTCATATACACATATAGAAAGTATTTTATTACTTATAAACTAGAGCTCACTCAGCAACGCTGACTTTTACATTTTTAGTTGACAAGTAATTATTGCTGAGGATGGCACGGGGGTGAAGCCACTCGGCAGGGAAAGTCTGACATCCATTCGTACTCCGTGTCGCTGTTGTTTTGTAATGCATGTAAACAGTCTTTTGTAAACAGTCAATGATGATGTATTGCTTAACACAGTGTTTTAAATGAAGTGAATGGCTTCTTGTAAATTATTTCCGCTGCTTAAGCTTGTTTAATTGTAATGTTTAATATTTAATTGCTATGATTGACCACTGTCAGGTTTCCGGGAACGGGCCATACAAGTTGGTATCAGAGCCAATGTTTAAGAGAATTGGGTCGAATAAACTTTAAACCTAAACTTAAACTGAAAATGGGACAAATGGAGGGATGTCAGCCCGAGTAGCTACGTGCCATCAGGTATGACTTTTCCTAATGATTAACCGGTATTATGTGCGCATGCTATTTGATTATGTGCTCTTAGTAGATTTAGATACTGATTAAGTTAGGATAGGAGATGCTTGGGTATGAAGAGTAAAGTAAGTGGCTAATCACAACTCGCCATTGTAAGTAGGGACTTACTATACTTACATAACTGAGTATTACCTTGAATGATCGTGTTAGTGTTTGAATCCTATAGTGTGCTTATAGAGGATGGATGGAGGTAGATCTTCAAAGGCCTCTCGTGGTGGAGGTCATGGTGCTACTCCGCGACCCAAGAGAGGGAGACCCAGAGTCGAGAAAGCAGTTCATGAGGAACAAGAAACCCCTCATCCAGAGGCCGGAGATGAGAGTGCTAACCTGAGGGCCTCAGTAAAGGAGGCTGTGGTGGAAGAGGTTCACCAAGTCATGCAGACGATTCTACCGTCTGTGGTGACCGAAATAATCATGTTGTGAGGATGGGGAAGAAAGGAAAGAAACAGGTCCTCGGGAGGACGGGATCAACCAGAGGCTGGAACGGTTCTCTCTAATGATGAGGAGGAGGAAGAAGAGGAGCCTGTGCCGGGGGCGACTCGATGTTGTAACTATGGGGTGTTTATGAGATGCAAGCCCCCTACTTTCAATGGAAACGGCACTTCGGCAGCTGCTCACCGATGGGTAAGGGATATGGAGGCTGTCCTCGATATGAGTGAGTGCCATGAGGATCAAAAGGTGAAATTCGCTACGCACTCCTTTTTGGACTCGGCCTTGTGCTGGTGGGACAACATTGTCCAAGCCGAGGGTAGCAGGACCATTGGAAAAATGAGATGGCCTGAACTAAAGAAGCTAGTGATCGAGGAATTTTGTCCTCACAGAGAGATGGACAAGGTAGAAAGAGATTTCCTGCAGCTGGAGGCGGGAACGATGACACACCAGCAATACACCACCAAATTCAATGAAATGGCACGATTGGTGCCTGATCAAGTGACACCATTTTCATGAAAGATTAAAAGATACATCCAGGGGCTGCCAGTGGATATCCGTAGGCATATGATATCGCCCGCCCGCCGAGTAATTTCAGGTCGGCAGTTGACTTGGCTGGCAGATTATACGATGAGCGTGAGGTGGTGGTGGCTGAGGTGGATAAGAAGGATGGTGGTAGTTGGGACTGGAATGGGAACGGTTTAGACGTGGTAGAACTGCTCCAAACAAGAAGGTGGCAAAGTTGGGTGATCGACGTGTGGTCACATCTAGATCAGGGTTGAGGAGGTGTGACAAATATGGAAGGGAGCATACTGGTGAGTGCAGAATAGGGATGAACGTATGCTTCAGGTGTGGTCAGCCTGGCCACATCGCTAGAGACTGTAACAAGCCGAGGCAGAAAGCTCCAGGGCAGAGAAGAAGAAACCGGAGGAAGGAGGGCATAGGGCAGGTGCTAGAGCTTACACCATGACCCGGAGGAAGCTAAAGCCGATCCCGATGTTGTGTCCAGTATGTTTCTGGTGAACCAAACTTGTGCCTCCATATTGTTTGATTCTTGTGCTAGTAGGAGTTTTATTTCTACTACCTTCTATGCTAATTGCCTGTTATTAGTAGAAAGGTCAGTGCACTATTCGATGTAGAAAATGTTATTGGTAAGTCCACTAGAATTACTGATGTGATAGAGGACTGTGCCATAGAACTAGAAGGCCATAAGTTTGCTGCTAGGTTACACATGATACCCCTAGGTGGATTTGATGTAGTACTAAGGATGGACTGGTTAGCAACCTATGAAGCAAACATCGTATGTCGCAAGAAGATGATTCGATTGGTTGCGTTTGATGGGAGTCTGGCTACGATTTATGGAGACCCCGTCACGAATATTCCAAAAGTGATTTCGATGGTGGTGGTGGGAAAGTGCATGAGGCATGGATGTAGTGCCTACTTGGCCTACGTAAAGGATGTGGACGCCCAACACCACAACTATCTGATGTACCAGTTGTGCGTGAGTTTCCGGACGTATTTCCAGAAGACTTACCCAACGTACCACCGGATCGAGAGATTGAGTTCCAAATTGACTTGATACCCGTGCTCAACCCATTGCCAAGCACCGTATCGATTAGCTCCCACAGAAATGAAAGAACTCATGGAACAGTTGCAAGAGCTGCTTGATAAGGGGTTCATTAGACCGAGTATCTCTCCCTGGGGTGCTCCGGTCCTATTCGTGAAGAAGAAAGACGGTAGTATGAGGATGTGTATTGACTACCGAGAGCTGAACAAGTTAACGGTGAAGAACCGATACCCCCTACCAAGGATAGATGATATGTTTGATCAGCTCCAAGGTGCCAGTTGGTTTTCAAGGATAGATCTTCGATCTGGGTACCATCAGCTGAAGGTAAAGGAGCAGGATATCCCTAAAACATCTTTTCGCACGCGCTACGGTCACTATGAATTCCTTGTTATGTCATTTGGTCTGACCAATGCGCCAACTGCTTTTATGGACTTGATGAATCGAGTGTGTCGGCCAATGTTAGATAAATCAGTAATTGTGTTTATTGATCATATCTTGATATGTTCAAGGAGCAAGAGAAGCATGCCGATCACATTCAGGAGGTGTTAGAGACCTTAATAAGGGAGAAGTTGTATGCCAAATTCTCCAAATGCGCGTCCTGGTTACGCGAAGTTCAATTTTTAGGTCACGTGATAAACCCAGAGGAGATTATTGTAAACCCTGCTAAGGTGGAGGCGGTGATGCAATGGAAGTCTCCGAGGACGCCATATGAGATTCCTAGTTTCTTGGGGTTGGCGGGTTATTATCGAAGGTTCATTCAAGACTTTTCCAAGATCGCTTCTCCACTGACCAAGTTGACCCGACAGGATGTAAAGTTTACGTGGGGTCAAGCTCAAGAACAGGCGTTTAAGGAGTTAAAGGTAAGGTTGACTCAAGCTCCTGTCTTGTCGTTACCTGAAGGAAGCGAGGATTTGGTAGTATACTCAGATGCTTCTTACTCGGGTTGGGGTGTGTATTAATGCAAAGAGGGAAGGTTATAGCCTATGCATCCTGACAGTTGAAAGTTCATGAGATTAACTACCCCATTCATGACCTGGAGCTAGCAGCTGTGGTCTTTGCACTAAAGATTTGGAGGCACTATCTGTACGGAACGAAGTGCACCATTTTCACGGACCACAAGAGCTTGAAGTATTTCTTCGAGCAAAAGATTTGAACATTCGGCAGAGGCGATGGTTGGAGCTTATAAAGGATTATGATTGCGAAATCTATTACCATACGGGCAAAGCCACGTGGTGGCCGATGCTCTAGCCGGAAGGAGAGGCCCGAGCCGATTCGGGTGAAAGCATACAACTAATCATGACCTCTGATGTAATGAAGCAAGTCAAGGAAGTTCAGGATGATGCATTAAAAGAAGATCATCTAACTCTGAAAGAATGAGAGGTCTGGTTGGGAATTAAGTGAAAACACACTTGGTGTTAAAACTCAATTTGGACGTGTGTGGATTCCTCGTTTCGGGATCTACGTGTGAGGATTATGGATGAAGCTCACAAGACTCTACTCCATTCATCTTGGTGCCACAAAGATGTATCAAGACATGAGGAAAGATTATTGTGGCCGGCATGAAACGTGACGTGGCGGAGTATGTGGTACGTGCCTTACTTGCTTGCAAGTGAGGCGGAACTCAGAAGCCGTATAGGAAGATCCAACCGTTGGATATACCGAATGCCAGTGGGAGCATCACCATGGACTTCATCACAAAGCTACCACGTACTCCGAAGGGGTACGATGCCATATGGGTGATTGTTGACCGCCTGACTAAGAGTGCTCACTTCCTACCGATCCGTGAGACATATTCATCCAAGAGGTTGGCTGACCTGTTCATCAAGGAAATTGTAACTCGTCATGGTGTACCGGTGTCCATTGTGTCTGATCGCGACCCCGGGTTTACATCTAATTCAAGAAGAAATTCCACGATGCCATGGGGACGAGGCTACATATTAGCACGGCTATCATCTCCAAACTGATGGTTAGTCGAAAGGACCATTCAGACATTGGAAGACATGCTTCGGGCTGTGTGATGGACTTTGGAGGAAGTTAGGACGACCACTTACCGTTAGCTGAATTCTCATACAACAATATTATCATGCCAGCATTGGTATGCCACCATACGATCTTTATGGTGGAGATGCAGAACACCCGTTTTGTTGGGGTGACATTGGTCAGAAAGAGTTGGGAAGCGTCAGGTAATCGAGGCTACGACTGAGAAGCTCGAAAAGATTAAGGCCTTCATGAAGGCAGCCAAAGATAGACAGAAGTCGTATGCCGATAAACGGTAGACCAATTGAGTTCCGGTGGGTGATCGGGTTATGTTGAAAGTCTCACCTTGGAAGGGTATTATCCGATTTAGGAATCGGGGCAAGTTGAGCCAAGGTATATAGGCCCTTTCCGATCATTGCTCGGTAGGAGAGGTGGCCTAAAGATTGGAGTTGCCAGATCAGTTAAGTGGAATTCACCCGACATTCCATGTATCTCATTTGAGAAAGTGCTTAGCCAATGAAGACATGATTGTTCCATTGGAGGACATTGAAGTTGATGAGAAGCTCAATTATATGGAGCGACCAGTGGTGATCATTGATCATAAAGAAAAAAAGGCTGAGAAATAAAGTGGTTCCTCTTGTGCGTGTACAGTGGAAGCACAGGAAGGGGTCCGAGTCTACATGGGAGACTGAGGAGGAGATAAGGCAGCATTATCCTCGTCTGTTGAGGAATAATAGGTTTCGGGGACGAAACCTAATAAGGCGGGTGGACTTGTAAACCCGGTTATTTTTCTAAAACCAGAAATAATGAATAAAAGAAAGAAAAGCTATAAGGTCCAAGTGGAGGGATCAAAAGTGTCCAAAAGGACAAAACTTTGAAAGTTGGTGTAAAGGCGGGCATGGCCGCCCACCCTCACTTCACATCACCATTTCTTCGGTTCAAGAGAGAGGAAGCAGAATAGAACTCTCGGTTTGTGGAAGAAGAAGAAGAAGTGAACGAATTCAAGGTAAGAATTCGTGGTTTTTACATGTTTATGATGGTTTTTATCCCGGTTACATGCTTATGTGCTTATGTGTTTGTGTTTGTGCTCGGGTGTGCGTGTGTGGTGTTGTTTTTAGGTGTTTGAACTCATTTGCAAGCAGGTTCGAAGGTAGAACACCCAAGTTGCATTAGGTGAGTTCTAGACCCCGGTTTTTACTTGCTTTCAAACATCTTTGGGGCTGAAAATGTATGTAAAAGATTTTCAAATGTTTGAGTATGTATGCCCGTATGTATGTGCATGAATGAATGTGATTCTTGATGTTGATAGGTTATTCATTTTTAGAATAGCCATATTAAGCTTTGAACAGATGGATTTGATGATGGGGTTGAAAACATGCTGGAAACATGACGAACAGAAGTCCATGCGCCTAGATAAGGCTCATGCGCCTGAAAATGCCTTAGAAAGAACTAAGTGTAATCCATGCGCCCAAACAGTAGCCCATGGCGCCTAAGATTGCCTTAGAAATAATTAAGTACAGCCCATGCGCTGAACAGTGGCCCATGCATCTAGAAATGTTAGCCGGACGACTAAGTGTAGGGTTATGCGCCCCAATAGTGCCCATGCGCCTAAGTGTCCATACGCTTGAATTACTCATGCGTCAAGTTTTCATACGCACAAATAGTGCCCATGCGCCTGAATAGTTCATGCGCCTAAAGTGAAAATGCTTAAGTATTGGCTGATGCGCCTACATAGTGATGAAACGCCCAAATAGGGCTCATGCGCCAAATAGTTCCCATGCGCCTAAGACTTAGAAATTTTTACAAAATTTTCTGGGAGTCTGTGCTTAGGGTTTTGATCGAGGTTGACTAATGGCTTATTAATTTGTTTGTTTCATGCAGATATGATATGATTGATTTTGATTGTTCCTTATTATTGTTATTGCTATTATTATTTTACTTATAGTATGTGAGTTTACATGGTATGTTATTATCGTAACGTAAAGTATATCGTAATAATAAAGGAAAGAGCAATAAAGAAAGAAGAGGAACACTATGAAAATGTTAACAAGTCTTGCAAGCTTACAGGAGGTACACCCATGTTGTCGTTAGCTCAACTGTGTGCGGGTTAGCTACCCTATTATGCACACAGGGTCAATCAATTGAGATTGGCAGGACCTTTGTAGCATGCCCTGGGTGATTGGGTTGGCCTTGTACATAGTACATAGAACCCTTTCGAGGAATACAGTTGATCCTTTTAGGGGATATAGTTGACCCTTTCGAGGGATACAGTTGACCCTTTCGAGGGATATAGATGACCCATCACCCGTTTTCCATCGCGCATATAGTTGGGGTGTTGCTCACTAGTCCATACAGAAAGTGAAACATAACGATAAAAGTTTATAGAAGAGACAAGGCCTACAGTATAGAGAACGAACAATATTTTTTCATATAGTTGATGCGTGCTCGCATATACAGTACAGAGTTGTATTTTACCGAAAAGAGTATGTTCATATACAACATATACAAAGTATTTTATTACTTATAAACTAGAGCTCACTCAGCAACGCTAACTTTTATACATTTTCAGTTGGCAGGTAATTATTGTTGTGGATGGTACGGGGGTGAAGCCACTCGGCGGGGAAAGTCTGACATCCATTCGTACTCTGTGTCGCTGTTGTTTTGTAATGCATGTAAACAAGTATTTTGTAAATAGTCAATGATGATGTATTGCTTAACAACAGTGTTTTAAATGAAGTGAATGGCTTCCGATAAATTATTTCCGCTGCTTAAGCTTGTTTAATTGTAATGTTTAATATTATAATTGCTATGATTGACCAACTGTCAGGTTTCCGGGAATTGGGCCTTACACTTACCTATGGCAGCTTTTACATCGATGGGGTCATCAATACTTCAACTGCTAATGGGCCACTTAGCACAAAAGACAGCAAAAATAAAACTGCTATTATCACTAGAATCAAACAACACAGAAGCAAGAGTTTGGTTACTAGATACATACTTGATATGACATCGAGGTCCGTCCGAGCCTCCTCCCTAGTCATGGTGAAGGCTCTACGCTCGCCTCCTGCCCTCCGGTTCCAGTTCCGCCTTGCCCAAAAACTCTAGTCCCTCGACCTCTTCCAGACTCTACTTATATGACCCTTTCCGCCACAGTTATAAAACATCTTCACCGTACATTCTTTGCTAGGTGACCGGCCTCCCACATTTGAAGCAGAGGTTTGATCCCCACCTACACTCACCAGTATGCCCTTTAGCACACTAACCACACTTCTTGTCTCCGCACCGGACGAAGCTACACGCTAATCATCCGTCCTGGCAACCTTTTTGTTTGGAGTGTAACCCCCCACGTTCAACCCGCTTTCCGTTCCAATTCTTGTCGCCACTACTCTTCTTGTTTACTTCAATCATGTTCGTCTCCTTCACCGCCCTAATTACCTCAGTCACCATAAACGGAAAAATTGTCTGCATGACGTGTTGAACTCCCTCAACAACAGCCTCTTTCAGTGTGGTCCTCAGACTAGCACCATCATCATTGCCTTTTGGGTGATGGATCTCGGGCTCTTTGAGTGTCATTTCAGTAGCCCTAGCCATGCTTCTCATGACACGCGGTCCAGCACCACATCCACCACAACCTTCACTTGATGAAACCTTCGAAGATCTACCACCGCTCATCCTCTAACACGTTATAAGATTCAAACACTAACACGGTCATTCAAGGGAGTAGCTCAGTTTACGTCAAGTATACTAAGTCCCTAATTACAGTGGCCAGTTGTCATTAGCCACTTACTTTACCTTCATAGCCCAAGCATTCCCTATCCTGACTACTTCAGTATCTAAATCTACTAAAGGTACATAAATCACATAACATGCGCACGTAATGTCGATTAACATTAAAGAAAATACCTCATGGCACGTAGCTACTCAGGCTGACATCCCTCCAGTTGTCCCATTTTCAGTTTAAGTTTAGGTTTTAGAAATTATTTAACCCAATTCTCTTAAACTTTGGCTCTCACACCAACTTGTAAGGCCCCGTTCTCAAAGACCCCATAGTTGGTCATTCACAGCATTAAATACATTAAACATTATAAATTTACAAGCTAAAGCATCGGAATTATTTTAGCAAAAGCCATTCATTTCATTAAAAACACTGTTGTTGAGCAATACACTATGTTTCACCGAATACAAAAGAATTGTTTAATTGCATTACAAAACAACAACAATAATAAGTATGAATGGATGTCAGTCTTTTCCTGCCGAGTAGCTTCACCCTTGTGCCATCCTCAGCAATGTGTACCTGCCAATTGAAAATGTATAAAAGTCAGCGTTGCTGAGTGAGTTCTAGTTTTAAAAGTAATAAAATGCTTTCCGTAAGGTATACATACGAAAATATTCTTTTTGTGAAATTTCATTTCTTTATACGTGAGCACGCATTAACTATATAACCGGATAATGCTTCTTCTCTTTACCGTATGCCTTGTTTATTCTATACTCTTTTATCTTTATCTTTCACTGTCTATATGGACCAATGAGCAATACCCTAAATATATACATGGGGGAAACCAGTGATGGGCCTTCTTGTCCCTTAATGGGCTTTGATTACTGTATACAAGGCCGGCCCAGTCACATAGGGTACGCTGCAAAGGTTCGTCAATCTCAATTTACTGGCCACGTGTGCATAATAGGGTAGCTAACCCACATCATAGTTGAGCTAATGATAACATGGTCGTGAACCTCCTATAAACTTGCAAGACTGGTTAACATTTTATTTAAGTTCCACTTCTCTTCTTCATTACTCTTTCGCTTTATTATTAGTAATACTTTACGTTATGATAATAAACACACCACGTAAAGTCATACACTAATAGTAAAAATAATAATAATAATAATAATAATAATAATAATAATAGTAATAATAATAATAATAATAATACGGAAAAATCATAAAACATCATAATCATGCATAACACTAAGCATTAATAAGCCCTAGTCAAGCCTTGGTCAAAACCCTAATAGCACAGACTCCCAAAAATTTCATAATAAATTCTAAGTGTTTAGGTGCACCAATACTATTTGGGCGCATGAGCCCTGTTTGGGCACTTCATCACTATGTAGTCGCTTCAGCCACACTTAACCGCTTTAACACTTAGGCGCATGAACTATTCGGGCGCATGAACTATTCAGGCGCATGAACTATTCAGGCTCATGGTCCATTCGGAAGCATGAACAATATTGGGGCGCATGGACACTATTGAGGCGCATGGCCCTACACTTAGTCATCTGACTATATTCTAGGCGCATGAACCACTACTTAGGCGCATAATTACACTTAAGACATTTCTAAGGCATTTCCAGGTGCATGAGCCTTATTTAGGCGCATGAACCTTCTGCTCAACATGTTTCTAGGATATTTTTGAACCCAACATCAAGCTTATTTGTTCTAAGCTTACCAAGGTCATTCTAAGTATGAACAGCATGATAACACCTAATGAACATCATCAAACATGCATAATACATACGGGTATACATACATAATCATAATAAAAATCGTTTTAATACATTTTCAACCCCAAGAAGAGTTTAAAACAAGTAAAACCAGGGTCTAGAAACTCACCTAGTGCAACTTTGGGTGTATCTTCCTTCTAACCCGTATGCAAATGAGTTCAGACACCTAGAAACCCACCAAACACACACACACACGAACACACACACAAACACATAAGCATATAACCGAGACAAAACCCATCATGAACACTTAGAAACTTCGAATTCTTACCTTGAATTCAACGTTCTTCTTCTTCCTTTTCAACCCGAAAGTTTTCTGCTCTCTCTTTCTTGAATCGAATTGAAAATGGGATCTAAAGAGAGGGTGGGCGGCCATGCCCACCTTTACACTAACTTTTTGTACTTTTGTCCCATTTACATTTTTAACCCCTCAACTTGGGTTTATTGATGTTTCCTTCTTTTATTTACTTTAATAGAATACCGGGTGTTACAATGCACGACCCTCAGATTTTGTGGGCAAACTGTAACGAGGAAGATATGTTGGAGAAAACCCTCAGATTTTGTGGGCAAACTATAACCGAGGAAGATATGTTGGAGAAAACTTTCTCCACATTTCATGCATCAAATATAGACTTGCAACAACAATATTGGTTGCAAAAATTTAAAAGATATTCTGATTTGAATTCATTTCTCCTCGTAGCAGAAAAAAAAATGAGCTCTTGATGAAAAATAATCGAGCTCGCCCCCACAGGGTCATTAGCAATTCCAGATATAAATGTTGCTATTAAAAACTCTAGAAGAAAGTGGGGACGAGGTCATGGTCGTGGTTCTTTTGATAAAAGTTACCTTAATAACCCAAACCATTCTTTCAAAGGTAATAATAATTACCGAGTTAACTTTTATAACCATGGACGTGGTTGTGCCCGTGGATATGGCCGTGGTAGAAATCAAAGAACAGTCAATTACCACACCCCACAAAACAATTCCAACCAGTACAAGGGGAATGAAGTTGGTAGGTCTAAAAACAATGGCACTTCCTGTTTTAGATGTGGTAGCACAAACCACTGGTCGAAGGCTTGTCGCACAGCTCCACATTTGTGTGAACTATACCAAGCCTCTCTTAAAAAAAAGAGAAGGACGTGAACCATATTTATAATTTTAATGATCTCAATGTTGAGTTGACACTACAGACTTTGACATAGACCTTTGAAACACCTATTCCTTTACCATAATAGTTATATGCAATGATTAAGTGTTTTTCTATCTTTAATCATGTATTTTTCTTCATGTAATGTTTTCTTTCGATTAATAAAGTTTTTATTAAAATATAACAATGTTGTCGTTATTCACTATTATTTTTCTTTATACTTTCAAGATTAAAATAAACATCAGTGGAGCACAAGATCAAACAAATGAAGCAGATATATGTATAGCGGATAGTGGAGCCACACACACTATACTTAGATCTATAAAATATTTTTATAAACTTAAACCAACAAAAGGAATCGTTAATATACAATATCAGGTCCTATAGACCTGATAGAAGGATTGGGAAAAGCTAATTTAGCATTACCAAATGGTACATAGCTTATTATAAAGAATGCTTTATTTTCCCTAAAATCAACAAGAAATCTGTTGAGTTTCAAAAACATATATCATAATGGATATGATACTCAGTCAAGGACTGTTGATATTGAAAATATTTGCATATCATAAGCAAAGATCAGATGTTAGAAAAACTACCAATGCTTCAGTCTCGTTTACATTATACACACATCAATGTGCCTTAGGCATATATGGCAGTTAAAGAAAAATTTTATGATCCTGAAACACTTATCTTATGGCATGACAGATTAGTCATCCAGGAACAAAAATGATGAAAAGAATAATTGAAACACTCATGGGCATCCATTGAAATATCAAAAAATCCCACAATCGAATAAAATTCCTTTGTGTGCATCTTGTTCTCTTTGGAAATTAATCACAAGGCCTTCGCCTGTGAATATTGAAAAAGAATCACCTTTGTTTCTTCAAAGAATTCAAGGAGATATATGTGGGCCAATTCATCCACCATGTGGACCATTTAGATACTTTATGGTTTCGCTAGACGCATCAAGTAGATGGTCTCATGTCTCTTTGTTATCAACTCGTAATGTAGCATTTGCGAAATTTCTTGCATAAATTATCAAATTACGAGCACAATTTCCTCATTATACTATTAAAAGGGTGAGACTTGATAATGCTGGTGAATACACATCACATGCTTTTAACGATTATTATATGTCTGTGGGAATTATTGTTGAACACCCTGTTGCTCAGGTACACACCAAAATGGCTTAGTTGAGCCGTTAATCAAACGTCTACAACTAATAGCTAGACCATTAATAATGAGGAAAAAACTCCTTGTGTCTATTTGGGTTCATGCAATTCTTCATGCTGGATTACTAATTCGTATGAGACCAAGTGCAAATCTTATACTCTCTGTTACAACTTGTTTCTAGAAATGAGCCAAACATTTCACACCTTAGAATTTTTGGGTATGTTGTGTATGTCCCTATTGCACCACCACAACGCATAAAAATGGGTCCTCAAAGAAGGTTGGGAATATATGTTGGATATGAATCGGCTTCCATGATAAGATATCTGAACCTTTAACGGGTGATGTATTTACAGCATGTTTTGCTCATTGTCACTTTAACGAATTAGTTTTCCCCGCGCTAGGGAGAGAAAAGAAAAAACAAGAAATGATGTCTCATGGTATGTTCCTTCGTTATTGTATCTTGATCCAGTAACTAAAAAACATGAGACAGCGGTTCAAAAGATAATACACCTGCAAGAAATTGCAAATTACTTACCTGATGCATTTACTGATACAAACAGAGTTACTAAATCTCATATGTCAGTTGCTAATGCTCCAGCTCAAGTTGAGATTCCAAATAATCAAATAGAAAACACACTGGCTCATGAATCTCAAAAAATTTTGAAACGAGGAAGACCAATTGGCTCCAAAGATAAAGATCCTTAAAAAAGAAATACTCATGAAAAGGAAGTTGACCATAAAGTGAATGATCATGATGCAACGCTAAACACCAAAACCTCTCATGAGGAGGATTTGGATGAAAGTAACAAAGAAATATCAGTTAACTATGGTCACACACATACTTATGGAATCGAGATGAAATGGAAAGTACTGTTAAAACATTTTCATATTCCATAGCAAGTGACATCATAAGTGGAGATGATGATCCTGAACCACAGTCAGTTAGTGACTGTAAAAATAGACATGGTTAGGATAAATGGAAAGGAGCTATGCAAGCTGAATTAAATTCACTTAACAAACGAAAGGTCTTTGGACCTATTGTTATTACTCTGATGGCTGTAAAGCCTGTAGGGTATAAATGGGTTTTTGTATGCAAACGAAATGAGAAAAATGACGTTACAAGGTATAAAGCTAGACGTGTAGCTCAGGGTTTTTCACAAAGGCCAGGGATTGATTATGAGGAAACATACTCCCCTGTTATGGATGCAATAACCTTTAGATACTTAATCAGTTTGGCAGTCTCTAAAAATTTAGAGATACGTCTTATAGATGTTGTCACAGCTTACTTGTATGGATCACTAGATGGTGATATCTATATGAAAATTCCTGAAGGTTTTAAATTCCCCGAAGCATTAAGCTCAAAGCCTAAGGAAATGTATTCCATCAAATTACAAAGATCTTTGTATGGACTCAAACAATCTAGAAGGATGTGGTATAATCATTTGAGTGATTATCTCACAAATAAATGATACACAAGTAATCTTATTTGTCTATGCATCTTCATTAAGAAAACAACATCAGGATTTGTGATCATAGCTGTGTATGTTGATGATCTAAATATAATTAGGATGCAAAAGGAAATAAATGAAACAATTGCTCATTTAAAGAAAGAATTTCAAATGAAAGACCTTGGAAAAACCAAATATTGTCTTGGTTTACAGATTGAGCATACGCATAATGGAATAATTGTTCATCAGTCAACTTATACTGAGAAACTCTTAAAGTGTTTCAATATGGACAAAGAAAATCCTTTAAGCACACCGATGGTTGTTAGATCACTCAATGTTGATAATGATCAATTCCGTCCTTGTGAAGATAATGAAGAGGTCCTTGTTCCAGACATACCATATCTTAGTGCAATTGGAGCTCTTATGTATCTTACTAACTGTACAAGACCTGACATTTCTTTTGCAGTTAATTTGTTAGCAAGATTTAGTTCAGCTCCTACTAAAAGGCACTAGAATGGGATTAAACATATTTCTCGATATCTTCAAGGTATTATGATTTAGGGTTGTTTTATCCTAATAATTCAAAAGAAAGGTTGGTTGGTTATGCATATGCAGGTTATTTGTCAGATCCCCATAAAGCAAAATCACAAACTCGATACGTATTTAAGAATAGAGGAACTGCGATTTCATGGCGTTCTCAGAAACAATCACTTTTGCGACATCTTCAAATTATGCTGAAGTCATTGCATACATAAAGATTCAAGAGAATGTGTATGGTTAAGATCTATGACATAACTTATATCAACTTCTTGTGCATCGGAGAAAGATGAAAATGCAACACCAATCTATGAAGATAATGCAGCTTGAACGAAGGTATATCAAAAGTGACAGAACCAAACATATACCATCAAGATTCTTTTCATACACTCAAGACCTTATTAAAGATAAACAAGTTGAAATAAGATACATTCAATCTAGTAACAATTCAGCTGATCTTTTCAAAAAGTCACTTCCAAAAACAACTTTTAGAAAACATGTTTATGATATTGGCATGCGGCATGTACACACAATGTGATGATCTACAAAAGACAATTTGAGGGGGAGTTACGAGTTGCACTCTTTTTTTCCTTAGCTAAATTTTTTTTCCACTGGGTTTTTCTTTAGCAAGGTTTTTACGAGGCAGTACTTATACTCATGAAGTTTGAAAAGTGTCATCCAAGGGAGAGTATTATGAATTATTACCATGGCAAGTGGATGAACTCTTTGTCAAACTTGTAGATAAGTTTACTATGCTACTTATCTACCAAAATAGTTTACCATGTCTACCAAGTTGATTGATCTTTGTAGTATAAATACCACCTAAATGTAGAGGAGAAGACACACCTCTTGTATACACTTTCATAAGTTATACATTTCTCTTCTCTTGCTCTTGCAATTCTCTTTAAATTTCTGAAGGTTATAACACTAATCTTGTGTTAATTCTTATGATATTATAACATATATATACACACACACACACATATACCTAATTGTTTTATTTTATTTAACTATTACCAATATATAATTTCTATCTGATATTAAAATATCGTATTGTAAATCTTTGTTTTTATTAGTACTATAATCCGTTTAATAAATGAGTTCATAGCCTATTTATCTATTCATCTATCTAGCTGTCTAACTTTCTATCTATAATAAAGAAAAAAATATGATAAGACGTGATGTAATCATAATCCTTATTATACTAACTTTCTTATTTCTCTCTATCATTAAAAAATATTGAATACTCATTATACTACTCACACCATTTTCAAATTAAAAATATTTTATATTTTAATAAAGTGAAAATCTATGTTTTAAATTAAAAACACACTTTTTAAAAACAAAAAACAACAAAATTTTAGAAATTCAGTTTACTTAAAACAAAATATTTTAAAAACATAACTTTTTATAAAACAAAAGTTTAAGAAAAATACATTATTATTTATTTACTTAAAGTAGCTATTTATACGTAATTATAATCATATTTGTAACACCCAGTTAATTTCTTTGAAGCCAAAGAAATAAGAAAAAGAAAGAAAATAAATAAAGTCCAAGTTGAGGACCAATCTTGCCAAAAAGAAGAAAAGTTTGGAAGAGTGGGTAAAAGGGGATGGCAGCCCGTTTCCCCCTCCCATTCTTATCTTCCATTCGGTTCAAGAGAGAGAGAGAAGGGGAAAAGAGCTAGAGCTTAGGGCTTTTGAAGAATCAAGGTGTGAAAAATCAAAGTTAAGTGGGTTTGTGGGAAGCTCTACTCGAAGGGGTTGTTAATGTGAGTTCTATGACCCCTCTTTTACACATTTTTGACTGATTTTGGGCTGGGTTTTACACATTTTTGACTGATTTTGGGGTTGGAACAGATCTAAAACCATTTGGTTGTGTGGGTTGTTAAACCCGTATGTATGTGTGTGTGTGTGTGATTCGGGTGGTGGTTTGATTTCGGGCTGTGTTGTGCTTGAATGTTGTCGTGAATGTGTTTCTAAGGCTTAGGATGGTTGGTTTAAGCTTAGAACAGGTTAGATAGGGGGTCGAAGGCCGAAACTGCAGTTCAGTTTGAAGAAGACTGCATTTTGCACCCAGCTAGGGCTCATGCGACAGAAGCCATGAGACCAAATGGCATGCGACTGGAGGCCATACGACCGAAAGGCATGCGACTGAAGGTCATATGCCTAGAAGGCATGCGACTGAAGTTCATACACCGAAGGCATGCAACTGAAAGGTCATGCGACTGAAGGCCATACGGCTGGAAGGCATGCGACTGAAGGTCACACAATTGGAACTCATGCGACTAAGGCCATGCGCCTGAATGTTGTATGACTGAAGTCCATGCGCTTGAATGCCATGCGACTGAGGTTCATACACATGGAAGTCATGTGACTGAAGGCCATGCGCCTGCAAGTTATGCGACTGAAGGCTATGCGACTGAAGGCTATGCGACTAAAGGCTATGCGACTGAGAGTCCATAGGCCCCATAGTGACCATGCGTTTGGAGAATGTCCATACACCTAAGTGTTCTCATGCGACTGAATAGTGCCCATACGTCTGAAAGAACGTAGTTTATTTTCTGATGCCTGGGGGAAATGTTATGTAGGCTTTGACTTGGGAGGTTGCTAGGGGGCTAAGTAAGTTGAATTTTAAGGTCATAGATGATATGATGGGCATGTATGATGATGTATGACCGATGCTTATGCATGATGATATGTATGATGTATGTTATGTATGTATGATGGTGCCTTGTACGGTGATGTCTTGTATGTTCATGTTTGTGTTCCTTATTTTGTATGATTATTTTCCCGTGGCTTTACGTTGAATGTTAATGAATGAAATGAAAGATTATTAACGTAAAGTGGAAGATAATGTAAAGAGGAACGTAATGAAAGAATGCATGCATTAATGAATGAATGAAGCAAGAAAGGCTTGCAAACAAATGTATGGAGGTTCACACCCAATGAAGGGTGTTAACTCAACCATGTGTGGGTTAGCTACCCCGGAAGGATGCACACTGGGGCTTAATCCTTGTGATTAAGCAGATAAATGGTGGTTCACACCCAATGGAAGGTTTCAGCTCAACTATGTGCGGGTTAATTACCATAGAATGATGCACACTGGGTTCAATCCTTGTAATTGACCATATGTATGGGATCCTTGCCGCTTAACCTAGGTACTAGAGTCAGCTTCATGCACATGTTCGGGGTCTATGAAAGATCTTAGGCCCAGTACTCACTTTATGCATGATGGTGGGGTGAAGCACATGGCATTTATCTGAATGAAACTAAAGATTTAATGACGAATGTACAAATTGAACGAATGAATAATGAAGATAATAATGATATTATCTATGTGTATGTATAATGCATGATCACGTACGATTGTAAAGAATGATTTGAAACGAAAGATAAAGTATGTTTTATTATAAAACTAGAACTCACTTAGCGTGCTGACTTTTATGTGTTTCCAGTTGGCAGTTAATGATTGCTGAGGATGGCACAGGGCGGCTACTCTACTCATTTTGGATGGAATTCTTTTGTATCATGTTTTTGCATTATAATGCGAACAAACGATATTATGTAATGAATGTTGTATTATTTTGCATAAGCATTTATTAATGAAATGAAATATTGTTTTAATGATTCCACTGCAACACTTTATTGAAGTCAATAAAAATATATGTTATATGCGCGATGGTTGACCAGCTGTAAGTGTTCCAGGAATGGGCCTTACAAGTTGGTATCAGAGCCAAAGTTTAAGTGAAACAGGTAAATTTTCAAAAGAAACCTTAACTTAAACTGAAAATAGGACGGCAAGGGAAGGGATGCCAGTCTAAGTAGCTGCATGCCATCATGTATTTTCTTAATGATAACCGGTATAATGTGCGCATGTTATGTGCTTTATGTGTTGTTTGCAGATTTAGATATTGATGTAGTCAGGATAGGTAATGCTTGGGGTATGAAGAGTAAAGTAAGTGGCTAATCAGAACTGACCACTATAATTAGGGACTTACTATACTTGACATAAACTAAGTTGTTCCCTTGAATGACCGTGTTGGTGTTTGAATCTTTTGTGTGTGTTAGAGGATGGCCGTGGTAGATCATCTAAAGCTTCAAGGGGTGGATGTCATGGTGGACGTGGTGCTGAACTGCGGCCCAAAAGAGGAAGGCCTAGAGTTGAGAAGGTGGTTCATGAAGAACCCGAGACCTCTTATCCGAAGAGCAGTGATGAGAGTGCTAATTTGAGAGCCTCAGTAAAGGAGGCTATTGTAGAAGAAGTTCATCAGGTCATGCAGACGATCTTACCATATGTGGTGACTGAAGTAATAAAGGCTAAGGGAAGGAGAAGGAAAGAGAGGAATAAGTCCTTGGAGGACGGGAGCGACCAGAGCCTGAAACGGTTCTCTCCGATGATGAAAAGGAGGAAGAGGAAGAGCCCGTGTCGGAGGCGACATGAGGCTGTAACTATGGGACATTTCAAAGGTTTAAGCCCCTTACTTTTGATGGTAATGGCACTGCTGCTGCTGCTCATCGATGGGTGAGGGAAATGGAAGTGGTTTTGAATATCAGCGAGTGTCGAGAAGACCAGAAGGTGAAGTTTGTTGCCCACTCGTTTATGGACTCGGCTATATGTTGGTGGGACAATATTGTCCAAGCCGAGGGTAGTCGGGAAATTGGGAGAATGAGGTGGTCTGAGTTGAAGAAGCTGGTAGTTGAGAGTTCTATCCTCACTGGGAGATGGATAAGGTGGAAAGGGAATTCCTGCAGGTGGAGGCGGGAATAGTGACACATCAACAATACACCACCAAATTCAATGAGAGGCACGTCTGGCGTGGAATCAAGTGACACCCTCGTCACAAAAGATCAAGAGGTATATTCAGGGCTTGCCGGCGGATGTCCGTAGGCACATGATCATTGGTCGACCGAACATGTTTAGGTCGGTAGTTGACATGGCGGGGAGGTTGTATGATGAAGGACTGTGGAGGTGGTTGAAGGCAGTAAGAAAGATGGAGGTGATCGGAACTAGAATGGAAACGGGTGGACGTGGCAGGCCCTCCAAGCAACAAAGGTGCACGGGTGGATAGCCGACATGTGGTCACATCTGGTGTAGGGTCGAAGAGGTGTGGCTAGTATGGGAAGGAGCACCCGGCGAATGTAGGTCGGGATCGAATGTGTGCTTCAAGTGTGGGAAGCCTGGTCATATGGCAAGGGAATGCAAAGCAGGGAGATGTTTCAACTGTGGTGCGGAGGGCCACATTAGTAGGGACTGCAAGAAGCCGAGGGCTGAGGTTTGGGGGTAAAGAAGGCGGGGGAGAATGACAAAGGGTGAACGCTAGAGCGTTTCCAATGACTGTTGGTACATGTGTACCTAGTTTAGGAGCTTGATGTAAAGTGTCTTTCATGTCTTACATATGTGTAAAGAATGAGTTGAATGAAATGCAATATGTGATTGATGCTTATAATTTTTAATGTTTCATTGTTTATTATGTAATAAAGCATATTGAACTAACTATACAGGTTTGTAGTTGTTTGCTTAGTTCTTAGTCAATAATGATTGAGAAACGTTTTCAAACTTAATCATATGAAGTCTTCATGCGAATGGACCATGCGAATGGAGCATACGCATGAATACTTCATGCTAATGGACCAGTTGTATGACTGAACCAGGAGACTGGATCAGTCGCACGATTAAGACATAAGATTGGCTCAATCGCACGACTAAACTTCAGTCGTGCGTATGGATCAATCATATGATTAAGTTGCATGACTGAACCATGGTAATGGTTCAGTCGTACGATTGACAAACCCTAACCTATAAATACCACCAAATTCATGGAAAAATGAAATACTTCAAGAATTTCGACTCACATATGTACCCTAGCCATCCAGAGACTTCAGAGAACCTGTTCGCAGTTGATCGTGTTCTAATCGTTCATAAATTTCATTAATCTTTAGATTGATCGAAACTGCGTTCTCACTGATTGGATCGCCATTCAAATAGGATTCCTCACTATTTGATTAGGTATACAGGCATTATGAGTTAGTACTCCGTACGTACCCGGTCCTCTAACAAGTGATATCAGAGCTTTGGCTCTTGATTTTGCGTGTGATTCGGTTAGTTTCGGTGCAAAAATCACTTTTTTCATTTAAAAGAGTCATTTTGTTAATAAAACAGTGTTTTCGACATCTCTTGGTCTAAAAGTTTATGTTTTTCGGCATACAGCAGATTAGGGTTCTTGAAAACTTGTGTTTTTTGTGTTAAAGTATCAAAAACCTTTGAATTTTCAAATACAGCAGCCTTCAATCGCACGATTGACTCAACCGCACGACTGAACTCAATCACACCTCCCATACGCACGATTGAACTCAATCGCCCATCCATTCGTATGACTGAACCACCCCCTTCGCATTGTCCATCCACATTTGTCCAATCGCACGGTTGTTCATCTGCATTTGTCCAATTGCACGATTGACGCATCTGCATTTGTTCAATCGCATAATTGTCCCATTCACACATCTCCATTTGCACGAGTGAATAAGTCTTAGGTCAACGTTCAAAGTTTATAGAAATGGAAGATCAGTACTCTGCGTTTACTGCCGAAAGGGACTCTAGGATCCAGAACCTTTTGCTTCTGGAAAATGAGATTGCGAATCATAATAAACCACCTAAACTTATAGCGTTAGATGATTACCCATAATGGAAGCAGAGATTCAAGATATATCTAAATGGCATTGATCCCAATCTGTGGGAATCAATCGAGACAGGTTATAGTATGCCGGTTGGTGCTGATGTTGTTTAATTAACCTTGGGTGGGATGACTGACAACCAAAAAGTAAAGTATAATGTGAAAAGAAAGTGTATGCTTTGTTGAATCAGTCGATACCTAAGGACATATTCCACCAGTTTTCTGAGAACAAACAGGCAAAGAAGTTATGGGATGCTCTAGAAAAATGGTATGACGGCAATGCAATGTTGAAAGCCTTAAAGGCAAAGGCTATGAAGAAGGATTTTGATAACTTCACTTCGATAGGGAAAGAGAGCCTAGATGACATTATCCACCAATTCTACCACTTATGAGTGAGCGACACATCATGGGGTAACCACATCCATGGAAGATAAGGTGTCAAGTTTTGCAGATGGATTGCCAGAGAAGTGGGTCTCATTTGTGTCAAATCAGAGACAAAATGATATGCTTGCGAAGTTGGATATTAATGATTTCATTCTGAAGCTAAGAGAGGAAGAATTGAGGATGAAGTACAGGTCATAGAAAGGATCATACGATCAGAACCCATCACTTTATAACTCATCTACCACTCCAAAAGTTAGGAGCACCACTTCAAACGACATTGGTGTCTAGTGTTCTACAACTCCTTCCCAAGCCACTACTTCAGGATCTGAAACATCAGGGTTATCTATCCCAATATATCACCTGAAGCAATGCTACGAAGTTAAAGATCGAGAATCTCGGGAATATTACTATGGAGGTTGAAAAGGAGCATATGGACCTTTTAGTTGCGGCTGTTCATTCTTATGATGGTCTAGTTGCAGGAAAGATCAGAAATTGGCATGTGCTGATGAGGATTACAAGCAGGTAGATAAGAATGAATTAGAAAGAATGGATATTATGTGGGCTTTGGCAAGTGCTGTCAAGAGAGCGAAAAAGTTTGTGAAGAAGACAAGTCAAAACTTGATAGCCACAAAGGATACAACTTTTGGTTACGACAAAACCAAAGTTACATGCTTTAACTGTGGAGAAATGGGGACTTCAACATGAATGTGTAAAGCTCAAGAAAATAGGTAACGGGAATCCTTTCTCATCTTTCAACCGTCAAGACAAACCAACGGTGGAGCTGCCTCATCAAGCAAAGATACAAAGGCTTGACTGCACAAGATGACAAAGGTCAAGATTGCACTTTTCGTTTTGTATCTCCAGGTGAATCGAACATTGCAAATGTTGTGGGTTTGGATGATGACACTGCAAGTGAAGGTGAAATCGCAGTTGAACTAGTGATGTTAGATATTGAAGATACTACGAATGTGGTCAATCACCTGATTGAAAAAGATCTTAGAACTACATGTTCAGAATCTCCAGCATCTGAAGAGTCAAACTCTGTGCTGATGGCTGATTCAACCAAATCTTCACAGGTAAGTACCAAAGACCAACTTTTTGATAATCATGCTTGTAGTGAATGTAACAAATTTAAAGAAAGCATGATTTAAAATTTGCTAGGTTATTAGACCATAATGATAGCTTAGTAAATGACTTACAACTGTGCACAGAAGTTAATCGGATTTTAAAACAAAATAAGAACAGTTATAAAGAGAAAATAGAACATTTAAATAAACAACTAGGGGAAACTGAAGTTGTTGCTTTTAATCAAGAAAATGACATAAATTTCTACTTAAACTCCCAGGAAGAAACTAAGAAAGAAACGCAGTTTTAGAAGTCGAAGTCAACTCATTAAAACAAAAACTGCACAGTTGGACTAGTGTTTCTCACATAGTTCAACACTTAGTGAAAGAACGAAATAATAGGGAGGGGTTGGGTTACAAAGTGGTTCCACCACCACATGAGATATTGTTAAATGCTAATGTAGACCAATAAATAACAATCCTATTAATATCATGTGGTGTCCACTCCTCTAATTAGTGATCCAGGTTCCACAACTGATAGAATCTGTCACTAAACAGAAGGAGGCTACTTTGAATTCTAAAGGTAAATGCCTATTATGAATTTGGAAGAATAGCTTGAAAAGGTTAATGTAAAGTCAGAGTCAAACATGTCTATTTCTGAACCCAAAGAGACCAAACCAGTTAACCAACCACGTGCTCCACGTCACAGTCCAAATAAACAAAAGGCTAAAGATGTTAAAAACGTTCACCAATGATTTTGTTAAAGAAATTAAAACATCTAAACAAGAAGTGTCCAAACCCAACCAGACCAAAGTCACACCGGTATCACACACTTCCCCACAGAGACTATTATCCAAACATGTAAAAGGTAGATCTGATACACTTGTGAAAAAGAGGACACATCGTTTCTAATTGCCTTTAATCAGACACAAAGAAAGAAAGTTGAACTTCATGATACTAAACCAAGTTCTTCAAAAAGGAGTTCAATTACTCCACCAAAAAGAATTTATGAACCTAAAGTTCAAATCGTAAGCCAGTCGTTTGTTTATCCAAATAGGCCTTACACAAAACTGGCTTATGGAAGAAAAGTCAAGTCAAGTGTCTGATAATGAGAGCAAGAAGAACGATATTCCCTCACCCTCCAATGGACAGTGGGTTGATTTCATGATGTGTGATTCCTTTGGGTCACCCAAGCTAGTTAAGGCTTGGGTCCTAAACTTAAACTAATAATTCCTCTGGATTGCAGGGTGTCCGTTAAGTGCTATCACAAACACCTGGATTGTTGATAGTAGGGCCTCTAGGCACATGATAGGGAACCTGTCTCTCCTTTCAAATGTCAAACAAATTAAAGGGGGACATGTCTTATTTGTTGGAAATAAAGGAGGATACATCACTGCTCAAGGTGAAGTGGGAAATCAGAAAGTCAAGTTTGACATGGTCAACTACGTTCAACAATTACAAAATAACTTACTTTCTGTCCCCTAGATATGTGACAAAGCATTCAAGGTTGTATTTGACAACAAGAAGTGCTATGTTCTGAAAAAGGATTATGTAATCCTAGAGGATCAAGTCTTAATGTCAGCTTCAAGATATAAGATTTATAAGACATGGACCTATCAAGGCCTCCTCAACCGATTATCAAGTACAATGCTTCTTGTCAAAGGAAACAGAGAGAGACTCCATCTCCTGCATAGGAGAATGGGACACATCAATCCATGGAAGATGAATCACTTAGATCCAAATGATCTAGTGCGTGAAGTAAATGTTAAGAACATCCAACTACCAGATTTCTGTGTCATGTGTAAGAAAGGGAAACAGACAAAGAACTCACAAAAAGAAGTTCATTCAATTGACCTGCCTCTTGAGCGTCTTCACATGGATCTGTTTGGCCCAGTCAGTAAAGAGCATTGCCAGCGATTTGTACTACTATATAGTTACGGATGATTACTCAAGATTTTCTTGGGTGATGTTTCTGAAATCCAATCAGGGACATTTAAATCATTCAAAGAGCTGGTAACTACTTTGGAGTCACTCTACAAGCTAAAGGTAAGGCAAATTCGTTCGAACAACGGTATTGAATTAAAGAACCAGTGGATGGAGGCATTCTTCAAAGAGAAAGGAATTGTACACCAGTTCACATCTGCCTACACTCCTCAAATAAACGGAGACACTAAAATGCCCATCCAATTTTGGAATGAGGCAGTTGCCAATGCATGTTACACCCAAAATCGAGTCCTGGTGGTCAAACGACATGGTAAAATGTGTTACGAGTTGCTCCAATGACGTAAACTTAATCTAGAGTACCTCGAACCGTTTGGCTCACCATGTACGCTTCTAAAGAAAAATCACTCAGGGAAGTTTAGTGAAAATGCTGAAGAAGGAATTTTTCTAGGATACAACATACCGAATAAAGAGTTTACAACAACTCAACGGGTCAAGTAGAAGTGTGGTGCAACATCAACATTTAAAGATACACCACCCCCTGCTGGAAAAGGACCCGTGTTCTTCCTTGATTATGATGGATTCTTTAAGTCCTTCAACATCCTTCTCTCCCCTTCTGATGATGCACGACGTCTTAAACACACCATCACTAGACTAGACAACATCAGGTTCACAGGTGAGTCTTCTAGTCATTCAGGGGGAGCACTGGAGGTAAGTGACTCTTCCTATGACGATGAAGAAGTGGAGAATGTTCAGGTGGAACAGGAGAAACAGGTTCCTGCTACTAACAATACACAAGCATCAGATGTTAATGCATCTGACACTTTGGAACCTCGCATTCCAACGGCTACAGATCCTGAACCAGGAATTGACAATCTGGATCATAAAAGTAGTCCTTCCCACCACTCCCGGATCTCGATTTACTGTATATCATCCTTTTGACAACGTCATAGGGGATGTACAATTAGGAGTACAAACAAGAAATCAGGTATACTAAGTTGATTACGCCTCAGTCATGGAAAAAGGCTATCTTCACGGCGGTGCTCACAGATGTTTTGTGTCTCAATTTGAGACAAAATATGTAAGTGAATTCTTAAACGATGAGGCATGGGTAAGTGCCATGCAAGGAGAACTTCTTCAATTCAAGAAGTTAGGAGTATGGACACTTGTGGATAGACCTAAAGGTGCTAAGGTCATTGGCACTAAATAGGTCTTGTAGTGCAAGAAATATGACCAAGGGGTCATAATCAGAAACAAGGCTCGACTTGTAGTTCAAGGAATTCGACAAGTCGAGGGCATTGATTACAATGAAGTGTTTGCACTTGTGGCGAGAATGCAAGCAATCTGTATCTTCCAAGCCTATGCATCTTATATGAAGATTAAAGTTAATAAACTAGATGTGAAGAGTGCATTCCTTCACGGTGAAATCAAGGAGACAGTGTATGTCAGTCAACCCGAAGGATTTGAGGATCCGTATCATCAGGACAAAGTTTACAAGCTAGATAAGGCTCTCTACGGGCTCCACCAAGCCCCAAGAGGATGGTATAAGAAGCTCTCGACTCATCTTGTGAAACACGACTTTTGCAGAGGAGTGATTGACTGCACACTGTTCATCAAAAAAAAAGATGGTGACTTACTGCTAGTACAGATTTATGTTGATGACATAATCTTCGGTTCCAAAAACGAAGATTGTATAAAGAATTTGAAGCAGTATGAAAGCTGAAAATGGTGATCTGGTGGATACCACCATGTACCGAGGAATGATTGGATCCCCATGTACCTCACAGCCTCCCGACCTGATATCATGTATGCGACGTGTCTCTGCTCTCGATATCAGGCGAAATCGAAAGTCAATCATCTCGTTGGTGTTAAAAGAATATTTTGTTATCTAAAGGGTACTCCAACTTTTGGGTTGTGGTATCCTCATGATGATGACTTTGAGCTTACAGCGTATAGTGACTTGGATTACGGCGGTTGCAAAATGAACTACAAGTCAACGTCTGTAGGATGTCAATTTTTTGGGAGAAGATTAGTCACCTGGCAGTGTCAGAAGAAGACATCGGTTGCTCTGTCAACCTATGAAGCTGAATATGTTGCTGCTGTAAGTTGCTATTCGCAGATCATTTGGATTCAACAGCAAATGTGGGACTATGGTTTGTAATTCTCTAACACTCCTATTTATGTTGATAATTCTGTTGCTATAGCCATAACAAAAAATCTAGTCCAACATCCTAAAACTAAACACATCGGCATTAAGTATCACTTTATACATGATTGTTTTGAAAAGCATTTAATCAATGTCGTTAAAATAAATACGGATTTTCAATGCGCCGACCTCTATACAAAAGCTTTTGATAAACCGAGATTTTTATATCTATTAGAGGTTAGTGGCGTGAAAAGAAAATTGATGTGATCATAGAGGATGAATGCTTAGTCTGACAACTCTTTTTTATTTTTAGTTTCGTTTATTTTTCTTATTTTTCTTATTTTAATTTCATGTTTTTATAAAATCCAAAAAAACTCAAAAAAATTATTTTCGGTTTTAGAATTTTAGGGAGAGAATAGGTTATATTAGTATTAAATTAGTCGTTCTATTTAATTACTTAAAAAACGAGGGAGGACGACAGCTTAGCTAAAAAGAAAGAAGTCAAATCTGTGATACTGATTCAAAGTATTTGGAAAATGATAGTATACAGGAACAGATTATTTGGAAATTCAGAAAGTTTAACCAATTAAGAGGCAAAAGTCAAAGTTTAAGTCTAAAATGTGTAAGCAAAATAAAAGGAAAAATGATAGTAAAACTAGTAGGCTTCCAAGGAAACATAGAGAAAGTAGACATAGAGGCTGCTGGTTTATTATATGATGTATCAGTAGATTCAAAACAATAGACAATAGACCTCATTGGTGGTTTCAATTACAAACAAAGTTGTTCAACCTGCTGTGGGTTCCTATCTTATCCTTGGTTAACACAATCAACGATGTTCCAATAAGGGGTGAAGAGCAAATAAACACCACATATGTGTGCGGAAGACCATAAAATATGAGCAAAGCACATAAAAAATTCAAAACACAATCAAGCTAATAACCTATGTTGTTGGTGCGATATGTGCAAAAAGAAAATAATTGCTCGAACAAGAAGACAGGTGTGCCTCTCTGCTGTGTGGTGGCACTGACCTAAGGATAAGCATAACCTAAATATTCTAGAATTCATTGTTGTTTGTGCCTCTCTACTGAGCGATGGCACTGACCTGAGGCTTGGCATCTCTTTGAAAGCTCTTAGAATAGTTTCTTCTTGAAATATATCCATAGACCGCTCAAAAATCTCCTAAGGAACGTTGATTACCATATAAGCGTGGGATCCACAAATTCTTGTTGAAATAATTAAACCTTAACTAATCACCAATGTGTGTCAAAAATCTGTGTATGGATTTAAGAGGACACGTATACTAACAATCATCGTGAGCCGCAGTTCTTGAAAGTCAAAATCATTGTATGCATCTTGTGGCTCTAGTATGATTCCCTAAAATTGCTATTGACTATTAGTGAAAACAAGGATCTAGCATCAAGATAGTTTATTAAAATGTCCCAAATGATTCTGATTTACCTGTATGATTCCAAAATGAATCGTACCATAAATGATAAATAGGAATTGAAGTTGTGTTGTCTAGGAAGTAAAATCTATTAGAATTATTCTAATAAATTTAAAGTCCATCTCTAATCAAAAATACAAAAATATGTCAGAATTTTGTCTCTTAAATATTCTAGTTGCTTTAATTTTTTTAATAATTTTAGTCATGTAGTTGGTAAAAGTCGGACTAGGCATCGAATTCAATCTAGGAAACACTCACTCAAAAGGGTCAGGTCTGAGGTGACTTCAAAGTTCAAAACTAAAATGAGTCACGTCTGAGGTGACAAATTCGGTTTTAAGTAAAAGGATCATGAGGTGATCAAGAGTTTTTTTTAAAAAAGGTCATGTCTAAGATGATCATTAGTCATAACGTCTTAATCAATTGTTAACAGATTAAATGGTTGAAGGTGCATAAGGTAAAATTCATAAGTCATAGTCATTCGCACGACTGGACCATAAGTATGGACCAGTCGCACGAATGGAGCATGAGTATGAACCATTCACACGACTGGATCACAAGATTGAACCAATCGCACGAATGGAGGTGACCAAATGAGCCAGTCGCACGACTGAAACCTAGTATCATGACTAAATATAACCAACTTAGCCAATCGCATGACTGAGCCCTAGTCGCACGAATAATAAGTGCGAATAGGGTCAGTCGCACGATTGAAGGAAAACCAAGTATAAATAGAGGGGATTCAGTCACAGACACTCATCACCCCCAAATCGCACTTAAATTGCCCGAAAGCACAAATACTCTGCCAAAATTTGATTGAGTCGATTTCTCACCACTATTGTGTTACTGACACGTATTTGCATCATCTGCAGGTAATGACTGATTGAAATCGCCCAAAATGCACGGTGTATTTAAACCCTAACAGACTCAATTTGATTAAACATCAAGAATTGATAACAACCATGAAATATACCACCTAAACGTGCATAATGGTTAAAATGAAGGATATAAAGTAACATTTAGGGTTCCTGCGATACTAAAGAGTCTATAACCAACGTTTAACATCAAGTTTTGACCTAGATTCAGTGTTAGCATGTAGAACAAAAAATTATCTGACTGGACACTCCGAATGAACTTCAATCGCACGATTGAACTGGGCGAATGACTCAATTGGCCGAATGAACAATGCGTATGAGCACAATCGCCCGATTGAACTCAGCCACATGATGAATCACCCAATTGAACTCAGCCGCATGATGAATCGCCCGATTGAAGTCAGCCACATGCTCAGTCGCCCGATTGAACTAGGAAAATGACTCAATCGGCCGAATGAACAAGGCGTATGAGCATAATCGCCTGATCGAACTCAGCTGCATGATAATTGCCCGATTGAAGTCAGCCGCATGCTCAGTCGCCCGATTGAACTCAGCCGCATGCTCAATCGCGTGACTGAACTCAGTCATATAGTTAATCACACGATTGAACCATACTGATTTCAAAAGAGTTTAAGCTTCAATAGTGTGAAGTCGGCCGGATCGGTAGAAATCCGAGCATGTTCTTGACAGAAGGATAAATAACAGCAAAAACCAAGAGACAATCAATAACGCGAACTATAATTTAATGGTTTCATTGATAAACCTAACGATTGCAAGCTTGTTACAACATAATAATCAAGACTCTTGGCAAGGGGAGATCGAGCATGATCTCCCCTCTCATCCGGCAACCCTAGGCTCCCGGGCAGACTCCCTCTCAGATCCTTATCTCTCTACACATTGAAACTGGTATATATAGGCCTCGGCCCATATTAGATGCGACTGGGCCCATTCGTGCGATTGGACCATGCGTATGGTTCAATCATACGACTGGACCATGCGTATGGTTGAATCGTACGACTGGACCATACTTATGGTTCAGTCTTACGAATGTCCCAATCGCATCTCTCAGTCACACGACTGGTCCATTAGCATGGCTCAGTCGTACGACTGAGTCTCATTCGCATATGCTCCTGCGAATGACCCAATTTCATGTGTTTACAACATATCAGGTGTATTAAATTAAGCCTAGACTATTCGACAAGCGACAAACACACTATATATGACAATATATGCTCCAACAAATTCCCCATCGGACGTTGCTTGTGAATAGTAGATACAACCTCTTACAATCTTCAGTCAATCTTTGCTCTGGTTTCCAATAGAATCAAACGAACAACCATATTAGCCAACGTTGTTGATCCGTCAGGTTGCTACAGTATCCCTAGAAATGAATTTAGGCACAATAGCTTTCGTTTACTTTGTAGAACACCATCATAGCAGCAAGATTCCCCATATGATTGATTGTTCCAGATAATGACGTGAACAGTTTTCCATTGCTTCAATCTTCACACAGGCTAACCTGATTAACATTAACACCTGCAGAAAGTCTCCCTCAAATTTAGCATATCCCAATATATAAACGTTGTGCTCTCTTGGCGTCTTCATACGATGTATTGGGCAAAAAGTAAAAGGTTCCAATCCACAGCTGACAATCTCAACCAAATCAGCATGCACTCAGATTCATCATCAGAAACCAGCTCACATCATCACTTTCTAATTGCGTCTTCAATTTCTCTATACATGAATTCCCCCTAAGAATGGGAATCCTTATTGTGCGGATAGATTTAAGTTGATTGGCCCATAATTAGTCAGATGCTCCTGACTACCCCACAAAATCAGCACCGACTGCTAACATCTTCTCTTCGCTTTTTCGTGTTCCAATTCCATTCACCTATTCTGGAAGTCTGACGAATAATGGGTATACATCGAACTTATTTGACAAAAGAACCTCAGGGTGAATATGCTTTGCTCATCCTCAAATCTGTGCAAGAAGCGGTTCGAGTCTCTTTTTTTTGTCTGGAACAAATGCGGATGAGTCAATGAGGATGGTTCATTCGTGCGATTGAACATATGCCTGGTCTAGTCGCATAATTGAACATACGACTGGTCAGTCGCATGAATGGTCCATTAGAATGGTCTAGTCGTATGAATGGTCCATTCGCATGAACGGGTCTGCACGCAGATTTTCAGATCTGCAGCCGCCAAGGCTGCCCAAAACCCTAATCTGACGAATTTTACATGAACCGAAACAAAATAGGCATCATCAGATTCGAAAGGGTGATCAGAACGTGTTTTCGAGTTCAATTTTAACATAGAAACACCACACATAACAAGATCTGAGCAAAACACGAAGAACACAAAGTGGGTTTAACATAAAGATCTGAAATTAGATCCAGAAATCAAGAGCTCGGGTTGCTAGAATGATTGTTAGATCATTCCAGCAGTAACTGGCTCTGATACCGATTGTGAAGTCGGCTGGATCGGTAGACATCCGAGCATGTTCTTGATGGAAGGATAAACAACAGTAAAAACCAGAGACAATCAATAACACGAACTATAATTTAATGGTTTCAAGCTTGTTACAACATAAGAATCAAGACTCTTGGCAAGGGGAGATCGAGCATGATCTCCTCTCTCATCTGGCAGCCCTAGGCTCCCGGGCAGACTCCCTCTCAGATCTTTATCTCTTTACACATTGAAACTGGTATATATAGCGTCGACCCATATTAGATGAAACTGGGCCCATTCGTGCGATTGGACCATAGGTATGGTTCAATCGTACAACTGGACCATGCGTATGGTTCAATCGTACGACTGGACCATACTTATGGTTCAGTCTTACAAATGTCCCAATTGCATCTCTTAGTCACACACGACTGTCCATTAGCATGGCTCAGTCATACGATTGAGTCTCATTCGCATATGCTCCTACGAATGACCCAGTTTCATGTGTTTACAATATATCAGGTGTATTACATTAAGCCAAGACTATTTGACAAGCGACGGACACACTATATATGACAATAAATTCTCCAACAAATAGTTTATGTTGTGGACAATCCTAATGTTTATATGTCTTGTGTAATAGAAACATGGCAGAGAGGTGGATCATCAATACCAAGCACAAATTTGTGCTCTTCTGGATGCCACCACTAGGAATGCTGCTGATTTTACACACATCATTGATTTTTGAGGCGATCTAGGATCCATAGAGCCATATCTACACCATGTACACCATACCAATCTATACAGCAGGCCATCTGGGAAGGTGCATAGGTTGACAGATCTACGGAGTCATAATGTATATGTAACACCATCTGTGGGCAACAAATAGAGGTGACAGCAGCAGACATACGACGTGTTCTGGACCTAGGTAATGATGCTGCTCACCCAACCAGGTTACACCCCTTGACTGTTCGGGGATGTTTTCTCAGGATGAAGTACTCTGGGGACATCAACGCAGGTGTGCTGGAAAAAGCAACCTGTGTCCCCAGTTCAAGTACTTGGCACAAGTCATTCTTAAGTGCATTGCTTCACGGAGGGGTGGATTCAATGATCTCTCGGACCAAATCCAGAATGCCTACGTGGCACTAGTGCTAAACCACCCTTTCAGCTTCTCCAACATGATATTCGCATACCTGATCGAGAACCTTGAGGCAAAGGGTAATGAGAGCTTCTGCATGTATCCCTAGTTCTTGCAGATGATCATAGATGAGAAGCTCCCCTTACTGCCCAAGGAGAAGGACGATGTTGTGAGTTTGGAGGTTATGGATGACACAACCCTTAGGAGGATGAAGGTATACTGGGGCAAGTAGGTGAAGCCCCTGGTAAGGAGACTGTTTGGGCATTTGGCCCGAGAGGATTACGTGGCGTCTTCTCACAAGAAGTGGCGCCATGACGATAGTGATTCTGATGTCGAGCCCATTGCACTACCATCCGATGACTCAGATGATGACGATGACCATAGTGATGGTCAAGGAGGTGATGGTCCGGTGGACCCGAGCCGGCTCCAATCCACCCTGTTTTTCAGATGGATAAGGAGGAGGAGTCGGACGAGGAGCCTCAGGTATGGACGGTGGGGAGCCGGGTCGTAGCCACTGAGAGAGGGCTTAGGGTGGTTGGTGGACGCCAGGGTGAGTCCAGGGATGCTGGCTGATGTTGATATCAAGAAGGTTGAATGGGCAGGTTGTTTTGCTGAGATAAGAGCCCAACACACTGCTCAAATGCCAAATGCCTACACCAAGCTATACAAGGTCAAGAAACATCTAAAGGTGTCAGGCAAGAACATTGCATGGGCGTATTTTGAGATCCTCACGTGTATGCAGTTTAGAGGGAGAAGGGTATAGAGTACTTTTGATTCCCACACAATCTGAAGACTCTCCCTGGTTTTAAGCTCAACCAGTTGGGACGCCTAAATTTGTTATATGTTAATCCAAGGAAAATGTCAGCTGGTTTGAGGTTGCACTAAGGAAGAATACTATACCAGGTGGGTAAACTTCAGACCTCAACAACCGACGAGGTATATCTGAAGGTTTGAAGTGGATCCTATTTCTGGCAAGCCTAATGTGGTGCTAAAGTGGAGTCCTACGCGCAGAATGTCTAAGATTCCCTTACAAGAAATGCCACAGGACTTCACTCCACACTTCAAATGGTGGTATTATGATTGGAGAACAAGTGAAGTGGTCATAGTTCTACAGAGAGAGAGAGAGAGCAAAATGGAAACTATCCGGTGTTCGACCCTATGTGGCTAACCAACTTGTCAGCACACGATGTCTATATATTATACAAGTGGCCACTATTCTATGACTCGCAAGATATAATACAAGCCCTCCAGTTCCAGAACGTTATATGACTCTGTTTTGAATTCTAGATACATGTCGGAGTTACTAGAGAGGAAAAGTACAAGAAATTTGAGGAGCTAATGAAGAATGTTAGACACTAATGTAAACTAGGTCCAAGGGGGAGTTTGTTGATACATATGTACCTAGTTTAGGAGTTTAATGTAAAATGTCTTTCATGTCCTACATATGTGTAATGAATGAGTTGAATGAAATACAATATGTGATTGATGCTTATAATGTTTAATGTTTCATTGTTTATTGTGTAATAAAGCATATTGAACTAACTATATAGGTTTTTCGTTGTTTGCAAAGTTCTTAGTCAATAATGATTGAGACACGTGTTCAAACTTAATCGTATAAAGTCTTCATGTGAATGGACCATACGCATGAATACTTCATGCTAATGGACCAGTCGCACGACAAAACTAGGAGACTGGATCAGTCACACGATTGAGACATAGATTGGCTTAGTCGCACGACTAAACGTTCAGTCATGCGTATGGATCAATCGTATGATTCAATCGCACGACTGAACCATGCAAATGGTTTAGTCGTACAATTGACAAATCCTAACCTATAAATACCACCTAATTCGTGGAAAACGAAACACTTCACTCACAAACATACCCTAGCCGTCCAGAGACTTTAGAGAACCTGCTACAACTTCATAGTTCGCAGTTGATCGTGTTCTAATTGTTCATAACATTTCATTAATCTTTAGATTGATCGAAATTGCGTTCTCACTGATGGATCTCCAATCAAATAGGATTCTGCACTATTTGATTAGGTATACACACATTATCAGTTAGTACTTCGTACGTACTCGGTCCTCTAACAATGACGCAGGAGGAGGGTAGGATGGACCCTGATGTTGTGTCAGGTACGTTTCTAGTAAGCCAAACTTTAGTCTCTGTGTTATTCGATTCTGGTGCTAGTAAAAGTTTTATTTCTACTGCTTTTTGTGCTAAACTGCTTGTTAGTAGTAGGAGTGTAGATGCACCCTTTGATGTAGAAACTGCCATAGGTAAGTCTACCTGAATTTCTGAGATGATAGAAGGTTGTGACATGGAACTAGAAGGTCATACGTTTCTTGTTAGACCATTCATGATGAACTTAGGTGGTTTTGATGTAGTTCTTGGGATGGATTGGTTAGCGGACTGCGAGGTGAACATTATGTGTCGCAAGAACATGATTCGGTTGACAGCGCCTGACAGGAGTATGGTGACGGTTTATGGTGATCGAGTCACTACGATTCCAAGAGTGATTTCGATGGCGGTGGCGGGAAAGTGCATGAGGCGTGGATGTAGTGCCTACTTGGCCTATGTAAAGGATGTGGATACACTAACACCACAACTGTCTAATGTATCGGTTGTGTCTGACTTTCCAGATGTATTTCTCGAAGACTTACTAGGAGTGCCACCTGACCGTGAGATCGAGTTTCAGATTGACTTGTGTAAGGCCCCGTTCCCGGGACGCTTACAGTTGGATTCTAAACACACATAAAACATACATTTTCATTTATCTTACTAAAGTATTGCAGCGGAAACATTCAAAAATGACATCACATTTCATTATGAAAACTTTTGTCAAATAATACATCATCAATCGGTTATGAAATACATTGTTATATTATATCACAATCATTGATTTATCGAACATCGGCCGACACACACGGTTCATCAAATCCATAAAAGCAGCTGGCGTGTTGGTCAAACCAAAAGACATGACAAGAAACTAGTAGTGACCATAGTGCGTGCGAAAAGCTGTTTTAGGGATATCTTGCTCCTTCACCTTCAACTGATGGTAACCAGATCGAAGATCTATCCTTGAAAACCAACTGGCACCTTGAAGCTCATCAAGCAAATCATCTATCCTCGGTAAGGGGTATCGGTTCTTTACTGTCAACTTGTTCAGCTCACGGTAATCAATACACATTCTCATGCTACCGTCTTTCTTCTTTACAAACAGGACCAGAGCACCCCAAGGAGAGATACTCGGTCAAATGAACCCCTTATCAAGCAGCTCTTGCAACTGCTTCATCAACTCTTTCATCTCCGTTGGAGCCAATCGATATGGTGCCTTGGCAACAAGTTGGGCACCGTATCAAGTCAATCTGGAACTCGATCTCACGGTCAGGTGGCACTCTTGATAAGTCTTTTGGGAATATGTCTGGAAAGTCACGCACAACCAATACATCAGATAGTTGTGGTGTTGGCGTATCCACATCCGTTACATAGGCCAAGCAGGAACTACATCCACGCCTCATACACTTTCCGCCATCTCCATTGAGATTACCTTCGGGATCGTAGTAACCCGAACACCATAAACCGTCACTGAACTACCGTCAGGCGCTGTCAAACGAATCGTCTTCTTGCGACACAAAATGTTCGCCTCGAAGTCCACTAACCAATCCATCCCAAGAACCGAATCAAAACCACCTAAGGTCATCACGAACGATCTAACAGGAAACTTATGACCCTCAAGTTCGACATTACAGTTCTCTATCATCTCAGAAATCCTGGTAGACTTACCTATGCCAGTTTCTACATCAAAGGGCACATCAACACGTCTACTACCAAGAGGCAGCTTAGCACAGAAGCAGCTGAAATAAAACTTTTACTGGCACCCGAACCAGATAACACAGAAGCTAAAGTTTGGTTCACCGGAAACGTACCGGACATAATTTCAGGGTCCGTCCTAGCTTCCTCCTATGTCATGGTGAATGCCTCGGCGCTCGCCCTCAATCCTTCACCTCCCCGCTTCTTCGCCCCGGAACCCTCGGCCCTTGGTTTCTTGCAATCCCTACTCATGTGACCCTTTTCACCATAGTTAAAGCATCAGAACGCACGACAGTCCTTGGCTATATGCCCCGGCTTCCCACATTTGAAGCACACATTTGACCCCAGCCTACATTCCCCGCTATGTTCTCTCCCACACCTACCACACTTCGTCTTCTCATCATATAGTCTCCCTGCCATATCCACCGCCAACCAAAATGTGCTCGGCCGGGCAGTGATCATGTGCCTGTGAATATACGTTGGCAAACCCTGAATATACCTCTTGATTTTTCAAGACAGAGGTATCACCTGATCCGGCACCAGACGTGACATCTCGTTGAACTTTGTGGTGTACTGTTGGTGTGTCATCGTTCCCGCCTCCGGCTACAGGAACTTTCTCTCTACCTTATCCATCTCCTGATGAGGACATAACTCCTCAATCACCAACTTCTTCAGCTTAGACCATCTCATCCTCCCAATGGCCTTGCTACCCTCAGATTGGACAATGTTGTCCCACCAACATAGAGTTGAGTCCACAAAAGAGTGGGTAGCGAACTTCACCTTCTGGTCCTCTTGACACTCGTTGATATCAAGTACAGCCTCCATTTCCCTCACCCACCGACGAGCAGTAGCAGCAGTGTCGTTACCATCAAAAGTTGGGGGCTTGCTTCTCATAAATTCCCCATAGTTACAGCCTCGTGCCGCCTCCGGCACAGGCTCTTCTTCTTCCTCTTCCTCCTCATCAGAACGAACCATTTTTGGCTCCGGTTGTTCCCGTCCTCCCGAGGACCTGTTCCTCTCCTTTCTTTCCCTTCTCTTATTGGCCTTGATCACTTCGGTCACCACAGACGGTAGGATCGTCTGCATGACCTGATGAACTTCTTCCACCACAGCCTCATTCACTGAGGCTCTCAGATTGGTGCTCTCATCGCCACCCTCTGGATGAGGGGTCTCTGGTTCTTCATGAATCACCTTTTTAACTCTAGGTCTCCCTCTCCTGGGTCACGGTTCAGCACCGTGACCTCCACCCCGTGAAGCTTTCGAAGATCTACCACCGGCCATCACACGCACACTGAAAGATTCAAACACCAACATGGTCATTAAAGGGAACAACTTAGTTTATGTCAAGTATAGTAAGTCCCTAATTACACTGGCCAGTTGTGATTAGCCACTTAATTTACTCTTCACACCCCGAGCATTACCCATCCTGACTACATCAATATTTAAATCTACAAACAACATATAACACCTACCATGCGCACATAAACCGGTTGACTTTATGAAAATACTTGATGGCACGCAACTACTCAGATTGGCATCCCATTCCCTTTCTGTCCCATTCTTAGTTTATGCTAAGGTTTATTTTGAAAATTTACTCATTTCACTTAAACTTTGGCTCTGATACCAACTTGTAAGGCCCCGTTCCCGGGACGCTTACAGTTGGATTCTCATCGCACATAAAGCATACATTTTCATTTATCTTACTAAAGTATTGCTGCAGAAACATTCAAAAATGACATCACATTTTATTATAAAAACTTTTGTCAAATAATACATCGTCAATCGGTTACAAAATACATTGTTGCATTATATCACAAAAGCATTAAATAAATGGATGCCATCCCAAGAGAGCTGAGTAGCCGCTCGTGTCATCCTCAGCAATCATTACCTGCCAACTGGAAACACATAAAAGTCAGCGTTGCTAAGAGAGTTGTAGTTTTATAATAAAACATACTTTTCTATCGTTAAAACCGTTCTTTACTTTCTTTCAAATCATACTGCACTTTACATTCATTCGTGACCATGCAATATACATACACATTGATAATATAATTATTATCTTCCATTACATTCGTTAACTTTTGCTAATTCTATATGTTCGTTCTCCCGAGTCTGTTGTGACAACAGGGTCACTCACCTCATTAGCAATCCTAACGATTGCACGCTATCCGAATCTGTTGCAACCATAGGGTTGCTCACCTCATTGCCAATCTCAACGATAGCATGCTATCCGAGTCTCTTGCAACAACAGGGTTGCTCACCTCATGGCAACTTCACAATAGCATGCTATCCGAGTCTGTTGCAACCATAGGGTTGCTCACCTCATAGGCAATCTCAACGATTGCACGTTGTCTGAGTCTGTTGCAACAACAGGGTTGCTCACCTCATATATGTTCTTGCAAGTATTTCCTTCAATCATTCATCATTCAATAATGCATGCATTCTTACTGCATGTTCCTCTTTCATTATCTTTCACTTTGCGTTACATAATACTTCATTCATTCATTAACATGACACGTAAAGCCACAAGAAAGATAAACATACATCATAATAAGGAACATACCATACACAGTCATCATCATCATCATACAGGGCAACATCATACATACATATCATGCATAAACATGCAACATCATCATCATCATCATGCCCTATCTAAGGCCTCAATCATCATCTTACATGCTCTTACGGGAACCTTTACATCAAAACTTACATCTGCACTTTCCCCCGAAAGACAGAAGTCAAACTACACTTTCCTCGGGTGCAACAGCCCTATTCAGGCGTATGGACACCCTTCAGTCGCATGGCGTCCATGTGACTGAATATCATGCGAATGAACCAATGCGGATGAGCACTCATGCGAATGAACACCCAATCATGCGAATGGACTAATACGGATGGACCACATGCGAAAGGGACTAATGCGGATGATCACTTATACAACTGGACCTTCAATCGCATGACCTCCATGCGACTGGCCTTTCAATCATGCGAATGGACCTCAATCGTGCGAATGGACCTCAATCAAACCCTATTCGGCCGTATGGCCTCCATTCGGTCTCCAGTCAGTCGCCTAGCCCTAGCTGATGCAGAATGCAGTTCCAGCAGAACGCAAACTGCCCTTTTTGACTTCCAAACTCATCTAAACCCATTCTAAGCCCAAATCGACAATCCTAAACCTTAGGAATGCAAACCACAACACCATTCAAGCACAAACAAACCCGAAAATAACCTCTAAACGCATCACACGCAAAACACCCAAATGGGTCAAACACATACACATACAAAAACGGGTTTTCTATGCTTTTCAGCTCCAAAATCGTTTGAAAACAAGTAAAAGTGGGGTCCTAGAACTCACACAAATGACACCGAGAAGTAGAGCTTTGGTTTGACTTGCTACACGACAATTTTGCCCGCTTGAATCTACCTGAACCAACCTTTTCTCCCTTTTTCTCTTCTTTCTCTCTTCCCCTCTTTGATGGCTAAAAATGTGGGTGTGGGGAGGGGGTAAGTACTGCCCTCTCCCTTTATATACCCCCACTCGCCCGTCTTTCTTTCGTTGGAGAGTTTGGTCCCTCGACTTACAACTTTATTTCTTTCTTCTTTCGTCGGCTTCAAAATAGATAATAACCAGGTGTTACAACTTGATACCGAGTGCCAAACCTGTTGCTAAGGCACCGTATCGGTTGGCCCCGACTGCGATGAAGGAACTGATGGAGCAACTACAGGATTTTCTTGACAAGGGGTTCATTCGACCAAGTATCTCTCCTTGGGGTGCTCCAGTCTTATTTGTGAAGAAGAAGGACGGTAGTATGAGGATGTGTATAGACTACCGTGAGCTGAACAAGTTGACAGTAAAGAATCGGTACCCGTTACCGAGAATTGATGATTTGTTTGACCAGCTTCAAGGTGCCAGTCGGTTCTCAAGGATAGATCTTCGATCAGGTTACCATCAGCTGAAGGTGAAGGAGCAAGATATTCCTAGAACAACTTTTCGCACATGTTATGGTCACTACGAGTTCCTCATTATGTCATGTGGTTTGACCAACGCGCCAGCTGCTTTTATGGACTTGATGAATCGAGTGTGTCGGCCGATGTTGTATAAATCAATGATTGTGTTTATCAGTGATATCTTGATTTATTCCAAGAGCAAGGAGGAGATGCCAGTCACATTCGAGAGGTGATGGAGACATTGAGAAGGGAGTAGTTGTATGCCAAGTTCTCCAAGTGCGCATTCTGGCTACGCGAGGTTAAGTTCTTGGGGCACGTGGTGAACCCCAATGGGAGTATGGTGGAATCAACAAAGATGGAGGCGGTAATATAATAGAAGTCTCCAAAGACGCCATCCGAGATTCATAGTTTCTTTCGGTTTAGCGGGTTATTACAGGAGATTCATTCACGACTTCTCTAAGATCACTTCTCCACTAACCAAGTTGACCCGGAAGGATGTCAAGTTTGTATGGGGACAGGCTCAAGAGAAGGCGTTCTAGGAGTTAAAGGCGAGGTTGACTCAACCTCCTGTTTTGTCGTTACACAATGGAAGTGAAGATCTGGTGGTTTATTATAATGCTCCTACTCGGGGTTGGGATGTGTGTTAATGCAAAGAGGAAAGGTTATAGCCTATGCATCCCGGCAATTGAAGGTTCACGAGGTTAACTATCCTACCCATGACTTGGAGCAAGCAATTGTGGTCTTCACGTTAAAGATTTGGAGGCACTACCTTTATCAGACGAAGTCCACCATATTCACTAACCAAAAGAGCTTGAAGTACTTCTTCGAGCAAAAAGACTTAAACATGAGGTAAAGGAGATGGTTGGAGCTCATAAAAGATTATGATTGCGAGATCCATTACCATCCAGGCAAAGCCAACGAGGTGGCGGATGCCCTTAGCCGAAAGGAGATACTCAAGCCGATTAGGGTGAAATCTTACCAATTGATCATGACCTCTGATGTGATGAAGCAAGTCAAAGAGTTTCAAGATGAGGCACTGAAAGAATACCATCTTAACTCCGAAAGAATGAGAGGTCTAGTTGCAAAATTGGGTGAAAACACACTGGGTGTTAGAACCCGATTCGGACAAATGTGGATTCCTTGTTTTGGGGATCTGCGCGTGAAGATCATGGATGAAGCTCATAAGACTCGATACTCTATTCATCACGGTGCTACAAAGATGTACCAAGACATGAAGAAAGATTATTGGTGGTCGGGTATGAAGCGTTATATGGTGGAATATGTGAGTAAATGCCTTACTTGTTTACAAGTGAAGGCCAAGCACCAAAATCCGTATGGGAAGATCCAACCATTGGATATACTAGAGTGGAAGTGGGAGCACATCACCATGGTCTTTATTACGAAGCTACCGCGTACTGCGTGAGGATATGATGCCATATGGGTGATAGTGGATCGTTTGACGAAAAGTGCTCACTTTCTACCAATCCATGAGACGTATTCTTCTGAAAGACTAGCAGATCTGTTCATCAAGGAGATTGTGACTTGCCGTGGTGTGCTGGTGTCTATTGTGTCTAATCATGACACCCGGTTTACATCTAAATTTTAGAACAAATTCCACGATGCCATGGGGACGAGGTTATACATTAGCACGGCTTATCATTTTCAGACAGATGGTTAGTCGGAAAGGACGATTCAGACGCTGGAGGATATTCTTCGGGCATGCGTCATTGATTTTGGAGGAAGTTGGGATGACCACTTGCCATTAGCGGAGTTCTCATATAACAACAGTTATCATGCCAGCATTGGTATGCCTCCTTATGAGATGCTAAACGGTAGGAGATGCAGGACACCCGTGTGTTGGGGAGATATCAGCCATAAAGAGTTACAGAGCGTCGAAGTGGTCGAGGCTACGACTGAGAAGTAGGAAAGGATCAAGGCCTTTATGAAAGCAACCAAAGATAGACAGAATTCGTATCCTGATAAACGATGTAGACCGATGAGTTCCAGGTGGGTGATAGAGTTATGTTGAAACTCTCACCTTGGAAGGGTATCATTCGGTTCAGAAAGAGGGGCAAGTTGAGCTCAAGATACATAGGGCATTTCCAAATCATTTCTCAAGTAGGAGAGGTGGCTTATAGACTGGAGTTACCTGAAGAGTTAAGTGGAATTCATCCGACGTTCCATGTATCTCATCTGAGAAAATGTTTGGCAGATGTAATCATAATTGTACCACTGGAGGATATTAAGGTGGATGAACGGCTCATTTATGTGGAGCAACCAGTGGCAATCATAAAGAGATTAAGCGATAAAACGTAAACTACGTAATTTCACAGCAACTTTCATACAAGATAGTTCTTTTCATATAAAGAAGAGACATAATAATGAGATTATAATGAGAGGGAGGATTATACATGTTGCACTCTTTTCCATTGATTAAGTTTGTCCCATTCGATTTTCTAATTAAAGTTTTTATTAAGACAATATAAATGATTGAATAGTATCAATTTATCTTATAGATCATGATATACCAATATAACAATGTCCTGAAGTATGTTATAACTAGTCTATAATCAACGAGTAATATGTCTGAGCGGGAGTATTATATATATATATATAATATATATATATAATATATATATATATATATATTACACACATATTAACATTATTATCGTCATTACTCCCCACTTATATCTCCATAATTACCACTTGTGTATAAGTTTTCAGTTTTATATTGTATATATCTATACTAATAAATAAAGAATAAACCGAAACACTTGTCATCATTATAGGATATCTAATAATTTGTTTTCCCGCTTCTCTCTTCTCTTAATTATAATTTTTTGATAAATAACTATCCATATTAAAATTTCAAATATATTAAATTCAAAATTTTAAATATATGTAATACATGGTTTTATGCAATCCATATAATAGTATAATACAGAATATTTAAAACATAACTTTTTATATTATTAATCATGTAATAATGAATTTATTTAAGCGTGTATTACATGAGATTGTAACCTAGTTATATATATATGTGTATGTGATACTTGAGATATATGAGTAAAAAGATGATGACTCCATTCTCTATATTCTCTTTCTGTCTATAAGTGATGCTATTAGGTTGTTAATATACAACAAATTTAAAATACATACATACATGCATAGATACATACATACGTACGTGCGTACGTACCTACGTGCGTACGTACCTACGTGCGTACGTACCTACGTGCGTACGTACCTACGTGCCTACGTACGTACGTGCCTACGTACGTACGTGCCTACGTACGTGCCTACGTACGTGCCTACGTACGTACGTACATACGTACGTACATACGTACGTACATACGTACGTACATACAACTACACTACTACATTACATCGTACATAATACTACATACATACATACATACTACATACTATATCTAATATTCCTTTACAACTTTAGACACATGGCATTCTCGTAGCCATCCTCACAATCATTTTCCCGCCAACCAAACTTTGACCTGATTTAAGGCATACGCGGGTCAGTGACCCGGTTTATAAAACCATTCCCTCTCTATCGACTCCATCTCTTCTTCAACGATTTCGGCAACTCACGATACAAACACAATCTGTGGTATGATTTTATCTTCTTAACTTCATGTTTTGTTAAACTATATGTTTGATTTCTTAAAGTTTTTAATCCAATGTATGTAGGCTTGAATTTGCGATAAGCATTCAATGTCGTTTATTTTTATATGTTTTGATTTTTCCATTGATTTGGCTATTAAAATCCTCTATTTCTCTTTGAAGATGATTTTCTTTTTCATTGAATCCAATGAATGCTTTAATTCCTTTATTCCTCTTTATTCCAAATTATGATGTGAACACCTCTGTTTATTTGTAATCGACCTCATATATCCAATCAATGTGTCTTATTGTCGTTAGTCGGCTCATAATCAAATTTATCTTTAATCCATCTTATGCTTTAAAAGCCCTTTTCATTTATAATCTGTATAATAACATGTCTATTATAGGACTATAATATCATTACAATGTGTCAATGGTTTGTTTATTTACATTAACTATCAAGTCTATTGCTTCAAGATTTTAATAACATCTTTTACGACTTTGTACTGTGTTCTGATTACTATTATTTTGGAATGGGAATCTTTATATTACAGAGATTAAAGTCATAACAAGCCATGAAACAACAATCCTCATGTTATTGGTTAATAGTGTACTTCATGAAGGAGATGAAGTTTTTGTTTGTGGCTTTCAGGCAAGTGCTGTGCAGAGACCAATTCATACTACAATCCGCTCAATGTTGACTCTCGCTCCAATGAGAGTGAGTCTTTGATTCATTTGGTCATAAATTTCTATTTCGTATATAGTGTTGATGAGTGTGTTTGTTCTTTGTTTCAGGGAAAATACATTCATCACATTATGATCATCCCATCGATTCACCCTTATTTTAGTTTCAGGTAATCAATTTAATTTACATTTTCATGTATTTATGTTATTTGATTGAAACATACTTGTTTCAATTATGGTTATTGCTGTTCCCCCAATTTTAATATTTGATTTTGTGAATTCCTTGACCATCCAAGGTTGGGGATGATTTTGTTTGACAATACTCCTTTAATAAAATTACTAAGCTTTAACCAAAGCCTCCTAATTTTAGTTGAATCTGATTGCTTTTGTGGAATTATCTTTGATGTCTAATTCGGTGAATTCCTTGAGCAATCGATCCTAATTGATTTTTTTCTAACTAATTTACTTATAGCCCTTGGATTTTTTAGCTAGCATGATTGTGTTTCTTTACATTCTTCACATATAACTTCAGTTTGATAACCTGTCAGCATCTATCTTTGTGTTCAAGATTGTTCGATGGAACACGATTTTTCTTACTATATTGGATTGATGAATGATTGGCTTATGTGATCGACAATGAACATTCATGGTTGTAAGTTTTATGATTTGGTTTTGCTTTATGAGTGGATCATATTGTAAGCCTTGGTAATTTTTGTTTTTAATCTTTGTGGAACTTATGTGTTTGAGGGCAAGAAATAAGTTTTGTGTTTTGGTGTTTTATAACAATAGATGATTCTTCAGTGAATCATATTGTAAGTTGTGGTTATTATTTAATATATTGTGAATTTAATGTGATTTAGGGCAATAAAGATTAAGTTAATTGGGGATAATTCACTAATATGGCTGAACTCTAATGTGATTGAGGCAAGAGGTTTGCAGCCATGTTTGAAAGCAATGTTAATTACCAGGTTTTGTGAAAGCAATGACTATTGAAGGAAGTGGTTTGCAACCACGTGTGAAAAATGATTTAACCAAGTTGAAAAGGAATGTCTAAAAGCTTGCTTCTACTAAATCCAGTCAACCTACATATGAGGAATTACTTGCTCTGGGGATTGCCAATGATTATATGGTAAATAAAAATCACACATTTACATTATTATTAATGATATTTCTAATATCATACTACAAAGATATGAACAGTTCAAAACAGTTTTAACTATAAAAATATGTTTTCCAATATTTACGCATTTGGATTTTAAAATTTTTTATTCTCAATCATCTACTACACATTTCACTCATCATGAATGTTAAAACAATGCTGCTACATCGTTCATGGATACTAACTTTAACTTACATCTTACATTTTACAAAGCTGAAAAAGTTCATGACTACTTACTTTAATTTACATCTTAGATGTAAACTAATTATTTAGATTATCATATCTATATAAAACTTTTACGGATTAAAGTAAGCTGTTTTGGATATTTGATTTCTTCAATTTTACATATTAATTGGAAAAATTAATATGATCAATTTTATTTGTGTAAAAGATAATACCACCAACTATTTTTCGTATTTGACTTCTGCAATTATAATTGTTGATATTCTCCTATTATTTAGCTAACTTTTAGTTCTCTGCATGAATTTAAATTTCAAATCTTTATCTTATGGTTTACTTTCCATCGTAATTTCAGCAACTGATTTTCTGATTTCAGCATTAGATAAACACCATCTTCCATTCGTATATTCACATATTAAAGTTCATACTTCAAGTACTTATCTCAGGCATATGTATATATTTCATTACGACATGGCCTGTTTTTTTACTCTGTAATCACTTTCAGAACTTCACTAACAGACATCATGGCTGAATCAAGAGTTACTTTGCTAAACAAACTGAGTGTTTTAAGGACGATTCAACTATTAAGGTTCGTGTTATACACTTATGGCGACAACCGGTCAAGAATAACCCAAAGGAGACCTTTTCTATGAATATGATTCTCATGGATCAGCAGGTACTTGTGAATGTTAATACGACTATTGTTTTAATGATAATTGTTGTTTACACGATTTTAGAAGCATGAAGTCCTAAAGAAGCCTCCGAAGAAGCATGTAATGTATTATCTTTTTTCTTACTTTTCGCAGGGGAATAAAATTCATGCTTCTGTTTTGAAGAACATGTTTGATGAGTTAGAGACACTACTTGTGGTCAAAGATTGTGTTTTGATTAGATATCCTAAGATTGGTTAGATTTAAAACAAGTACAAGGTTGTTGATAATGCACAGAAACTAAGTTTCAGTGATAAAACTAAGGTGACCAAATGTGAGGATTTGGTGTAGCCTTTATGGATTTAACTTTACGAGCTTTGACTTGCTTCAAGCAAAAACCATCAACAACCAACCTGTTGGTAAGTACTTTATTGAAAAACATAGTTATGTTCATTTATTACATTAATTCAATTACTTATCTTTTTTTAATTTATACTCATTGTTATTATTATATTTATGTTATAGATGTTATTGGTCTTATTGTTTCTTACTATAAGGGTGAAAATATTATAAAAAAGGATGGTTCAAGTTGTAGGAAAATGAGTCTTATGATTCAAGATATTTTAAAAAGACAAGACATGAAAATGAAAGAAAGAAAAAACAATAAAGTCCAAGTGGAAGGACTAAAGTGTCCAAAAAGACAAATCTTTGAAAAAGTTGGTGTAAAGGTGGGCATGGTCGCCCACCCTCACTTCACCATTTTCTTTCTGATATAGAGAGAGAGAGCAGAGGAACTCTCGGCTGAAGAAAAAGAAAAAGAAAGAAGTCGAATTCAAGGTAAGAATTCATGGTTTTTAAGTGTTTATGACGGGTTTTATCCTGGTTATATGCTTATGTGCTTATGTGTTTGTGTATGTGCTTGGGTGTGTGTGTTTGGCATTGTTTAAGTGTTTGTGTTGGACCAAAAGAACCAATGAGCCAAGATCAGAAAATCTCTAAGTCCCACACGGTATCACAACAACTGCTGAAAGCCTCATCAGTAGTTTGACAAGTGCTGAAGACTTCAACAGCTGAAGATCAAGTGCTGAAGACCTTAACAGCTGAAGAACCAAAGTGCTGAAGTACAACAGCTGAAGAACACAGTGCTGAAGCTGAAAGACCAAAGTACTGAAGAACACACAGCTGAAGAGTTCACAAGTGCTGAAGATCAACAACTGATGTACAAAGTCTGAAGACAAAGACTGAAGACATCAGCTGATGATATCTACTGAAGTCATCAGCTGATGAACACCTGAAGGTCAAAGTCTGAAGATCAAGTACTGAAGCCTCAGTAGTTTGTCACAACTGCTGAAGAGTACTTCTTCAGTAGTTGTGATATCAGTAGTTTTATTTTCTATGTTTCAGTAGTTTTGTAAAACGACTGAAGAGCTTGTTCTTCAGTCGTTGTAGTTTCAGTAGTTTTATATTTTGTACTTAACTTGCTGATATGTTCTCAGTAGTTGTGAACATTTCAGTAGTTTGTTAGAATTAGTTATTTCTGTATTGGATCTGCCAGTTGTCACTTTCCGTGATAACACAGTGACTGTTGCACTCTATATAAGGAGTGACAACCTATTGTAATCATTGAGCGAAATGAGTAATTGAATGGAATGATGATTGATTCGATTAGAAATATTCTACATCTATAACATTCCTAGAAATCAGAAATTCATATTCTCTCCCTATAACTGTATGCGATCTTAATGCTCACAAATATCGTTTGCTTGCTACAATTGTCTAATTCGTGTTTTGTATTCCGCTGCTTTATATTCTGATACGTCAAACTTGTGATCACTGATCCTGTCAAATGGTATCAGAGCAGGTTAATCATTGATCGATCTAATAATTGATCATTGAAACTGCTATTCAAGATCCAAGTTTGATTGAATTAGCTTTTGTTTTTGCAAGAAACGGTTATAGAGATTGAATTTTCTGTATTTCTGCTCATTCATCCTGAGATCTTTTTCTTGGTTCTCATTGAGTTTGTTGTGGTTTGTCTAAAACTTTTTAAAACTTGAACTAAACTGTTTTTGAACTGAAAATGACCACTCCCTCCAATGATCCTCACAATACTGGTTCCTCAACCAAGCCTCCTATGCTGGTTAGGAATGAGTATAACATATGGCAAAGACGTATGCTCCATCACCTGTCTGTTAACAGCGCAGGGTGTTGGACATCAGTGGTACATGGTCCACACAAGCCTATGGTGAATAACCCGGAAACCAATCAAATGGTTCCGAAGAGGAGGGAGCAATACTCAGATGAGGATAAAAAGTTGCTTGAGATTGATGCAAAAGCCCATGGAATTCTGGCCATGGCTTTGCCCAATGAAATCTATTCTGGGCTAATGCATCATGAAACTGCCCATGACCTCTGGATTGCTTTGAAAGAACAATTTGGAGGAACAGATGAGGTCTTGGCAAATAATAGAATTCTTGCCCAACAATATGAGACATTCTCTCATAGAAAGGGCGAGACACTCACTCAACAATATGAGCGGTTTTCTTGTTTGATCTCTGAACTAAAATGGTCAAACTTGAATACACCAATATTCAGATGAATAACAGATTTCTGAGATCACTGCCTGAGAGATGGGACACATATACTATTGTCCTACGCTCCAGTGCAAGTTTGGACAAACTATCTCTCACCCAACTCCATGGGAAATTGCTCACTTTTGAGAGAGAGATAGAACAGAAGAGAAAGCTGTCTTCATCTGGAAAGCTCACTGAAGACTTTATACAAGGCAACACTGCCTTGGTGGGTCATGAGTCAGAATATGCTTCATCTGAATGCCAGTATGATGAGCATATTAATTTCTCTTCGAGCACTTCTAATTCTGCATTTGTAAGTGTTGATGGTCAGTTCACTGGATGTATAATGACAATTTATGTTTCATTATGGATGATCTCAAGGGGATGCTGATGATACTTAGAAGAGATGGATATTTTGAGCCAAATGGCCTTGATAAATATCAGATCTCAGAAGTTCTACAAAAGAACTGGTAGAAAATTCCCAGGACTCTCTGGCAAAACCAAAGTTGGTTTTGACAAGAGCAAGTTGAGGTGTCACAAATGCCAACGGCTTGGACACTTTGCAAGAGAGTGTAGATCAACTGGATCTAACTCTACTGCACCCTTTGTGACTTTTCCTGGCAATAGTCAACAACACAGAGGGCAACATCCTGTCACATCTAGTCATCATCCTCAACAACAATCTCCGGCATATTTTGTTCCTCAGGCCAAATGCCATATCAGTACCCTGGTTATTACATGCCACAGTCAAATCAAGTTCAAGTTCCTATGACACCACAACCTCATGCATTACCAGAACCTCAGCCTTCCCTATCTCATCAACAACCTTCATCTCAACAACACAGCTTCTTCACCCCAGGAGTTGTTGACTGGAGCAGTTTACCAGATGACTTGTCTGGTCATGATCAACTGTTCTCAGGTGCTGGTCAACATGGTGGTGACAGTCCCTTGGGAATCTAGCTCTTATGGCTTTGGAGTCTGCTGATACTTCATCTTCCAATGCCTCTACACCTCAGGTATCACAGGTATCCTCTGAGGCAAAAGCCAAATTATGTTCTGAACAATGCATAGCAGCATTTGCTTCCATTAGAGAAGCAAATGTAGCTTTAATTAATAAGAACATTGAGCTAGAACAAATAATTTCCAAAAACAAAGCTGAGTTTGAGTTTGTGCTCAAAGATAAAAATGATGAGGTTTATAACTGAATTGCAAAATAATTGATGATAAGGCTAGAGAAGATGTACTTCTAGAGAAGTACAAAGATCTCAAAGAAACCCTTGCAGTTACCCAGGTCGAGTGTGATAGATGGGTACAATCATGCAAAGGTTTGAAATGCTTCTTAGTAAGCAATCTGCTTCAAATGTGAAGTTTGGTATTGGCTATAATCACACTGCTCCACCTACAGATTTTACCCCGAGCAGAGGTAGAATCTGATGGTGAGAGTGATAACCAATCCATCAAATCATGTGATCTACCTTCTGATACAGCACAATCAGAAGTAGCAGTCAGCATCAAGTCCTCCTTGAACCTATCAGCTGATGTTGATGGTCCAAATGCTGACATTCACATGATCAATAAGTTGATCAACTCAGGAGTAATTCTGAAGGTCCTGAAAGGACTGGAGAGCAGGATTTAACACCTGAAGTTCAAACTTCACTACTGCTGTCAGCACTGAGAGAAGAAAACTGGCAGTAGAAAGAGTTTGAAGGCTACTAAAGAGGATGTCAAGAAAGCAACCAATGCTTCCAAAGCATTGAAGAACAAGTCTTCTGTTGCTTCACCATCTTTAGTTGATGATCAACCTAAGATGAAGAAGAAACCATGTGAAAATATGTGGTTTGTTCAATCATCTTACAGATGATTGTTGGTACAAAAGAGGTTCCAAACTCAAACAAAAGAAGAAATTAATAAGAAAATGGTAAAAATGAAAAATGAGTTTGAGACCACATTTGTATCAGCAACATCAAATCCTGTAACCCTTAAGTCCTTAAAGCAATTCAAAGAGGAAGGAGTTAAACAGGTGACAGCTGAGGGTGCTCAAAAGAAGAAGGTGCAACATAGGACCTTATCTACTCCACTAGCAATGTGTCTGATGAGCTGAAAGCTTTATCACAAAATCAGACACAGCTGGTGATGATGGTACAACATCTGTTGGGTAAGTTAACCAACTAGATTCTCCTATGTTGAAACCACAGAAAAGGAGGTCTAAGCCAAGGACTCCTCTTCTACACCATCTTCCTCTTCTCAGGCTGTTGTTACAATAACATGTTAGTTTACCATCTATTGATGAGACCAGGCCCAAAACCAAAAAGGTTTGGGTCTCTAAAACTAACTGATTGTTTATTATGCAGGGTTCTTCAACATGCCAAAGTAGCATCTGGTATGTAGACAGTGGGGGATCTATGCACATGACTGGGAACATCTCTCTTCTTCATGACTACTCTCAAGGAAAGAAGGGATTTGTCTCTTTTGGCAATGATGCTAGGGGTACATCATCGGTAAGGGCTTTGTCTCCAATGGAGAAATCAAATTTGATGATGTTAATCATGTGGAAAATCTCAAGTACAACCTCTTGAGTGTCAGTCAAATGTGTGATAAAGGCCATGTTGCCCTTTTCACAAGTCAAAACTGTAGGATTCTGTCATCCAAAGTTTTGCACTTGATTGACAAGGTGTTGGATGATCACACTCTCCTGAAAGCCAACAGGACAGGAAGAGTGTATGCCTTAGATCTCTCTAAGAAGATAGATCTCAAAGGCAATCCTTGCCTATTTTCCAAAGCCTCTTTTCAAGAATCTGAACTGTGGCACAGGAGGCTTGGTCATGTCAATCTCAAAAACATGAATCAGCTTAGCCACAATAGTTTAGTCAGAGGCTTACCAATAAAGGAGTTCCACTGTGATGAAACATGCACTGCTTGTTTAAAAGGAAAACAGCACAAGGTCTCATTTCCTCCTATTGAAGTGTCCAAGTCCACTGCCTGCTTGCAATTATTGCATATGGATCTATTTGGTCCTGTGAGAGTAATGAGCATGGCAAAGAAGAAATACTGTCTGGTAATTGTGGATGATTACTCCAGATTTGCATGGACTTTCTTTCTACATTCAAAGGATGAGGCTGCTCAGAAGATTATTCACTTTGTGCTGTACATTGAGAAGCAGTATTCCCTTCCAGTCAAGTGTATTAGGAGTGATAATGGAACTGAGTTCAAAATCATACACTTGATGACTTCTATCTTTCAAAGGGAATCAAAAGGCAGTTCAGCATTCCAAGGACTCCAGAACACAATGGAGTAGTGGAGAGAAAGAACAGGACCCTCATTGAAGCTGCCAGGTCCATGCTGGCTGACTCAGGTTTGCCATTGACCTTCTGGGCCGAAGCTGTCAACACAGCTTGTTATGTGCAAAATAGAGTTTTAGTAAATCAGAGGTTGATGAAGACTCCATATGAAGTTCTCCATCATTTGGCTCCTCTGATTTCATTTTTCAAAGCATTTGGGTGTCCCTGTTTTATTCTCAACACAAAGGATCAACTCCACAAATTTGATCCTAAGGTGGATGCAGGAGACTTTGTTGGTTATTCATCTACTTGCAAGGCATACAGAGTCTTCAACTGCAGAACAAAGATGGTTGAAGAATCTCTACATGTTAAGTTTAATGAATCTCCAAAGGACAATTCCACAAAGTCCTGTGGAGTTATTTGATTTGGACATACTGCAATATGTTCCCTATCAAACTCCTGCTGTTGCTCCTGTCAACAGTTCACCACCTGGTGGTACTGCTGATGATGATGATGATTGCAGTACTCACCTCTTTAGGTTTAGTGATCAGCTGCCTGACTCAACTAGACCTGATGTTCCTGTAGCGCCAGTAGCACCATCCACAACAAATGCTGATGAGATTTCTTCGAATTCAACTTCCTTTGAATTACCATCCACTGATTGGTTTCAAGGAAATGATTCACCATCACCATCTGTTGCTGCTGAACCGGCTACAAACACTTGCACAGATCTCATTGTGTATCAAGATCTGAAGAATCACCCTATGTCTCAAATCATTGGTGATATCACTGCTGGAGTATCAACAAGAAGTCAATTGTCAAATTTCTGCTTCTATGCTCTCTTCATCAGTCAGCAAGAGCCAAAGAATTATCACATTGCTTTAAAGGACAATGGATGGGTTGATGCCATGCAGCTTGAGCTTCTTCAGTTCAAGAAACAGCAAGTGTGGGAACTGGTTCCTCTACCTCCAGGTAAGTGTGCAATAGGCACTAAATGGGTGTTTAGGAACAAAACTGATGAAAATGGGCTTATTGTTAAGAACAAGGCCAGACTGGTTGTTCAGGGGTTTGCACAAGAAGAAGGTATTGATTATGATGAAACCTTTGCCCCTGTAGCCAGACTGGAAGCAATTCGATTGTTTTTAGCTTATGCTGCTTATCAAACTTAAAGTCTTTCAAATGGATGTCAAAAGTGCATTTTTGTATGGAAAAGTTAAAGAAGAGGTTTATGTATGTCAACCTCCAGGCTTTGAGGACAATAAACATCCTAATTGGGTGTATAAGCTTGATAAAGCTCTTTATGGGTTTAAACAAGCTCCCAGAGCCTGGTATGAGACATTATCAAACTTTCTTCTGGAAAACAATTTCACTAGAGGCTCCATAGACAAGACTTTATTTATTAAGAAAGCTGGGCAGCATAATCTACTTGTTCAAATTTATGTAGATGATATCATTTTTGCATCCTCTGATCCAAAGTTGTGTGATGCCTTTACAAAGCTGATGCAACAGAAGTTTGAAATGAGTGCCATGGGAGAATTACAGTTCTTTCTGGGGTTGCAAATCAAACAAAAGGCTGATGGAATTTTTATTCATCAATCCAAATATACAAAAGATCTTTTGCAAAAGTTTGATTTACAAAACTGTAAGCCCTGTTCTACTCCCATGAGCAGCACCACACAACTGGACTCAGATCAGAAAGGTAAAGTGGTTGATGAAACACTTTACAGATGTATGATTGGGTCCTTGATGTATTTAACAGCTTCTAGACCAGATATTATGTTTGCTACATGTGTTTGTGCTAGATTTCAGGCTGCACCTAAAGAGTCTCATCTGATTGCAGTCAAGAGGATCTTTAGATATCTGCAAGGCACTCCATCTCTAGGTTTATGGTATTCTACCAGACATTCTGGTAAATTAGTTGCTTTTTCTGACAGTGACTATGCAGGGTGTAAGTTGACCAGGAAATCAACTTCTGGTGGATGTCAATTCCTAGGCAACTGCTTGATTTCTTGGCAGAGCAAGAACAGACCTCAGTTGCTACATCCACTGCGGAAGCAGAGTACATTGCTGCTGCAAGCTGTACATCTCAGGTACTCTGGCTTCAAAACCAACTTTTGGATTATGGCATTACAGAGACTAAGACTCCATTGTTAATGGATAGTGCTTCAGCTCTTTGCATTGTCAAAAATCCGTCCAGCACTCTAGGACCAAACATATAGAGATCAGACATCATTTTATAAGGGATTGTTTTGAAAAAGGTCTGATTGATCCTAAGTTGTGCCTAGTGCTGATGAGCTTGCAGACATTTTTACTAAGCCTTTGGATAGTTCAACTTTCCAAAACCTGGTGTTAAGGCTTGGTATGCTGCAGCTAGAATAGGTGACAACTACTGATGATCTCAGTAATCATACTGATGATCATGAGTGCCTGTCACATATAAGTACTGATGAGCTCTTTTAACCTCAGTAGTTTTTATAACTACTGAAGGCTAAATGTCTCACAAGTACTGAAGTACTTCATCTGCTCTAAACTACTGAAGTAGTTACAACTACTGATGCAGTCATAACTACTGCAATCAGTAAAACAGATAAGTACTGATGTCCTATGAAACAACTGAAATCAGCCATAAAGACTGATGAATGTGTTGAGGACAGTTTGAAACAGCTGAAAAGCTAAGAATTGACGAAAACAGCTGAAGAGAACTCTCTCTTCAGTCGTTTGTACAACTGCTGTTTCATTTTAACAACTGAAGCAAAACCACGTCTTCAGCAGTTTTATAACTACTGATGACCAATACCAAGTCTTCAGTCGTTTACAACAGCTGATGACAAAACCACTGTCTTCAGTAGTTTCATAACTACTGATGACAACACCATGTCCTCAGTTGTTTCAATCATCTGAAGTCAAAACCACGGGCTTCAGTAGTTTTCTAAACTACTGATGCCTAACACCACGACTTCAGCTGTTTCAACGTCTGAAAGGATAATACCATGTCAACGGTCGTTTCAAACTACTGATGACTAACACCACATCCTTCAGTCGTTTCCTCACCCGTACCCTATAAATACCCTTAACCTGAGCTCTCCATGCTTCATCTTCTTCAACCTAACGTTCCTCTCCAAAACGTCCATGGCGTCTATGCAAATTAAACCGCGACACAACTGTGTTGCCTACCTCACAAATCGCCGATCTGGACTAAGTTCGATGCTGCTATCGATCTTATGGTTCAGTCCCAATACAACAAGGCATTCCTTCTGAACCCCGTTTTACATGCCGAATCCTTGAACCAATTTTGGATAAACGTTACTGTTACAACTGAGGAGAGCAACACACGATCCCTCCGGTCAGTCGTCAACCACAAAGAAGTAGTGATTACTCCTGCAACAATCCGTAAAATTCTTCAACTGAGTGATGCTACCTCTCCTGCTGGATATCCGAAGAGCACCATAGATCTATCATTTGCTCAGCATGGATATCAAGGTGATCTCAGTGCCACCACCATCATGAAGAAACACTTTAATGACGCTGAGCGCCTGATTTTTCATACGGTCAATGTATGTTTGGCCCCTAAGACATCGTCTTGGGATCAAATGTCCACCAAATGGCAGCAGGTAATGTATTCTATCCTTGAGCAACAACCACTGAATTTTTCAGAATTAATATTTTCAGAGCTCAAAGATATGGCTCAGAAACTAACTGCCAACCGTTGGATACTCTATCCACGGTTCATAATGGCCATTATTATAGACCAGCTTAATGCTGAGGGACTTGTTGGCTTGGGAGTCCCTGCTACGGCTGTTCTGCCCGAAGTATACTCCCGGCACAACTCTGACCGGACACTCAAACTGGCTGCCAAGCTGCAACTCCAAATCCAATGTCCCCACCAAACCCACCAAAAAGAACCCAAAATGGCTACTCAGGGAATTGAGTCCCCTGAGGATGCTCCTGCACCACAAACGCAGGATATATCCACTAGTCCTAACCCCCTAGTGGATACAATGACTCTTCCAGCCACAGCCGCTCAGGCTTCCTCTCAACAGGAGCCTGCAGCAACCCAGGGGCACCTACTTATCTGGGATCTCACTCACTTGAGGAGATTGCCATTGAAGAGCACCATCCACCCCAGGTGCACACTGCTTCTAACCCCTTACCCCAAACAACCACCCCTCACAGCCCAACTTTATAGTTGCACAAGTGCTGACTCAATTGCATCACCTCCTCCCCCCTTACGGGGAATTCCTCTACAATTGAGGGGGAGGAACACAGTGCACCTGAGAACCCACAGCACAGGGTTTCCCAATTCTATCTCCTGGTGTAGACAAGGAGCTTAGAATATCTAGTGAGGCTGCCACCTCCTCTGACTCAGCACATGACCAGAGTGAGGCTGGTAACATTGCTAAGACCTCCCTAGAGGCAACAGCTGATGATGGACATTGTCCTGAGGCTGGAAGTCCCCAGTACCAAGCACAAGGGGCACATGCACAACTGGTCTACACCCAGTGCATGTAAATCCTGCTCTAAGCAGGAGGTCAGGTGATTCAGTATCAACTGATGATGACCTGAGCTTCTTCTATGATGTAGTTGCTCAAAATACCATTCTAGAGGATGAGGTTAGCAGACTCAAAGAGCTGCTGGCCAAGATGTCTCAGGATGCAAGTCCATCTGCCACCATCATACACCCACAGATGGCACCTTCCCATGAAGGTTTCCCAAACACAGAGCCACCCCAAAATCAACCACCTGCCTCTGCTTCAGGCCCTACTTCTCAGGAACAGAACCCTCCTGAGCAAATAGGTGCTGTACTCCAAAATTCCCTCCCTCTCATCACCCCCATAATCACTGATATAGTGATCAAAGCCCTTGATGAGAGGCTTTCCTCAACATTACAGCCACTGGTTGATGCTGCTGTCCAAAAGACTCTTTCTGCGGTACCAACCCCTTCCTCCAATGCAACCAAAAAGGGGGAGAGTACTGCAGTGAAAGAAAGAAAGAGGAAAAGATCTGAGGAAAAGGAAGAGGAGGAAAAAGAAAAGCAACCTCTGCTCACGTACAAGCGAAAGAGAAGTGCTGATGATCACACTGCTGAAGACAAATCCTTGGAGGAGCTGGTCAAAGAAGCTGACACCACACACAGCCGCTCCATGGATAAAATAATTGAACAACTATTCAGGCAGGGGTTTGACACAGCCACACTGGATAGTGAGATCAGAAGGTTAGAAGTACAAGAGATACAACCTGATGGGCAGGGTATGATGCTCTTGAGAAAGAGAGGTTGGAAATAATGATCCGCTTTATTGCAAAATACTTGGGAAGATCATTAATGGAGATCCGCGCATGGTCCAGGGACAGCATTCTGGCTATAGCCACCAGAATCTGTCTGTCTGAGCAATTCAACAAAGGGATTATTGTGGAAGCCCTTGATTAGGCTGGGGCTGGCAAAAGGTTAGAGATGGCTAAACTCACAAAGGCGAAATTAACTACAAGGATGCTAGATCAACCTTCCCTTCCACCCACTCAAACAGATCCTATCCCTCAAATCTCCCAACCAACCTCTAAGCCAAAATCCAAACATCCTCTTTCTTCAAAACCAATCCCTTCACCAACCCAACCATCATCCAGTGATGTACCCCGAAGGAGGAGAAGGGTGCTGAGGATGGAAGAAGAAGAAGAAGAAGAGGATGAAGATGATTGTCTGCCACTCTCTGCTGTTCTGAAGCTACCAAAACCCCGGAGTCAATCCATGATCACACCTGACTCTCAAAGGGAAATGGTCAGAGTCAAGATAGAAGAAGAAGAACAGCAGAAACAGCACGATGAGCAACTGTTGAAGATGGTTGACAAGGAATTTCCTCAGTCATCATCTATTCAAGCCATGAAAGGGCATGCTCAAAGGCTGTACACTCTCAGGCACACCTTTCAGTATCAGAAGGAGAGAGTGAGAGTATGGCCAGACCCCAGGGTGAGTTCTAGAATCCATAAAAGAACTATCCCACACAGATACAACGGCCAAGTACGAAAAACAATAGAATCTACCATCATGTTGGCCGTTGTAGTCTCACCTTGGGAAATCATTGATGAATTCAAGAAAGCTCACCAAGCAAAGAAGACACCTCAAGCCTTACTAGAAAACAAGATGATTAAGAAGGGGTTGTTATATAAAAAGCTTGAAGACATCCAAAAGAATGAGCTCCAGTTACTCCTTGAAGGCAACCATCCTGATGAATTTGTATATAGGGAGGTAACTACGGTGGAGCTGAAAAATGGCAGGACCATGAAGTACTTATCAGAGTACTATGGTCCAGAGTTCTTCTTCGAAGGAGGAGCTGAAGAACTCTCTCAAGAGGAACAAATTGTTCTCCTTGAGGTCTATGTTCGTGAGTCATACAGACTCATTATGGGGAAGTAAATCTCATGAATGGGATAACAACTCTGTGTCCAGTTCCCCAAAACAGAGTTCCCATTCATACTCTGCCAAACAAATATTTGAGATTTCTTCCCAGGCCGGAGCGTACATGGGTCATCTTCTCTACTGATCAAGAAGGAAAAAGACCAACATTTTGGCCATCAATAAGTGGGAGTATAAATAAGTTAGAGGTTTTGGCTGCATTGGTTCAGGGGGAGTTTGTTGGACTAAAAGAACCAATGAGCCAAGATCAGAAAATCTCTAAGTCCCACACGGTATCACAACAACTGCTGAAAGCCTCATCAGTAGTTTGACAAGTGCTGAAGACTTCAACAGCTGAAGATCAAGTGCTGAAGACCTTAACAGCTGAAGAACCAAAGTGCTGAAGTACAACAGCTGAAGAACACAAGTGCTGAAGCTGAAAGACCAAAGTACTGAAGAACAACAGCTGAAGAGTTCACAAGTGCTGAAGATCAACAACTGATGTACAAAGTCTGAAGACAAAGACTGAAGACATCAGCTGATGATATCTACTGAAGTCATCAGCTGATGAAACACCTGAAGGTCAAAGTCTGAAGATCAAGTACTGAAGCCTCAGTAGTTTGTCACAACTGCTGAAGAGTACTTCTTCAGTAGTTGTGATATCAGTAGTTTTATTTTCTATGTTTCAGTAGTTTTGTAAAACGACTGAAGAGCTTGTTCTTCAGTCGTTGTAGTTTCAGTAGTTTTATATTTTGTACTTAACTTGCTGATATGTTCTCAGTAGTTGTGAACATTTCAGTAGTTTGTTAAGAATTAGTTATTTCTGTATTGGATCTGCCAGTTGTCACTTTCCGTGATAACAGCAGTGACTGTTGCACTCTATATAAGGAGTGACAACCTATTGTAATCATTGAGCGAAATGAGTAATTGAATGGAATGATTGATTGATTCGATTAGAAATATTCTACATCTATAAACATTCCTAGAAATCAGAAATTCATATTCTCTCCCTATAACTGTATGCGATCTTAATGCTCACAAATATCGTTGGCTTGCTACAATTTGTCTAATTCGTGTTTGTATTCCGCTGCTTTATATTCTGATACGTCAAACTTGTGATCACTGATCCTGTCAGTTTGAACTTAGTTGCAAAGTGTTAGAAAGGAAGAAACACCCAGTTGCACAAAGTGAGTTCTAGACCCTGGTTTTTACTTGTTTTAAACTACCTTTAGGGCTGAAAATGTATGAAAATGATTTTTCAAAGTTTATGTATATTTACCCGTATGTATTATGCATGTTGGATGTTAATTCTTGAATGCTTATAGGTTATTCATGTTTAGAATAGCCAAATTAAGCTTAGAACAGACGAGTTTGATGATTGGGTTTGAAAACAGACTAGAAACACGTTAGACAGGAGGTCCATGTGCCTAGATAAGGCTCATGCGCCTGAAAATTCCTTAGAAAGATTTAAGTGTAATCCATGTGCCTGAATTGTAGCCCATCCACCTAAGATTTCCTTAGAAAGGTTTAAGTACAGCCCATGTGCCTGAACAGTGGTCCATGCGCCTAGAAATATTAGTCGGATGACTAAGTGTAGGGCCATGCGCCCCAATAGTGCCCATGCGCCCAAGTGGCTCATGTGCCTAAATATCCATGCATCCGAATAACTCATGCCCCTAAGTGTTCATACGCACGAATAGTGCCTATGCGCCTGAATAGTTCATGCGCCTAAGTGATAAAATGATTAAGTGTTAGCTGATGCACCTACATAGTGATGAAACGCCCAAACAGGGCTCATGCGCCCAAATAGTGCCAAAGCGCCTAAGCACTTAGAATTTTTATAGAATTTTGTGAGAGTCTGTGATTTTAGGGTTTTGACCGAGGGTTCTCTGGGGCTTATTTATGATGATGTTTCAGGCATGGTTACGATCGTTCCTTATTATTATTATTGCTAATATTATTATTACTTATATTATGTGACTTTACGTGGTATGTTTATTATCGTAACATCAAGTATATCGTAATAATAAAGGGAAAGAGCAATAAAGAAGAGAAGAGGAACATTAATAAAATGTTAACAAGTTTTGCAAGCTTACAGGAGGTACACGACCATGTTGTCGTTAGCTCAAATATGCTGCGGGTTAGCTACCCTATTATGCACACAAGGCCAATCAATTGAGATTGGCAGGACCTTTGCAGCGTGTCCTGGGTGATTGGGTCGGCCTTGTATATAATACATAGAACCCTTTCGAGGGATATAGTTGACCCTTTCGAGAGATATAGTGACCCTTTCGAGGGATATAGATGGCCCATCACCCGTTTTCCATCGCGCATATAGTTGGGGTATTGCTCATTGGTCTATACAGAAAGTGAAAGATAAAGATAATAGTTTACAGAACAGACAAGGCATACAGTAAAGAGAACGAACATTATTTGTTCATATAGTTAATGTGTGCTCGTATATACAGTACAGAGTTGTATTTTATTACTTTTTAAAACTAGAACTCACTCAGCAACGCTAACTTTTATACATTTCCCGTTGGCAGGTAATTATTGCTAAGGATGGCACGAGGGTGAAGCTACTCGGCAGGGAAAGACTGTCATCCATTCGTATTCTATGTCGTTGTTGTTTTGTAATGCAGTAAAACAATTCTTTTGTAAATAGTAAAATGATGATGTATTGCTTAACAACAGTGTTCTAAATGAAATGAATGGTTTTTGATAAAATTATTTCCGTTGCTTAAGTTTGTACAATTATATGGTTTAATATTTTAACTGCTGTGATTGACGAACTTTGAGGTGCCCGGGAACGAGGCCTTACAAGTTGGTATCAGAGCCAAAGTTTAAGAGAATTGGGTTAAATAAAACTTTTAAAACCTAATGTTGGAGCATATATAGTCATATAGTGTGTACGTCGCTTGTCGAATAGTCTAGGCTTAATGTTATACACCTGATATGTTGTAACACATGAAACTGGGTCATTCGCAGGAGCATATGCGAATGAGACTCAGTCGTACGACTGAGCCATGCTAATGGACCAGCCGTGCGACTGAGAGATGCGATTGGGACATTCGTAAGACTGAACCATAAGAATGGTCCAGTCGTACGATTGAACCATACGCATGGTCCAGTCGTACGATTGAACCATACGCATGGTCTAGTCGTACGATTGGACCATACGCATGGTCCACTCACACGAATGGGCCCAGTCGCATCTAATATGGGCCGAGGCCTATATATACCAGTTTTAATGTGTAGAAGGGTTAAGGATGGAGAGGAAGTCTGCCCGGAGCCTAGGGTTGCCGTATGAGAGGGGAGATCATGCTCGATCTTCCCCTTGCCAAGAGTCTTGATTCTTATGTTGTAACGAACTTGTAATCGTTAGGTTTTATCAATGAAACCATTCAATTATAGTTCGTGTTATTGTTTGACTTTTGGTTTGTGCTGTTGTTTATCCTTCCATCAAGAACATGCTCGGATGTTTATCGATCGGGCGAAAAACCGACTTCACAATTGGTATCAAAGCCGGCTACTGCTGGAATGATCTAACAATCATTCTAGCAACCCGAGCTCTTGATTTCTGGATTGAATTTCAGATCTTGACGTTGAATCCACTTCGTGTTCTTCGTGTTTTGCTCAGATCTTGTTACGTGTGTTGCTTCTATGTTGAAATCGAATTCGAAACCACGTTCCTGTCACCCTTTCGAATCTGATGATGTCTACTTTGTTTCGGTTCATGTTGAATTCGTCAGATTAGGGTTTTGGGTAGCCCTGGCGGCTGCAGATCTGAAAATCTGCGTGCAGACCCATTCATGCGACTGGGCCATGCGAATGGACCATTCGTACGACTGGGCCATGCGAATGGACTATTCGTACGACTGGACCATGCGAATTAGCCATTCGTACGACTGGACCATTCGTATGTTCAGTCGTGCGACTGGAGTAGTCGTATGTTCAATCGCACGAATGAGACATCCGCATTGACTCATTCGCATTTGTTCCAGACTAAAAAAAAAAGTCTGGAACAGCTTCTTGCACGGATTTGAAGATGAGCAAAGCATATTCACCCAGAGGTTCGTTTGTCAAATAAGTTCGATGTGTACCCCATTATTCATCGGATTTCCAGAATAGGTGAATGTAATTGGAACACGAAAGAGAGAAGAGAAGATGTCAGCAGTTGTTGCTGATTTTGTGGGGTAGTTAGGAGCATCTGACTACTTATGGGCCAATCAAGTTATATTTATCCGCACAGAATGGATTCCGCTTCTTAGGGGGAATCCTTGTATATAGAAAGTGAAGACGCAATCAGAAAGTGATGATGTGAACCGTTTCCAATGATGAATCTTCGTGCGTGCTGATTTGGTTGATATTGTCAGCTGTGGATTGGAACCTTCAACCTTTTGCCAAATACACCGTGTCCAGACGCAAGGAGAGCACAATGTCTATATATTGGGATATGCTGAATGTGAGGGGGATTTCTGCAGGTGGTGATGTTAATCAGGTTAGCCTGTGTGAAGATTGAAACAATGGAAAACTGTTCGTATCATTATCTGGAAAAATCAGTCATATGGGGAATCTTGCTGCTGTGATGGTGTTCTGCAAAGTAACGAAAGCTAATGTGCCTAAATTCATTTTCAAGGATGAGGTAGTAACCTGCCGGATCGGCAACGTTGGCTAAAATGGTTTTCGTTTGATTTTATTGGCAACCAGAGCAAAGATTGACTGAAGATTGTAAGAGGTGTTATCTACTATTCGCAAGCAACGTACAAGGAGGGATTTGTTGGAGCATATATAGTGTGTCCGTCGCTTGTCGAATAGTCTAGGCTTAATGTTATACACCTGATATGTTGTAACACATGAAACTGGGTCATTCGCAGGAGCATATGCGAATGAGACTCAGTCGTACGACTGAGCCATCCTAATGGACCAGTCGTGCGACTGAGAGATGTGATTGGGACATTCGTAAGACTGAACCATAAGAATGGTCCAGTCGTACGATTGAACCATACGCATGGTCCAGTCGTACGATTGAACCATACGCATGGTCTAGTCGTACGATTGGACCATACGCATGGTCCAATCGCACGAATGGGCCCAGTCACATCTAATATGGGCCGAGGCCTATATATACCAGTTTTAATGTGTAGAAGGGTTAAGGATGGAGAGGAAGTCTGCCCGGAGCCTAGGGCTGCCGGATGAGAGGGGAGATCATGCTCGATCTTCCCCTTGCCAAGAGTCTTGATTCTTATGTTGTAACGAACTTGTAATCGTTAGGTTTTATCAATGAAACCATTCATTATAGTTCGTGTTATTGTTTGACTTTTGGTTTGTGCTGTTGTTTATCCTTCCGTCAAGAACATGCTCGGATGTTTATCGATCCGGCGAAAAACTGACTTCACAATTGGTATCAGAGCCGATTACTGCTGGAATGATCAAACAATCTTCTAGCAACCCGAGCTCTTGATTTTTGGATCGAATTTCAGATCTTGACGTTAAATCCACTTCGTGTTCTTCGTGTTTTGCTCAGATCTTGTTACGTGTGTTGCTTCTATGTTGAAATCGAATTTGAAACCACGTTCCTGTCACCCTTTCGAATCTGATGATGTCTACTTTGTTTCGGTTCATGTTGAATTCATCAGATTAGGGTTTTGGGCAGCCCTGGCGGCTGCAGATCTGAAAATCTGCGTGCAGACCCGTTCATGCGACTGGGCCATGCGAATGGATCATTCGTACGACTGGGCCATGTGAATGGACCATTCGTACGACTGGACCATGCGAATTAGCCATTCGTACGACTGGACCAGTCGTATATTCAGTCGTGCGACTGGACTAGTCGTATGTTCAATCGCACGAATGAGACATCCGCATTGACTCATTTGCATTTGTTCCAGACTAAAAAAAAATTTAGAACAGCTTCTTGCACGGATTTGAAGATGAGCAAAGCATATTCACCCAGAGGTTCGTTTGTTAAATAAGTTCGATTTGTACCCCATTATTCGTCGGATTTCCAGAATAGGTGAATGTAATTGGAACACGAAAGAGAGAAGAGAAGATGTCAGCAGTTGTTGCTGATTTTGTGGGGTAGTGAGGAGCATCTGACTACTTATGGGCCAATCAAGTTATATTTATCCGCACAGAATGGATTCCGCTTCTTAGGGGGAATCCATGTATATAGAAAGTGAAGACACAATCAGAAAGTGATGATGTGAACCGGTTTCTAATGATGAATGTTCATGCGTGCTGATTTGGTTGATATTGTCAGCTGTGGATTGGAACCTTCAACCTTTTGCCAAATACACCGTGTCCAGACGCAAGGAGAGCACAATGTCTATATATTGGGATATGCTGAATGTGAGGGGGATTTCTGCAGGTGGTGATGTTAATCAGGTTAGCCTGTGTGAAGATTGAAGCAATGGAAAACTGTTCGTATCATTATCTGGAAAAATCAGTCATATGGGGAATCTTGCTGCTCTGATGGTGTTCTGCAAAGTAAACGAAAGCTATTGTGCCTAAATTCATTTTCAGGGATGAGGTAGTAACTTGACGGATCGGCAACGTTGGCTAAAATGGTTTTCGTTTGCTTCTATTGGCAACCAGAGCAAAGATTGACTGAAGATTGTAAGAGGTGTTATCTACTATTCGCAAGCAACGTACAAGGGGGAATTTGTTGGAGCATATATAGTCATATATAGTGTGTCCGTCGCTTGTCGAATAGTCTAGGCTTAATGTTATACACCTGATATGTTGTAAACACATGAAACTGGGTCATTCGCAGGATCATATGCGAATGAGACTCAGTCGTACGACTGAGCCATGCTAATGGACCAGCCGTGCGACTGAGAGATGTGATTGGAACATTCGTAAGACTGAACCATAAGAATGGTCCAGTCGTACGATTGAACCATACGCATGGTCCAGTCGTACGAGTGAACCATACGCATGGTCTAGTCGTACAACTGGACCATACGCATGGTCCAATCGCACGAATGGGCCCAGTCGCATCTAATATGGGCCGAGGCCTATATATACCAGTTTTAATGTGTAGAAGGGCTAAGGATGGAGAGGAAGTCTGCCCGGAGCCTAGGGCTGCCGGTTGAGAGGGGAGATCATGCTCGATCTTCCCCTTGCCAAGAGTCTTGATTCTTATGTTGCAACGAACTTGTAATCGTTAGGTTTTATCAATGAAACCATTCAATTATAGTTCGTGTTATTGTTTGACTTTTGGTTTGTGCTGTTGTTTATCCTTCCATCAAGAACATGCTCGGATGTTTATCGATCCGGCGAAAAACCGACTTCACAATTGGTATCAAAGCCGGCTACTGCTGGAATGATCTAACAATCATTCTAGCAACCCGAGCTCTTGATTTCTGGATTGAGTTTCAGATCTTGACGTTAAATCCACTTTGTGTTCTTCGTGTTTTGCTCAGATCTTGTTACGTGGTTGCTTCTATGTTGAAATCGAATTCGAAACCATGTTCCTGTCACCCTTTCGAATCTGATGATGTCTACTTTGTTTCGGTTCATGTTGAATTCGTGAAATTAGGGTTTTGGGCAGCCCTGGCGGCTGCAGATCTGAAAATCTACGTGTAGACCCATTCATGCGACTGGGCCATGCGAATGGACCATTCGTACGACTGGGCCATGCGAATGGACCATTCGTACGACTGGACCATGCGAATTAGCCATTCGTACGACTGGACCATTCGTATGTTCAGTCGTGCGACTGGACTAGTCGTATCTTCAATCGCATGAATGAGACATCCGCATTGACTCATTCGCATTTGTTCCAGACTAAAAAAAAAGTCTGGAAGAGCTTCTTGCACGGATTTGAAGATGAGCAAAGCATATTCAGCCAGAGGTTCGTTTGTCAAATAAGTTCGATGTGTACCCCATTATTCGTCGGATTTCCAGAATAGGTGAATGTAATTGGAACACGAAAGAGAGAAGAGAAGATGTCAGCAGTTGTTGCTGATTTTGTGGGGTAGTCAGGAGCATCTGACTACTTATGGGCCAATCAAGTTATATTTATCCGCACAAAATGGATTCCGCTTCTTAGGGGGAATCCTTGTATATAGAAAGTGAAGACGCAGTCAGAAAGTGATAATGTGAACCGGTTTCCAATGATGAATGTTCGTGCGTGCTGATTTGGTTGATATTGTTCGTGCTGTGGATTGTCAGCTGTGGATTGGAACCTTCAACCTTTTGCCCAATACACCGTGTCCAGACGCAAGGAGAGCACAATGTCTATATATTGGGATATGCTGAATGTGAGGGGGATTTCTGCAGGTGGTGATGTTAATCAGGTTAGCCTGTGTGAAGATTGAAGAAATGGAAAATTGTTCGTATCATTATCTGGAAAAATCAGTCATATGGGGAATCTTGCTGTTGTGATGGTGTTCTGCAAAGTAAACGAAAGCTATTGTGTTGGAGCATATATAGTCATATATAGTGTGTCCGTCGCTTGTCGAATAGTCTAGGCTTAATGTTATACACCTGATATGTTGTAAACACATGAAACTGGGTCATTCGCAGGACCATATGCGAATGAGACTCAGTCGTACGACTGAGCATGCTAATGGACCAGCCGTGCGACTGAGAGATGCGATTGGGACATTCGTAAGACTGAACCATAAGAATGGTCCAGTCTTACGATTGAACCATACGCATGGTCCAGTCGTACGATTGAACCATACGCATGGTCTAGTCGTACGATTGGACCATACGCATGGTCCAATCGCACGAATGGGCCCAGTCGCATCAAATATGGGTCGAGGCCTATATATACCAGTTTTAATGTGTAGAAGGGTTAAGGATGGAGAGGAAGTATGCCCGGAGCCTAGGGCTGCTGGATGAGAGGGGAGATCATGCTCGATCTTCCCCTTGCCAAGAGTCTTGATTCTTATGTTGTAACGAACTTGTAATCGTTAGGTTTTATTAATGAAACCATTCAATTATAGTTCGTGTTATTGTTTGACTTTTGGTTTGTGCTGTTGTTTATCCTTCCGTCAAGAACATGCTCGGATGTTTATCGATCCGGCGAAAAACCGACTTCACACCTAAACTTAAACTGAAAATGAGACAAATAGAGGGATCTCAGCCTAAGTAGCTACGTGCCATCAGGTATGTCTTTTCTTAACGTTAATCGGTATTATGTGCGCATGCTATTTGATTATGTGCTCTTAGACGACTTAGATACTGATTAAGTCAGGATAGGAGATGCTTGGGGTATGAAGAGTAAAGTAAGTGGCTAATCACAACTGGCCACTGTAATTAGAGACTTACTATACTTCACATAAACTTAGCGTTACCTTGAATGACCGCGTTAGTGTTGTAATCTTATAGTGTGCTTTTTGAGGATGGCTGGCGGTATATCTTCAAAGGCCTCTCGTGGTGGAGGTCACGGTGCTACTCCGAGACCCAAGAGAGGCAGACCCAGAGTCGAGAAGGTGGTTCATGAAGAACTAGAGACCCCTCGTCCGGAGGGTGGCGACGAGAGCGCCAACCTGAGAGCCTCAGTAAAGGAGACTGTGGTGGAAGAGTTTCACCAGGTCATGCAGACGATCCTATCGTCTGTGGTGACCAAAGTGATCAAGGCAGTAAGGGAAGGGGAAAGAAACATGTCCTTGGGAAGACGGGAACAACCAGAGCCGGAAACGGTTCTCTCTGATGATGAGGAGGAAGAAGAAGAAGAGCATGCGCCGGAGGCGACCCGAGGCTGCAACTATCTTGCATTTATGAGATGCAAGCCCCTTACTTTTGATGGGAACGACACTGCTGCAGCTCCTCACCGGTGGGTGAGGGAGATGGAGGCTGTCCTTGATATCAGTGAGTGTCGTGAAGATCAGAAGGTGAAATTCGCTACCCACTCTTTGTGGACTCGGCTTTGTGCTAGTGGGACAACATTGTGCCAGCCGAGGCTAGCAGGGCCATTCGGAGAATGAGATGGCCTGAACTGAAGAAGTTAGTGATTGAGGAATTCTGTCCTCACAGAGAGATGGACAAGGTAGAAAGAGATTTCCTACAGCTGGAGGCGGGAATGATGACACACCAGCAGTACACCACTAAATTTAATGAAATGGCGCGGCTGGTGCCCGATCAAGTGACACCACTGTCACGAAAGATTAAAAGATACATCCAGGGGCTGTCAGCGGATGTTCGTAGGCATATGATCGCCGCCCGACCGAGCACTTTTATGTCGGCGGTTGATTTGACTGGTAGATTATATGATGAGCGCGAGGTGGTGGTGGCTGAGGTGAACAAGAAGGATGGTGGTGATCAGAACGGGAATGGGAAATGGTTTGGACGAGGTGGAGCAGCTCCAAACAATAAGGTGGCGAAGGTGGGTGACCGACGTGTGGTCACAACTGGTGCAGGGTTGAAGAAGTGTGGCAAATGTGGAAGGGATCATACTGGTGAGTGCAGGATGGGAATGAATGTATGTTTCAAGTGTGGCCAGCCTGGCCACATCGCTAGGGACTGTAAGAAGCCGAGGGCGGAGAGCTCTGAAGTGGAGAAGAAGAAGCCGGAGGAAGGAGGGTAGAGGGCAGGCGCTAGAGCTTACACCATGACCCGGGAGGAAGCCAGAGCTGATCCCGATGTTGTGTGAGGTATGTTTCTAGTACACCAAACTTGTGCCTCTGTATTGTTTGATTCCGATGCTAGCAGGAGTTTTATTTCCACTACTTTCTGTGCTAAGTTGCTTGTTAGTAGTAGAAAGGTCAGTGCACCATTCAATGTAAAAACTGCTATTGGTAAGTCCACTAGAATTACTGATGTGATAGAGGACTGTGCCATAGAACTAGAAGGTCATAGGTTTGCTGCTAGGTTACATGTGATACCCCTAGGTGGATTTGATGTAGTACTAGGGATGGACTGGTTAGCAACCTATGAAGCAAACATCATGTGTTGCAAGAAGATGATCCGGTTGACAGTGCCTGATGGGAATAAGGTGACGGTTTATGGTGATCGCATCATGACGATCGAGAAAGTGATTTCGATGGCAGTGGCGGGAAAGTGCATGAGGCGTGGATGTAGTGCCTACTTGGCCTACGTAAAGGATGTGGACGCGCCAACCCCACAACTATCTGATGTACCAGTTGTGTGTGACTTTCTGGATGTGTTTCGAGAAGATTTACCAGGTGTGCCATCGAACCGTGAGATTGAGTTTCAAATTGATTTGATACCCGGTGCTTAACCCGTTGCCAAAGCACCGTATCGGTTAGCTCCCACAGAACTGAAAGAACTGATGGAGTAGTTGAAAGAGCTGCTCGATAAGGGGTTCATTAGACCGAGTATCTCTCCCTGGGGTGCTCCGGTCCTGTTTGTGAAGAAGAAATACGGTAGCATGAGGATGTGCATCGACTACCGTGAGCTGAACAAGTTGACAGTGAAGAACCGATACCCCTTACCGAGGATTGATGATTTGTTTGATCAGCTTCCGGGTGCCAATTGGTTTTCAAGGATAGATCTTCCATCTAGTTACCATCAGCTGAAGGTGAAGGAGCAAGATATCCCTAAAACAGCTTTTCGCATGCGCTACAGTCACTATAAATTCCTTGTTATATTATTTGGTCTAACCAATGCGCCAGCTGCTTTTATGGACTTGATGAATCGAGTGTGTCGGCCAATGTTAGATAAATCAGTGATTGTGTTTATTGATGATATCATGATTTATTCAAAGAGCGAGGAGGAGCATGCCGATCACATTCGGGAGGTGTTAGAGACCTTAAGAACAGAGAAGTTGTATCCCAAATTCTCCAAGTGCGCGTTCTGGTTACGCGAAGTTCAATTCTTAGGTCACGTGATAAATCCCGAGGGGATTATGGTAGACCCTGCTAAGGTGGAGGCTGTGATGCAATGGATGTCTCCAAAGACGCCATCCGAGATTTGTAGTTTCTTGGGGTTGGCAGGGTATTATCGAAGGTTCATTCAGGACTTTTCCAAGATCGCTTCTCCACTGACCAAGTTGACCTGAAAGGATTTATATGGGGTCAAGCTCAAGAACAGGCGTTCGAGGAGTTAAAGGCGAGGTCGACTCAAGCTCCTGTCTTGTCATTACCCGAAGAATGCGAGGATTTGGTGGTATATTCAGATACTTCTAACTCGGGGTTGGGGTGTGTATTAATGCAGAGAGGGAAGGTTATAGCCTATGCATCCTGACAGTTGAAAGTTCATGAGATCAATTATCACACTCATGAGTTCGAGCTAGCAGTTGTGGTCATTGCATCCAAGATTTGGAGGCACTATCTGTACGGGATGAAGTGTACTATTTTCACTAACCACAAGAGCTTGAAGTACTTCTTCAAGCAGAAGGATCTGAACATGAGGCAGAGACGATGGTTGGAGCTCATAAAATATTATGATTTTGAGATCCATTACCATCCGGACAAGGCCAACATGGTGGCTGATGCTCTTAGCCGAAAGGAGAGGCCCGAGCCGATTCGGGTGAAACCATATCAACTGATCATGACCTCTGATATGATGAAGCAAGTCAAAGAGTTTCAAGATGAGGCACTGAAGGAAGATCATCTTAACTCTGAAAGGATGAGAGGTCTAGTTGGGGAATTGGGCGAAAACACACTTGGTGTTAAAACTCGATTTATACGAGTGTGGATTCCTCGTTTTGGAGATCTACGTGTGAGGATTTTGGATGAAGCTCACAAGACTCGATACTCCATTCATCCTGGTGCCACAAAAATGTATCAAGATATGAAGAGAGATTATTGGTGGCCGGGTATGAAGCGTGTTGTGGTGGAGTATGTGACTAAGTGCCTTACTTGCTTACAGGTGAAGGCCGAACATCAGAAGCCATATGGGAAGATCCAACCTTTGGATATACCAGAATGGAAGTGGGAACACATCACCATGGATTTCATAACGAAGTTGCCACGCACTCCGAAAGGGTACGATGCCATATGCGTGATTGTCGACTGTCTGACGAAAAGTGCTCACTTCCTACCGATCTGCGAGACATATTCATCCGAGAGGTTGGCTGATCTGTTCATCAAGGGGATTGTAACTCGTCATGGTGTGTCGGTGTCCATTGTGTCGGACCGCGACACCCGGTTTACATCTAAATTTTGGAAGAAATTCCACGACGCCATGGGGACAAGGTTACATATTAGCACGGCTGATCATCCCCAAACTAATGGTTAGTCGGAAAGGACCATGCAGAGATTTGAAGACATGCTTCGGGCACGTGTGATTGATTTTTGGGGAAATTGGGTTAATGCGGACGAGGCCGCTAAATGCAGATGGACAATTAAGGGTTAATGCGGATGAGGCAACTAAATGCGGATGAACAATTAAGGGTTAATGCGGATGAGGCCACTAAATGCGAATGAACAATTAAAGGTTAATGCGGATGAGGCCACTAAATGCGGATGCACAATTAAGGGTTAATGCAGATGAAGCAATTAAATGCGGATGAGTAATAGGATCAAATGCGGATGAACACAGAAAAATTCTGACTTTTCTGGAGAAAAAGGAGTGATGTAGGCTTTGACCTAAAAGATTCCGGGGGGTTATGTAAGTTGACTTTTGAGGTCATAGATGGTATGATGGGCATGTTAAGTTATGTGCTTGATGTTTATGCATGATGATGAAAATGATGATGTTGCATGGTTATACATGATGTATGTTATGTGTGTATGATGCCCTGCATGATGATATATGAATGATACGTTTATGTTCCTTATGATGATGTATGTTTATCTTTCCCATGACTTTATGTGTTATGATTATGAATGAACGAAGTTTTATGTAACGTAAAGTGAAAGATAATGAAAGAGGAACATGATGATGAATGCATGCATTAATGAATGAATGAATGTAAGAAAGACTTGCAAGCAAATGTATGGAGGTGCACACCCTATGTAGGTGTTAGCTCAATGGTGTGCGGGTTAGCTACCCCAAAGGATGCACATTGGGGTCCAATCTTTGTGATTGACCATATGAATGGGATCCTTGCTGCTTGCACTAGGTACTGGAGTCAGCTTCGTGTACAATTTTCGAGGTCTATGAAAGACCTCAGGCCTAGTTACCCGCTTTGTGCACAATGTTAGGGGTATAGCATATGGCATTGATCCGGAATGAAAGAGAAAAGATAAATAGTGAATGTACTTACCCTAGGTACTGGAGTCAGCTTCGTGCACAATGTTCGAGGTCTATGAAAGACCTCAGGCCTAGTTACCCGCTTCGTGCACTATGTTCGGGGTATTGCACATGTCACTGGAAGTAATGATTGAATGAATGAAAGTATGAACGAAAGAATGATGATATTATCTCTATGTATGTATGATGTATGATCACATGCAATAGAAATAAACAGTATTAAATGAAGGAAAAAGTATGTATTATTATTAAACTAGAACTCACTCAGTAACGCTGACTTTTATGCATTTTCCAGTTGGCAGGTGAGCATTGCTGAGGATGGCACGGAGCAGCTACTTGGCATGTTGAATGGCATTCTTTTGTTAATGTTTTTCATTATAATACGAATGAATGATGTTTTGAAATGAACGCTTGTCTTAACTTGCAAAAGCATTTGTAATGATATGAAAAGTTATTTCTTTAGACTTCCGCTGCAATGTTTTATGAATGACTAAATATAAAGTACATGTTTTATGTGCGATGATTTACCAGCTGTGAGCGTCCCGGGAACGGGGCCTTACACTTCTCCACTAACCAAGTTGACCCGAAAAGATGTAAAGTTTATATGGGGTCAAGCTCAAGAGAAAGCGTTCGATGAACTGAAGGCGAGGATAACTCCAGCTCCTGTTCTGTCATTACCCGATGGAAGTGAAGATCTGGTGGTTTTTCTGATGCTTCCTATTCAGGGTTGGGGTGCGTGTTAATGCAGAGAGGGAAGGTTATAGCCCATGCATCCTGACAGTTGAAGGTTCATGAGGTCAATTATCCTACTCATGATTTGGAGCTAGCAGCCGTGGTCTTTGCGCTAAAGATTTGGAGGCACTATCTCTATTGGGCGAAGTGCACCATATTCACCAACCACAAAAGCTTGAAGTACTTATTCAAGAAAAAAGATCTAAACATGAGGCAGAGGAGATGGTTAGAACTTATCAAGGATTATGATTGTGAGATCCATTACCATCCGGGCAAAGCCAACGTAGTAGCTGATGCCCTTAGCCGAAAGGAGAGGCCCGAACTGATTCGGGTGAAAGCATTTCAGCTGATCATGACCTCTGATGTGATGAAGCAAGTCAAAGAGTTTTAAGATAAGGCACTGAAAAAAGATCATCTTAACTCTGAGAGGATGAGAGGTCTGGTTGGGGAGTTGGGTGAAAATACACTTGGTGTTAAAACCCGATTTAAACGGGTGTGGATTCCTTATTTTGGGGATCTACGGGTGAAGATTTTAGATGAAGCTCACAAGACTCGATATTCCATCCATCCAGGTGCCACAAAAATGTATCAAGACATGAAGAAAGATTACTGGTGGCCAGATATGAAACGTGACGTAGTGGAGTATGTTAGTAAAATGTCTTACTTGTCTACAGGTGAAGGCCGAGCATCAAAAGCTGTATGGGAAGATCCATCCTTTGGATATACCAAAATGGAAGTGGGAGCACATCACCATGGATTTCATTACAAAGTTGCCACGTACTCCGAAAGGGTATGATGCTATATGGGTGATTGTGGACCGTCTGACGAAGAGTGCTCACTTCCTACTGATCCGAGAGACATATTCATCTGAGAGGTTGGCGGATCTGTTCATCAAGGAAATTGTAACTCGTCATGGTGTGCCAGTGTCTATTGTGTCTAATCGTGGCACCCGGTTTACCTCCAAATTTTGGAAGAAGTTCCACGATGCTATGGGGACGAGGTTGCATATTAGCACGGCTTATCATCCCCAAACTGATGGTCAGTCAGAAAGGACCATTCAGATATTGGAAGACATGCTTCGGTCATGTGTGATTGACTTTTGGGAAAGTTGGGATGACCACCTACTGTTAGCCGAATTCTCATACAACAATAGTTATCATGCCAGTATCGGTATGCTACCTTATGAGATGCTATACGGTAGGAGATGCAGAACACTCGTCTGTTGGGGTGGTATTGGTCAGAAAGAACTAGGAAGCATCGAGGTAATCTAGGCTATGACTAAAAAGGTTAAAAAGATCAAGGCCTTCATGAAGGCAGCCAAAGATAGACAGAAGTCGTATGCTGATAAAAGACGCAGACCGATTGAGTTCTAGGTGGGTGACTGGGTTATCTCGAAGGTCTCACCTTGGAAGGGTACTATTCGTTTCCGAAAGCGGGGAAATTTGAGCTCGAGGAACATAGGCCATTTCCGAATCATCGCTCGAGTAGGAGAGGTGGCCTATAGATTGGAGTTACCAAATGAGTTATGTGGAATTCACCCAACATTCCACGTATCTCATATGAGGAAATGCTTGGCAGATGAAGATATGATCGTTCCACTGGAGGATATCAAAGTAGACGAACGACTCAATTATATGGAGCAACCAATGGCCATCATTGATCGAAAAGAAAAGGGGCTGAGAAATAAAGTGGTTCCTCTTGTGCGTGTACAGTGGAAGCACAGAAAATGATCTGAGTCAACGTGGGAGACTGAGGAAGAAATAAGACAGCATTATCCATGTTTGTTCGAGGAATAATAGGTTTCAGGGATGAAACCTTTTTAAGGGGGGTGGACTTGTAACACCCGGTTATTTATCTATTTTGAAGCCGACGAAAGAAGAAAAGAAATAAAGTCCTAAGTCGAGGGACCAAACTCGCCAACTAGGGAAAGTGGAAATATGGTGATATGTGTAGGGAGAGGGCAGCCATGCTTTCTCCACAGCCACATTTTTAGCCATCAAAGAGGTGAAGAGAGAAAGAAGAGAAAAAAGGAGAAAAAGTGAAACACCCCTAATTTCTATTTAAACGAAAGGAAGAGAAAAGTAAATAGAAAGAATAGACAATGAGCACAAGTGGAGGGGGAAAAAGTGTACAGAGTACAAAATTCTATTATTTTAAGGATTTAAGGGGCATGGTCGCTCATATCAAAAGCAGAAAGTTGCTTTTGCTCTTGGAGGAAGAAAGAAGAGAGAGAGCCCCGGTTCTAGAGAGAGAAAGAGGAACAAGCAGCTGCAAAGGTAAGTCTTCTCTTCTATGAGCTTAGTTTCAGCTGGGTTTCGAGTTCTTGACCAAAGTTCTTGGTGTTTAGTGTTTGTTTTCGGGATTCAGAAGCTACATCGAAGGTGGGTCTCCAACTGGAAGAGTGTTGCTCAAAGGCTGCTCAAGGTGAGTTTTTAGAACCCCTTTTTTACTGATTTTCAACTTGTTTGGGGCTATTATGCATACTAAGTAAAAATTTTGAAAGTAACTGTGGGTTTAAAGCCTTATGTTCGAATGATGTATGTATATATGTTATAGTGTTGATAATGGGGTAGTGATGATGTTTAGTTTGCTTAGATGGCCGTAGTATGTTAGATCTATGCTTGGGTATCATTAGAATGTAATTGGGTGATGTTGGTAACATAGAAAATATTTCAGGATGTTCTGACGAACATGAACAGTGGTCCATGCGCCCAGAGGTGGCTCATGCGCCTAAATAGTGGCCCATGCGCCCAGCATATTGGCCAGACGCTTAAGTGTTGGCCATGCGGCTAAGAGTGGGTCATGCGCCTAAACAGTGGCCCATGCGCCCAGCATGTTGGCCATGCGTCTAAGCGTTGGCCATGCGCCTAAACAGTGGCCCATGCGCCTAAGTGTTGGCCATGCACCCAAGTGTTGGCCATGCGCCTAACAGTGGCCCATGCGCCTAAGTGTTGGCCATGTGTCTAAGTGTTGGCCATGCGCCCAGAGGGGGTTCATACGCCTAAACACTGGCCCATGCGTTTAAGTGTTGGCCATGCGCCCAAGTGTTGGCCATGCACCTAAGTAGTGCCATGCGCCCAAAGTAATTGAAACGGCTAAGTGTTGATGCGCCTGAATAATGCCATGCGCCTGCAGAGTGGCAAAGCGCCAGAACAGGGCAGAAGCGCCCAAATAGTGCCCATGCGCCCAGACTGTTTTACACTTAGAATTTTTATGCTCATACACCTGGAAGGTCCCATGCACCCAATTTGGACTTAAGGTTTTCTAAGTGGTTTTTAAGGGGTAATATGGGAGATAGGCCTGGTTATGATGTGATGGCTTATGTTTGATGTGTGTTATGCATGTATAATGTGCCCGCATGGTGATGGTGTATGTTTATGATTATGTATATGTTCCTTATTATGTATGTATGTCTTCCCTTGGCTTTGCGTTAAACGTTAATAAATGTAATGAAAAGTATTATGTAACGTAAAGTGGAAGATAATGAAAAGAGGAACATAATGATAGAATGCATGCATTAATAAAAGAGAAAGTATAGAAAGGTTTGCAAGAAATATGTACAGAGGTGCACGGCTCTAAATACCTTAAGCTCTACCACGTGAGGTTTAGCGAATCCTAAAGTATGGAGGTAAGGGTTCCAGTCTTTGTGACTGACCTTCAATGGTGTTACCCATTTCGATGGGCGTGTTGTTACCCATTTCGGTGGGGGTGTTGTTACCCATTTTGGTGGTGGTGTTGTTACCCATTTTGGTGGGGGTGTTGTTACCCATTTTGGTAGGGGTGTTGTTACACATTTCGGTGGGGGTGTTGTTACCCATTTCGGTGGGGGTGTTGTTACCCATTTCGGTGGGGGTGTTGTTACCCATTTTGATGGGGGTGTTGTTACCCATAATGTTGGGGGTGAAATATATGATGGTTACCTGAGTTACGTATAACTTTGGGGGTGTGGCATAAAGCCAAGCATAGGTATGAGGTGAGCGAGTTTGTGTTGCAACAGACTCGAATAGAGTTCAATCCCTGTGATTGACTCATATGGGATCTTTGTCGCGTATCCCAGTGTTGTGTCAGTCTTTAGACGTGAGTTGGGGGTATGTGTACAGGCCTCGACACAGCACCCGCTTTCGAGCATGAGTCGGGGATATTGCATGAGACAAGATTCGAGAAATAAAGAGTAATGAACGAAAGATAATGTATGAAAGACGAAGTATGAAATGAATGTTAATGAAATATCATAATAACGTACTAAACAGGATCCTTGTCATTCGACCTCAGTAATCGTGACTGAGTGCCACGAAGAGGGTGAAGTCTGACCGGATCTAGAAAGAGAAGTGAACGAAAATGTAATACGTTGAATGAACGAAGTTAACAAACGTAATGACGAAGATAATAATGATATTATATGTATGTACGTATGATGCATGATCATGAACGATTGTAAAGTATAGTATGACTTGAAATGAAGTAAAGAACTGTATTAACAAAGAAAAGTATGTTTTATAAAACTAGAACTCATTCAGCGTCGCTGAATTTTGTATGCATGATAGTTGGTAGGTATATGTTGATGCTGAGGAGTTGCAGGCATGGATGCATAAGCTACTGGGAGCATTTTGAGGCTGGCATCCGTATTTTGACATGTCTTTGTATTTTGGATGAAAACGAATGTTTTAAATGAATGAAATGACATGTTTTTAGTTATTAATGAAAGTTTTAAATTCCGGTGCGAAATAAATGTACGTTTTATAATGTTTTAAGTGCAATGAATGACCAACTGTGAGGTGCCCGGGAATGGGGCCTTACAAGTTGGTATTAGAGCAAAAGTTTAAGTGAATTGGGTAAATCTTTTGGAAAACCTAATCTTAAACTGAGAATGGGACTAAAAGGAAAAGGGATGCCAGTCCTAGTAGCTACATGCCTACAGGTAAAGGTTTTATGTAAACGTTTACAGTAAGTTAACGTTAACCGGCATTATGTGCGCATGTTATGTGGCTTGTGTGCTATTGTGTAGATTTAGATACTGATATAGTCGGGATAGGAAATGCTTGGGGTATGAAGAGTAAAATAAGTGGCTAATCACAACTGGCCACTGTAATTAGGGACTTACTATACTTGACATAAACTGAGTTATTACCTTGAACGACCGCGTTAGTGTTTGAATCTTATAGTGTGTTAGAAGATGGCCAGTGGTAGATCTTCGAAAGCTTTATGAGGTGGAGGTGGCGGTGGACGTGGTGTTGAACCACGGGTCACAAGAGGAAGGTCTAGGGCCGAAATAGTAGTTCATGAAGAACCCGAGATCCCTCATTAGGAGGGCGGTGATGAGAATGCTAATCAGAGGGCCTCGGTAAGAGAGGCGGTCGTGGAGGAAATGCATCAGGTCATACAGACGATCCTACCGTCTGTGGTGACCGAAGTTTTAAAATCTGTTAGAGATAGGAGAGAGACAGGAAAGGGGTAGACCTTCGGGTGAAAAGAGACGACCCGAGACTGAAATGGTTTTCTTCGATGACGAAGAGGAAGAAGATGAAGAGCCGCGCCGGAGGCGGCACGAGGCTGTAACTATAGGGCGTTTCAATGATGAAAGCCCCCAACTTTTGATGGAAACAGCACTGCTGCTACTGCTCACTCATGGGTGAGAGAGATGGAAGTGGTATTGAATATCAGCGAGTGCCGGGAGGATCAGAAAGTAAAGTTTGCTACCCACTCTTTAGTGGATTCAGCCTTGTGTTGGTGGGACAATATTGTCCAGGTTGAGGGAAGCAGGGCTATCGGAAGGATGAGACGGCCGGAGTTGAAGAGGCTGGTGATTGAGGTGTTCTGTCCTCATCATGAGATGGACAAGGTTGAAAGAGAGTTCTTGCAGCTGGAGGCGGGAACGATGACGCATCAACAATCTACCGCTAAATTCAACGAGATGGCATGTCTGGTGCCGGATCAGGTGACACCTCTTTCACGAAAAATCAAGAGGTACATTCAGGGCTTGCCGGCAGACATGCGTAGGCACATGATCGCTGTCCGACCGAGCATGTTTAGGTTCGCGGTTAATTTGGCATGGAGATTGTATGATGAAAGATCTGTGATGGTGACTGAAAGTAGCAAGAAAGGAGAGGGTGATCATGAATGGGACGGGAAGCGATTGGGACGTGGCGGAGCCACTTCAGATGGCAAAGGTGCACGAGTGGATGATCAGCGTGTGGTCATAACTGGTGCGGGGACGAAAAGGCGTGACAAGTGTGGACACAGGCACCCTGGGGAATGTATATTGGGGGACAATGTCTGTTTCCGTTGTGGGAGGACTAGACATGTGGCGAAGAACTGCGGTATGGGGAGGTGTTATTCCTGTGGTGAGGAAGGTCACATGAGCAGGGATTGCAAGAAGCCGAGGGTGGAAGGTTTGGGAGTGAAGAAGATCGGAGGAATCTCCGGTACGAGGAAGGAGAACAAAGGGTGAAGGCTAGAGCCTTCGCTATGACCGGGAGGAGGCTAGGTCAGACTCCGAGGTAACATCAGGTACGTTCTTGCAAGTTTAGATTTATTCATCTACAATTTAATTGTGACGCTAGTAGTTTTGTTGCCGTTATTTTCTATGATGTTGCATGTTAGGGGTAGGAAGATCATTGAGCCCTTCGATGTAAGAATTGCTATTAGTAAGTCTACCAGGTTACCTAATGCCCTAGAGGATTACGCAATAGAATTGAGAGAGGGCGCTTGTTCCTGCTAGGCTGTTCAAGACAGACATAGGTAGGTAGACATGCATCTCCGAGAGAGTTGATCAGAAATCTATGACTCAAACCCCAAGTGTTCCAAGAAGATGGATTTGCTAAACTGTGAATAACCCGAGTTCGGTGACGACTTACGACAATGAAGTATGAGAAAGGCTTCGACCAGGAAAGCGGATTGCTTGGTTTGGAGTCGAGTAAAGCTAATACTAAAGTGTAGAGGGTCATTCCCAGTTGTTGCTCAGGTAGGAGAAGTGACACATCGACTAGAGCTACCCGATGAGTTAAGTGGAATTCATATGATGTTCCATGCATCTCTTCTAAGAAAGAGCTCAACCGATGAGGATATGATCATGCTAATAGAGAACACTGAGATGGACAAAGAATTCAACCACGAGAAGCAACTGGTGGCTATTACTAATAAGAAGAAGAGAATAGGCTAAGGAGGATGATGGTTTCACTTGTGTGGGTGCAGTGAAGCATAAAAAGGGATCTATGTTTAAATGCAAGATCAAAGACGAAGTAAGACAGTGTTACCCATAATTGTTCGAGAAGCGACAGGTTTCGGGGACGAATCCTCTTTAGGGGGGTAGACTTGTAACACCACGAATTTCTATTTAAATGAAAGGAAGAGAAAAGTAAATAGAAAGAATAGACAATGAGCACAAGTGGAGGGGGAAAAGTGTACAGAGTACAAAACCTTATTATTTTAAGGATTTAAGGGGCATGGTCGCCCATATCAAAAGTAGAAAGTTTCTTTTGCTCTTGGAGGAAGAAAGAAGAGAGAGAGCCCCGGTTCTACAGAGAAAGAGGAAGAATCAGCTGCAAAGGTAAGTCTTCTCTTCTATGAGCTTGGTTTCAGCTGGGTTTCGAGTTCTTGACTGAAGTTCTTTGTGTTTAGTGTTTCTTTTCGGGATTCAAGAGCTAAATCAAAGGTGGGTCTCGAACTAGAAGAGTGTTGCTCAAAGGCTGCTCAAGGTGAGTTTCTAGAACCCCTCTTTTACTGATTTTCAACATGTTTGGGGCTATTATGCATACTAAGTAAACATTTTGAAAGTAACCGTGGGTTTACAGCCTTATGCTCGAATGTTGTATGTATATATGTTATAGTGTTGATTATGGGGTAGTGATGATGTTTAGCATGCTTAGATGGCCGTAGTATGTTAGATCTGTGCTTGGGTATCATTAGAATGATAATCGGGTGATGTTGGAAACATAGAAAATATTTCAGGATGTTCTGACGAACATGAAAAGTGGTCCATGCGCCCAGAGGTGGCTGATGCACCTAAATAGTGGCCTATGCGCCTAAATAGTGGCCCATGCGCCTAAATAGTGGCCCATACGCCCAGCATATTGGCCAGACGCCTAAGTGTTGGCCATGCGCCCAAGAGTGGGTCATGCGCCTAAACAGTGGCTCATGCGCCCAGCATGTTGGCCATGCGTCTAAGTGTTGGCCATGCACTCAAGTGTTGGCCATACGCCTAAATAGTGGCCCATGCGCCTAAGTGTTGGCCATGCGTCTAAGTGTTGGCCATGCGCCCAAGTGTTGGACATGCGCCTAAAGAGTGCCATGCGCCCAAAGTAATTAATGCGCCTGAATAATGCCATGCACCTGCATAGTGGCAAAGCGCCTGAACAGGACAGAAGCGCCCAAATAGTGCCCATGCGCCCAGACTGTTTTACACTTAGAATTTTTATGCTCATGCACCTGGAAGGTCCCATGCGCCCAATTTGGACTGAAGGTTTTCTAAGTGGTTTTAAGGGGTAATATGGGAGATAGGCCTGGTTATGATGTGATGGCTTATGTTTGATGTGTGTTATGCATGTATGATGTTCCCGCATGATGATGGTGTATGTTTATGATTATGTGTATGTTTCTTTTTATGTATGTATGTCTTCCCTTGGCTTTTCGTTGAACGTTAATAAATGTAATGAAAAGTATTATGTAACGTAAAGTGGAAGATAATAAAAAGAGGAACATAATGATAGAATGCATGCATTAATAAAAGAGAAAGTATAGAAAGGTTTGCAAGTAATATGTACAGAGGTGCACGAGTCTAAATACCTTAAGCTCTACCACGTGAGGTTCAACGAATCCCAAGTATGGACGTAAGGGTTCCAGTCTTTGGACTGACCTTCAATGGTGTTACCCATTTCGATGGAGGTGTTGTTACCCATTTCGGTGGGGGTGTTGTTCCCATTTCGGTGGGGGTGTGGTTACCCATTTCGGTGGGGGTGTTATGACCCATTTCGGTGGGGGTGTTATTACCCATTTCGGTGGGGGTGTTGTTACCCATTTCGATGGGGGTATTGTTACCCATAATATTGGGGGTGAAATAAATGATGGTTACCCGAGTTACGTATAACTTTGGGGGTGTGGCATAAAGCCAAGCATAGGTATGAGGTGAGCGACTTTGTGTTGCAATAGACTCGGATAGAGTTCAATCCCTGTGATTGACTCATATGGGATCTTTGTCGCGTATCCCGGTGTTGTGTCAGTCTTCGGACGTGAGTCGGGGGTATGTGTACAGGCCCCGACACAGCACCCTCTTTTGAGCATGAGTCGGGGATATTGCATGAGACAAGATTCGAGTAATAAAGAGTAATGAACGAAAGATAATGTATGAAAGAATGAAGTATGAAGTGAACGTTAATGAATTATCGTAATAACGTACTGGACAGGATCCCTGTCATTCGACCTCGGTAATCATGGCTGAGTGCCACGAAGAGGGTAAAGTCTAACTGAATATGTAAGGCCCCATTCCCGGGACGCTTACAGCTGGTCAACCATTGCACATAAAACATACATTTATAGTTATTTTAAATAAACATTCACAGCGGAAACATTCAAAAATGGCATTACATTTCATCATAAAAACTTTTGCAAAATAATGCCTTGTTTGTCGGTTACAAAATTACATTGTTGTATTACATCACAAAAGCTCTATATAAATGGATGCCATCCAAAAGAGCTAAGCAGCTGCCTCGTGCCATCCTCAGCAACGTCTACCTGCCAACTGAAAATGCATCAAAGTCAGCAACAGTGAGTTCTAGTTTTATAATAAAACATACTTTTCTTTCGTAAAACCATTCTTTCTCTCAATATCATATTATACTTTTCATTCATTCGTGATCATACATCGTACGTACATACAAATAATATCATTATTATCTTCATCATTCTTTTGTTCATACTTTCATTCATTCATCATTTCATTCCTTACTTTCATCATCACCATGAACTTTACCCTTCATGCTCGTGATACTGTGCCTAAGCCAATAAAAGACCTTCATCCGTGGTGCCCAGCACCAAGTTGTCATAGTACCTAAGGTAAAGTTCAGGTATACCATTGTCATATGCTATGCCCTTCATGCTCATGATACTGGACCTAAGCCTATAAAAGACCTTCATCGGTGGTGCCCAGCACCAAGTGCTCACAGTACCTAAGGCACGCAACAATGGTTCATCCATATGGTCAATCACAAAGAAAGACCCCAATGTGCATCCTTTGGGGTAGCTAACCCACATACTGTTGAGCTAACACCTACAATGGATGTGCACCTCCATACATTTGCTTGCAAGCCTTTCTTACATTCATTTATTCATTAATGCAGGCATTTATCATCATGTTCCTCTTCATTATCTTTCACTTTACGTTACATAATACTTCATTCATTCATTTTCATAACACGTAAATTCATAAGAAAGATAAACATACATCATCATAAGGAACATAAACATATCATTCATACATCATCATGCAGGGCATCATACATACATAACATAAATCATGTATAACCATGCAACATCATCATCATCATCATGCATAAGCATCAAACACATATCATTACATGCCCATCATACCATCTATGACCCCAAAAGTCAACTTACATAAACCCCGGGAATCTCCTAGGTCAAAGCCTACATTACTCCTTTTTCTCCCAAAAAGTCAGAATTATTCTAAGTCTTCATCCGCATTGACCCTCTTGTTCATCCGCATTTGATTTGCTTCATCCGCATTTGTATTGCTTCATCCGCATTTGTCATCCGCATTGACATTCCTCATCCGCATTTCCCAGCCTTAGTCAAATGCTCATCCGCATTGACATACCTCATCCGCATTTCCCAGCCTTAGTCAAATGCTCATCCGCACTGACATACCTTATCCGCATTTCCCAGCCTTAGTCAAATGCTCATCCGCATTTCATGTACTTAGTCAACGTTCATTCGCATTGACTTCATCCACATTTGACTTCATTCGCATTAGCTTACTCAATGGTTAATGTTCACCCGCATTAACCCATTCCATCCTCATTGACTTCCAACACTTAGGCAGATTTAAAAAAAACTTAACATATGAGCCTAAAACATCATATCCGATTTCCATGCACCATTCATCATGTTCTAAGCTTAAATCTTACCCTCTAAGCCTTAGAAACACAATCATACATCATCAAGCATGAACATAGTCACACATCACATCATAACATCATCATACACACATTCAAGCATACGGGTTCGAAACCCAGTTTATAAAAACATACATTCATGCATTTCCAGCCCTAAAATCAGTTAAAAACCAGTAAAAGAGGGGTCCTAGAACTCACCTTTGCTGCTCTTGAGTATGGCTTCTTCCAAACTCGTTTGCAAATTGAATTCAACCTCCTAGAAACCCACTAAAAACATACCCGAATACATACAAACACACATAAGCATAAACCCGAGGATATGACCGGTCAAGAACACCATAAAAGCATAAATTTTTACCTTGAATTCGAATTCTTTCTTCTTGTTCTTCTTTAAACCCGAGCTCTGCTCTTTCTCTCTCTAAAATCCGAATTGAAAAGTGAAAAGTGGCATGGCATAGGCGGCCATGCTACTTTTGTACAACATAAAAGTAAATCTTGTACTTTTTACATGTTTAACCCTTCATCTTGGGTTAAATAGAATTTCTTTCTTTTCCTTCGCTTTATTCTTCTCTTTCTTTGACATTAAAATAACCGGGTGTTACAGGATCTAGAATGAAAAGTGAACGATAATGTAATACGTTGAATGAACGAGTTAACGAACGTAATGACGAAGATAATAATGATATTATCTGTATGTACGTATGATGCATGATCACAAATGATTGTAAAGTATAGTATGATTTGAAATAAAGTAAAGAACGGTTTTAACAAAGAAAAGTATGTTTTATAAAAATAGAACTCACTCAGTGTCGCTAACTTTTGCATGCATGATAGTTGGTAGGTATATGTTAATGTTAAGGAGTTGCAGGCATGGATGCATAAGCTACTGGGAGCATTTTGAGGCTGGCATCCGTATTTTGACATAGATGAAAACGAATGTTGTAAATGAATGAAATGATATGTTTTTAGTTATTAATGAAAGTTTTTATCACACCCCAACCTTGACGGCGGAAACGTCGAGATGTGAGGGTTACGATTGTTCACACCCACATAACGCTATTTATTAATTCCAAATATATTATTCATAAGTTTCATTAGTAACATTACAAGAAAAAGTTTCAACAAAGAATACATCATGTACAAATGCTACAATTACATGATCATCCATTTTATCTCTAGGTCCAATCCTAGATGTAATAAGCTTCAAAGAGTAGAACACAAACTTGAGGTATACCTGAAACATGTTAAAAATAAAAGGTCAACATAAAAATGTTGGTGAGCATTCTATAGTTTTCAATACATAAGTATATAAAAGATGGCAATTCAAGTCATAAGTTAGTGAATAAAGTGATTAGGGATGTTATGAACAATGCAATAATCAAACCTCGACAAAGTTTTACAAGTCTCAAACGTTTACAAGATTATACGATCAGCTAAGTGTACTTGGATCAACCAAAGCAGGCTTGTTTGGCCCATAGATCTATGACTTCGCTGGGCTAGCAATAGTTAATGATTGTACATATAATGCCATAACATGATAACCACAAAAGTTCAACTAACCACAACTTTGCATAATGAATTGCCACAAAGATTACAAGTCTCAAATAAGTTTACAAGTGCAATGATAATAAGTTAACATGTTTCACCCCAAAGTGTGAAAATAAGAAAAAGGGGTATGGAAATACTCACATGATCAAATGTATAAAAATGACGATTAATATGAATAATAAGCAATAATTCCAACGTAGTTCTTCACACGGTACCTAAATATGCATATATTTACACGATTTTAAGTTTAAGAACAAGATTAACTTTTAAACACGATCTAGGGTTCCAAGGAGAATTTTGGCTTTGATATATAAAGTTCATAGTTAAAATACTTTTGTTTCCATTTTAATGAAAAAGATTTCATCAATACAATAATCTATCATAACGAAATAAATTTTGAATCACTGATGTAATTAACATAAATAACAAGTGTAATACATTTTTATATTTTTATTTATAAAACTTATAATTTTAAACAACAACATTTGAACCACTAATGATTTTTTAATGATTTAAATCATTATTTAAAATATTTTATTTGCAATAATAAACTAACTATAATTCTTGTAAAAATTATTGACATTTATTTAAAGACATAAATTTGCAGAAATTTGATAAAATGATTTACAAATAAATTTTGTTTATAAAATTGCTTTTACTAATTTTTCAGAATTTTTATATATATTTTTTTTGAAGGCTAAAAAGCCTTAAAAAAATAAGTGAAGGTAGCCGGGTTCGAACCCAGGACCTCAAAGTAGTATGCATGTGTGTTACCAGTGGGCTAAGAACCGTAACCGTGGCAAACTCCCGGTTCCAAATAATAAAAGCACAATTTCGAAGCTCCCCCAATTCTTAAGAACCCTAGTTTGATTTTGTTTCAAATTGATCATAAGAACGAATGCGTTTACAGTAATGAACATGGGGCTTTGCTTCCCCAGTTGATTTCGAGCATATATGTATGTTCAATTTACTCGTATGAAGTTAGATTAACAATGAACAGGTGTAAGAGATATCGCAACCGAAGCTTGAATCCAATTGTTGTGCACGGTTGATGTTAATCCAAATTAAACACGTCTGAAGATTCACCGGTTAGCCACGAATCAAAACCCTCCAACAATTTCAGATTAAACCATCCGGAGCAGGGTCTGTGGTAGTGTTGCAGGTTTGATGTAGATGTAGTGGTTGTTTGAGGAGTTAAGTGCATTTCACGTGAAATTGGGGTTGATAATAGCTTAGAACTAGGTAAACGTTCGATTTTGGTTAATTTAATTTGATTATTATTTGGTTTTAATAGTCGAACGGTTCATGTTTGATGAGCGACGGTTACTCGAGCTCGAGCGCTCTTGTAACCATCGCTAAACCCAATTAAAAGGTAGCAAATGGTTTGAATCATCTTCACGAAGCTTTTGGAAACGGTTTTGGTTCGATTTTCAGTGAATTACTCGCATTTGGGACTTCGTCGGAGTTCGGCCGGAGCTCCGTCGGAGCTTCACCGGAAATACGGGTAAAGGGGGGGGGGGAGGAGAGACAGTTTTAATTAATTACATCTTTGGTCCCTATAATTTGATCCTTTGATATTTCATGTTTAAACTTAATTTCTCTAAGTTTATAAAATAGCAAAACAACCCCTTTAACTTTCTTACTTTAAGTTTAAATAATTTTTAAGTTTAATAACTTTATAGGTTGATATTATTAATAACAATAGTATTATTATTATTATTATTATTACCATAATTATTTATTTATTATGATATAATTATTACTATTAAATTTCAATTTAGAGGAAATTACGACAAATCCATAAGTAACCCTTAAGTTTCGTATATGCCAACAATAGCCCTTACAAGAATTTAACGATGCTAACATTTAATTTAACGAAAAATTTAAGATGTTACAGTTTTAAATTCTGCTGCAAAATAAATGTATGTTTTATAAAGTTTTAAGTGCAATGAATGACCAACTGTGAGGTGCCCGGGAACGGGGCCTTACAAAAGTTGGTTCGGGTTGGTTCGAGTGAGCCAAAATCATCAAGAAGCGAGTCAATCTGAAGCTCTACTTCTCGGTGTCGTTTGTGTGAGTTCTAGGACCCCACTTTTAATTGTTTTCAAACGATTTTGGGGCTGGAAAGCATAGAAAACCCGTTTTTGTATGTGTTGTGTTTGACCCATTTGGGTGTGATGCGTTTAGAGTTTGTTTTCCGGGCTTGTGTGTGCTTGTATGGTGTTGTAGTATGCATCCCTAAGGTTTAGGATGGTCGATTTGGCTTAGAATGGGTTTAGATGAGTTTGGAGGTCGAAAAGGGCAGTTTGCGTTCGGCTAGAACTGCATTCTGCATCAGGTAGGGCTAGGCGACCAACTAGAGACCGAATGGAGGCCATACGGCCGAATAGGGTGCGATTGGGCTCCATTCGCACAATTGAAGGTCCATTCGCATGATTGAAGGGCCAGTCGTATGGAGGTCATGCGATTGAAGGTCCAGTCGCATAAGTGCTCATCCGCATTAGTCCATTCGCATGATTGGGTGTTTATTCGCATGAGTGTTCATCCGCATTAGTTCATTCACATGATGTTCAGTCGCATGGAGGCCATGCGACTGAAGGGTGTCCATATGCCCGAATAGGGCTGTTGCACTCGAAGGAAAGTGTAATTTGACTTCTGACTTTCGGGGGAAAGTGCAGATGTAATTTTTGACGTAAAGGTTCCGGTAAGAGCGTGTAAGATGATGATTGAGGCCTTAGAGAGAATGTTGGGCATGATGATGATGATGTTGCATGTTTATGCATAATGTATGTTATGTATGTATGTTGTTGCCATGTATGTTGTGATAACTGTGTATGTTATGTTCCTTGTTATGACGTATGTTTATCTTTCCTGTGGCTTTACGTGTCATGTTAATGAATCAATGAAGTATTATCTAAAGTAAAGTGAAAGATAATGAAAGAGGAACATGAAGTAAGAATGCATGCATTATTGAATGATAAATGAACGAACGAAAGGCTTGCAAGCATATATATGACGTGAGCAACCCTGTCGTTGCAAGAGACTTGGATAGCATGCAATCATTTAGATTGCCCATGAGGTGAGCAACCCTATTGTTGCAAGAGACTTGGATAGCATGCAATCGTTGAGATTGCCCGTGAGGTGAGCAACTCTGTTGTTGCAAGAGACTCGGATAGCGTGCAATCGTTAAGATTGCCCATGAGGTGAGCAACTCTGTTGTTGCAAGAGACTCGGATAGCGTGCAATCGTTGAGATTGCCAATGAGGTGAGCGACCCTGTTGTCGCAATAGAATCGGGAGAACGAACGTATATAATGAACGAAAGTTAACGAATGTAATAGAAGATAATAATTATATTATCGATGTGTATGTATGTTGTATGGTCACGAATGAATGTAAAGCGCAGTATGATTTGAAAGAAAGTAAAGAATGGTTTGAATGAGAGCAAACTATGTTTTATTATAAAACTAGAACTCACTAAGCAACGTTGAATTTTTATGTGTTTCCAGTTGGCAGGTAATGATTGCTGAGGATGTTATGGGCGGCTACTCGGCTCCTTTTTGGATGGCATTTTTTTTATTAATGTTTTTTGCATTGTAATGCGAACAAACTGCGTTTTGTAATGAATGTTTTATTAACTTGCAAAAGCATTTACATGGAAATGGAAGATTATTTCAAATGTTCCGCTGCGATGTTTATGAAATACGAATGTAATTATATGTTTTATGTGCGATGATGATCCAACTGTAAGCGTCCCGGTAACGGGGCCTTACATAAAATCCACTATCTGAAATTTTCAGATATTCGAAATTAGGATATCCAAATTTCGAATATTCAAAATTTAACACTCATACGTCTTACTCTCCCAAAACTCTGTTGGTTACTATGCTATGAATAGGATATACTATGTATGATAGTGATATCCTTTACGGTATATACCATTGGTAAATCTAGTCATATCTAAAGCTAACACACTGAACACAAATTTAGTTACTATTTCTTTTTGCTAAGGCTCAAATAAATTAGTTTAGGAAGGGACAACCCTACGACATTTTAAAATTGAAGATCATAATTAAGTTCAAGTCTCACTCATTTAATATGTTTTAGGTGGGTTGGATGTTTTATCATATTAGATATTTTCATGGTGGGTGTCTCGATCCTGTAATGGTGTGTGGGTAGGGTCACCAGCGCTATCTATATTCGCATGACATGAATGGTCTTTCACCAATAGTTTACTCGTATGACCTGGCTTGTAGAATTTGTTGACTGTTAAAAAAATTATGATTCCCTTTTAATATTACAAGAAACAATAACTATAGAGGCGACAAAAGTCGTCGCTATAGGTTAAAAAAGTCGTCGCAATAGGTTGTAGCGACAACACTTAGTCGCTAAAAGGTCGTTGTTATATACTCGGTGCTAACTCACATCCTTGTCATCGTAAAAACGTTGTGGCTATATTATACATTTTTAGCGACGACAAGTCATCGCTATTGAGTGTGATATATATATATATATATAATCCTGTTCAACATGTTCAAATTTCACAACATTACAATATAAAGTCAAGTACTTAGATGTCAAAATTGGGATACATACACCAAAATATACATATATACATATAAAAACAGATACTCAATTGGATATTATAATTGAAAAAAGAATAATCATATATTTAATTACATTAATTTTATATAACTAAACACATATGTGGTTACGTATACACAAACTTATATGCATATATACATAAATAAAAGTTTGGATGTGAAACACGTACCTTATCGATGAAATAGATATATAAATGAAATTGCACTGCTCAACCGCAACAAGATCCTTGTATATTAAAAGTAATAAAATAAGTTAAAACGATAATATTTTTTCTAACAAATTCATAATTTATAACATTATATATATATATATACACACACATATACATACATATTTACATACATACATACACTATATACATAGACATAAATAAATACACACATACGCATACGCATACCCATACGCATATATTTACATAAATTTACACCTACACATACATACATACATATATATATATATATATATATAATATATATATATATATATACATACACATATAAGGTTACATATACATACACCTACAAACACATATATCCATAATACGTATACATACACCAACTACAGCCTAAGAAACACTCAATTTCATCAAAAATTAAAACTTAAAGGGTTTAGCTTCAAGATATTCAAAGTAGGGATAAAATTGTTTACATGTGGCCGATGGGAGGGTACAATGGTCACACGAGAGAGGTAGTCGGACGTTTTGACCGATTTGAGTCGGAAATCACCTTATTTGAGCTTGAGAACGAACTTTTGGTATTTGGGGATAAAATGACGTGAATGTGAGATGCAGATCCTTTTTGCCCTAACTGCATTCTATAGCGACGAAATGTCGCCGCTATAGCTCAACACCTATCGTCGCTATCCCTCACAAAACGAAGTCGCCTGATTGAATTGTTGATTAAAAAATAAAAAGGCCTATAGAGGCGGCATGTCGTCGTTATAGCCAACAAAATTCGTCGCTATAGAGTTCTTTATTTTTTATTTTCCTTGAGTACTAGATAAAAAATTAAAAATAAATAACTAATACTTTTAGCGACGACATGCCATCGCCAATAAATTTTCATGAGAGCGGGTGTATTTCCCTCCACCGCATCAAACTCTATTGCAACGACAATTCGACGCAAAAAAAAATAAAATTTGGTTAAAAAACCTAAAAACTTATAGAGGCGATATGTCGTCGCTATAACCCGGGCTACAGGAACAACTTTTTTCATAGCTATAGGATCTTGTAGCGTAAGTTGTCTAAATGCAATATATGTAACGGACTAACGGCCCCTTTGACCTAAAATGCATACATACTTGTTTTAGAATGAAAATTGCATGGTTAGGCTACTTTTACGTCCTCGCATTGAAACGCGATATTGAAGAAAATTATGAAATAAACTTTAAAAAATTACTGGTGTAATCATTTTTATTTTTTAAACTATAGTAGGTAAAACTCAACCCATGTGACCATCAGACTCTTCGTCATCCAAGCATATTGTCTCTTTGAAAGTTGCTTAAAAAAGTCGATAGTATTATTTAATTCGTAACGTACTGTTTATGGAACCCAGGGTTGAACATCTTGTTTTCTTTATTTGAAAAAGTGATGATGATTTGGCTTTGTAAATGAAAAAATATACATTATTATTTCTGAAACGGATAAATTAATTTACGTATATAGGACTTAATTCTTTAGCTTTATAATATTAGTAATTATAATTTGTACAATATACTTATATGAATTTGCTATAAGCCTATAACTGTATGTTAATACTCATGACGATATACATCTATATGCATACGTCTATGATCTTTATTGCTGTCATTTGAAACTTAGTTTTGTAGCTTTCTTAATATCACAAGTTCCTAATGATCTTGAAAAAACGACTTGTAACTAGAAATATCGGTTGCGGGTTACTTGCCCCTACTCGTAAGTCGTAATGCTCATATGAATTTGGTATTTTGTGTAAATTTTCATGTTGACATGCCTCACACACACGTCCAGTTGCTTCTCTTAATGTAAATTGAATTATTATGACCGTTTTTCTTTGAAAATTCTAGGTTTCTTTAGTATTATTTAGGTCATTATGCACGTCTAAAGTAACAAAGGAGGCATTAGACATGTATTTATGTATAGCTTTTTGAATGAACTGATTAAGCCCTAATTATTGAACCTCTTTATCATTAAACAATGTTTATTATTTTTCAAACCAAAAGCTATCATGATGGTTATAGCCCAAGTAAAACAATTGTATTCAAACATGACGAAATATCTTTTATTGAAAAAGTCTTGGTCTTAGCTATGATCTACACAACTAACAAAGCAGATTATTATAAGTCATGTTGGTTAAGAAACGGTTCACTTATGCAGCCGTTTATTAAAAAAGGTTCTATCTTAAGAAAGTCTTGGTCATAAGTAATTTGAAAATAAACCAATTTTTAAAAAAATGAGTGGGTTCGAATATAGTACCATAACAAAAATAACCAAACATAGAATATGAAATATCTCAACAAAATTATATCGATTAAAATGTGTTTGAATAAAAAACATCCAAATTTAAATAATTAAGATAATTTTATAAATCAATAAAATTTTATCGATTAAAATATCTCAAGATTCAAACTAGATTCTATTATATAGAGTAGTCAACTTGCACATTTTAATACTTTTCATACACCTACCTTGCCACCGTAAGGACGCTGACTCGTTGGTTCGAATATAGTACCATAACAAAAATAACCAAACATTGTAAAATAACCAAACATACAATATGAAATATTCAAATTTGTCATATTTACTAAAAAAATAATCTCATGATTAACTAGCTGTTGAGATATTTTAACGGTGTTCCCATCAACAGGAATGAATTTCCTCTTTCATTTCAGAGTTTGTCACTTACATTTTGATGTTTGCAACTCTCTTTTCCTCAAATCTCTCTTTTTCTTTGTTCTTTAATCATTTTTTTCTTTTATCCTGTTGCATTGCTCTATTTTGTTACCATACTACAATTAATATGACACATTAAAACCAAACAATGCTGTGGCCCGTTAGAATAAAATATAACTCATTATACCTGGTATTCCCGTTACCAACAATAATCATTGAACATAGGCATGGGATTCTATTGACATGTTATAACATTAGAAGAAGGGTGCCGATGCAATGTGACGGGACAATATTTTACATCCGATATGAATTTCTAATTTTTGTTTATTTTATAATAATTTTACAAAAGTCTATTATATTTTTTCTAAGCTAAAATTTAAAACACCAAATAATTGGATTTTGCATGATGACTTGCATACTTATGCATTAACTTATCTATTGATATTAATAAAATAAGGTTTCTTTTGTCACTTGTTATATTCTTAAACTACGTTTTTTACACTTGTCATTTTTCTAGGCATCCTTACTTTATTATACATCTAAAAGGGTATTAAAGTAATTTAAAAACTCAAATAATTTCTCTCTATTCATAAAAACTAATTTGATCAATTAATATATTTTCCTCTCTCATCTATATTTTTTAAAAATCAAACTATGTTTTAAAAAATAAATTTTATTAAAAAAATTTAAATTCATATATTTTCTAAAACATTAAACCTTTTGAAACATAATATTTTAACTTAGTCCTTCTTTTTAAAATAATTATAAATACTATGGAATTTTCTAAAAATAGTTTTGTTAAATCAACCAGAATCACTAGAAACTTGAGATTTTAATAAACAAGATTTTTATAAACAATAAATTATTATAATAAAATCTTGAAACAAATATTTAAAAATGAAACTATTTAGATAAAAGAATTAAAAAGAGTATAATTATGTTATTTCTTGAATAAGTACGTATATATAATTTTATACATATATTATATTAAAATATCATACTGTAACTTTTAATGTTTATTACTAACTATAAACTGTTTAACTCGACTATCTATTTATCTATATATTTATGTGTCTATAACCTATCTATTGTTTATTTACTTAAAATAGTTATTCATATGATATAATAATCATATTTTATCTTCAAACATGATTTTTTAATTCATAAATTTTTATGGACTCTGTAAAGGAATAAATAACGATTTTACCTATTTATCTATATATTGATCTGTCTATAACCTATCTAATTATTTTATTTAAATTTTTTAAACATGATAGATTGATATAATAGAAATCTTAAAACAAATTAAGTTTTTTTTTTGTTTATGAGTAGATAATATAAAATTGTAAGGCCCCGTTCGCGGGACGCTTACAGCTGGTGATTCATCGCACGTATAACATATACTTTATATTTATTCATCCAAAACATTGCAGCGGAAAACATAAAACAATGACATTTCATTTCATTCTAAAAACTTTTGCAAAATAATGCATCGTTTGTCGGTTACAAAATTATATCGTTGTATTACATCACAAAAGCCTTAATTAAATAGATGCCATCCATAAGAGCTGAGTAGCCGCCTCGTACCATCCTCAGCAACGTTTACCTGCGAACTGAAAACGTATAAAAGTCAACGTTTCTGAGTGAGTTCTACATTTGTAATAGAACATACATAAAATCGTTATTTATTCCTTTACAGAGTTCATACAATACGCTTCGTTCGTTTATGATCATACATCATACGTACATACAGATAACATCGTTATTATCTTTCATTACGTTCATTAACCTTCGTTCATTCAGTACATCTTGTGACATGAACAATACCCCGAACATTGTGCACGAAGCTGACTCCAGTACCTGAGGCAAGTACATTCACCGTTCATCTTTTCGTTTCATTCTGGATCAATGCCATATGCCATACCCCGAACATTATGCACGAAGCTGGTTACTGGGCGTGAGGTCTATCATAGACCCCGAACATTATGCACGAAGCTGACTCCAGTACCTGGGGCAAGCGGCAAGGATCCCATATGTGTGGTCAATCACAAGGATTGGACCCCAGTGTGCATCCTTCTGTGGTAGCTAACCTGTACACAGTTGAGCTAACACCCTTCATTGGGTGTGAACCTCTATACGTTTGCTTGCAAGACTTTTTACGTTCATTCATTCGTTAATGCATGCATTCATTCATCATGTTCCTCTTTCATTATCTTTCACTTTACGTTACATAATACTTTCGGTTCATTCATTAACATAACACGTAAAGCCATGGAAAGATAAACATTCATCATCATAAGGAACATAACATAACATACCATTCATACATCATCAAAGGACATCATACATACATAACATACATCATGCATAGTCATGCAACATCATCATCATCATCGTAACATGCCCATCATGCAGTTATGACCCCAAAAGTCAACTTATAGTCCCCCTGGAATTTCCCAAGTCAAAGCATACTTTACACATTTTCCCCAAAAATCAGAAAAATATTCTAAGTCCTAGGCGCATGGGCACTATGCAGGCGCATGGACACTATTCAGGCGCATGAGGACTTCTGGACATCTGAACACTTACTAAATTCCAGCCCAATCTAAGCGCATGGGTACTATTCAAACGCATGAACACTTAGGCGCACGGGCCACTTAGGCGCATGGGCACTATAGGGGCACATGGCCCTACCCTTAGTCATCCGACTAACATTTCTAGGCGCATGGGCCATTATTCAGGCGCATGGGCAAAACTTAAACATTTCTAAGGTAAATTTTGGGCGCATGAGTTATTGTTTGGGCGCATGAGTTATTGTTTAGGCGCATGACTTACACTTGATTCTTTCTAAGGCAATTTCAGACGTATGAACACTTATCTAGGCACATGAGCATTCTGTAAACATGTTTCTAGGATATTTTCCACCCTAATCATCAAACCCATCGGTTCTAAGCATAATATGTCTATTCTAAACATGAGTAGCCTACAAACCATCCAAAACTAACATCCAACACACATATTACATACGGGTAATCACATAAACTTTGTAAAATCATTTTAATACGTTTTCAGCCCCAAAGATAGTTTAAAAAATGTAAAAACCGGGGTCTAGAACTCACCTGGTGCAACTTGGGTGTTCTTCCTTTTAACCCGCTTGCAAAGAGTTCAAAACACCTAGAAACAACACCAAAACACACACACCCGAGCACAAACACAACCCATAAGCATACAAACACATAACCGGGATAAAACCCGTCATAAACACATAAAAATCACGAATTCTTACCTTTAATTCGACCTCTCTTCTTCTTCTTATCTTCAAAACCAAGTTCTGCTTTTCTTCCCTTGTTTCTCTCTCTAAAATGACCGAAAATTGGGGGTAGAAAAGGTGATGGGCGGCCATGCCACCTTTATCACCAACTTTTCTAAAGTTTTGTCCTTTTGGACACTTTTGGTCCCTCCACTTGGACCTTATTGCCTTTCTTGCTTTTATTCTTTTTATCTTGGCTTTTAAAAATAACCGGGTGTTACAAGTTCACCCCCCTTATATAGGTTTCATCTCCGAAACCTGTTATTCCTCAAACAGATGAGGATAATGCTGCCTCATCTCCTCCTTAGTCTCCCATGTAGACTTGGATCCTTTCCTATGCTTCCACTGCACACGCACAAGAGGAACCACTTTATTTCTCATCCTCCTTTCTTTACAATCGATGATTGCCACTGGTTGCTCCACATAATTGAGCCTTTCATCAACTTCAGTGTCCTCCATTGGAACAATCATGTCTTCATCAGCTATGCACTTTCTCAAATGAGATACATGGAATGTCGGGTGAATTCCACTTAAATCATCTGGTAACTCCAATCTATAGGCCACCTCTCATACTCGAGCAATAATTTGGAAAGGTCCTATGTATCTCGGGCTTAGCTTACCTCGTTTCCTGAATCGGATAATTCCTTTCCAAGGCAAGACCTTCAACATGACCCGGTCACCCACCTGGAACTCAATTGGTCTACGTCGTTTATCGGCATATGACTTCTGTCTATCTTTAGCTGCCTTCATGAAAGCTTTGATCCTCTCCATCTTCTCGGTCATAGCCTCAATTACCTCGACGCTTCCCAACTCTTTCTGACCAATGTCACCCCAACAAACGGGTGTTCTGCATCTCCTACCGTATAGCATCTCGTATGGTGGCATACCAATGCTGGCATGATAACTATTGTTGTACGAGAATTCAGCTAACGGTAAGTGGTCGTCCCAACTTCCTCCACAGTCAATCACACATGCCCGAAGCATGTCTTCCAACGTCTGAATGGTCCTTTCTAACTGACCATCAGTTTGGGGATGATAAGCCGTGCTAATATGTAACCTCGTCCCATGGCATCGTGGAATTTCTTATAGAATTTAGACGTAAACCGGGTGTCACGATCAGACACAATGGACACCGGTACACCATGACAAGTTACAATATCCTTGATGAACAGGTCAGCCAACCTCTCGGATGAATATGTCTCGCGGATCGGTAGGAAGTGAGCACTCTTCGTCAAGCGGTCAACAATCACCCATATGGCATCGTATCCTTTCGGAGTACGCGGCAGCTTCGTAATGAAATCCATGGTGATGTGCTCCCACTTCCATTCCGGTATATTCAAAGGTTGGATCTTCCCATACGGCTTTTGATGTTCCGCCTTCACTTGCAAACAAGTAAGGCATTTGCTCACATACTCCACCACGTCACGCTTCATACCCGGCCACCAATAATCCTTCTTCATGTCTTGGTACATCTTTGTGGCACCGGGATGGATAGAGTATCGGGTCTTGTGAGCTTTGTCCATAATCTTCACACGTAGATTCCCGAAAAGAGGAATCCACACCCTTCCAAATCGAGTTTTAACACCAAGTGTGTTTTCACTCAATTCCCCAACCAGACCTCTCATTCTTTCAGGGTTAGATGATCTTCTCTTAATGCCTCATCCTGAAACTCCTTGACTTGCTTCATTACCTCGGATGTCATGATTAGTTGGTATGCTTTCACTCGAATTGGCCCGGGCCTCTCCTTCCGGCTAAGAGCATCAGCCACCACGTTAGCTTTGCCCGGATGGTAATGGATCTCACAATCATAATTCTTTATGAGCTCCAACCATCATCTCTGCCTCATATTCAGTTCCTTCTGCTCAAAGAAGTACTTTAAGCTCTTGTGGTCGGTGAAGATGGTGCACTTCATTCCGTACAGATAGTGCCTCCAAATCTTTAGTGCAAAGACCACAGCCGCTAGTTCCAAGTCATGAGTAGGGTAGTTGACCTCATGAACCTTCGGCTATCGGGATGCGTAGGCTATAACTTTTCCTCTTTTCATTAACACACACCCCAACCCCGAGTAAGAAGCGTCTGAGTACACCACCAAATCTTCGCTTCCATCGGGTAACAAAAAGACAGGAGCTTGAGTCAACCTCGCCTTCAACTCCTCGAATGCCTTCTCCTGAGCCTGACCCCATACATACTTTACATCCTTCCGGGTCAACTTAGTCAGTGGAGAAGCAATCTTAGAGAAGTTTTGGATAAATCTCCTATAGTAGCCCGCCAAACCCAAGAAACTACGAATCTCGGATGGCGTCTTTGGAGACTTCCATTGCGTCACTGCCTCTACCTTAGCTGGGTCCACCGTAATCCCATTGGGATTCACCACATGACCCAAGAACTGAACTTCGCGTAATCAAAACGCGCACTTGGAGAATTTTGCATACAAGTTCTCCCTTCTTAACATCTCCAGAACCTCCCGAATGTGACCGGCATGCTCAATCTACTCTTCGAATAAATCAGGATATCGTCAATGAACACAATCACCGATTTATCTAACATTGGCCGACACACTCGATTCATCAGATCCATAAAAGAAGCTAGCGCATTAGTCAATCCAAACGACATAATGAGGAACTCATTGTGACTGTAGCGCGTGCGAAAAGATGTTTTAGGAATGTCCTACTCCTTCACTTTTAGTTGATGGTAACCAGATCGAAGATCTATCCTCGAAAACCAACTGGCACCTTGGAGCTGATCAAACAGACCGTCTATTCTTGGTAGGGGGTATCGGTTCTTCACCGTCAACTTGTTAAACTCTCGGTAGTCAATACACATCCTCATACTACCGTCTTTCTTCTTCACAAATAATACCGGAGCACCCCATGGAGAGATACTCGGTCTAATGAACCCCTTATCTAGCAGTTCTTGCAACTGCTCCATTAACTCTTTCATCTCAGTCGGAGCCAACCGGTACAGTGCCTTGGCAACTGGTTGAGCACCGGGTATCAAGTCAATTTGGAACTCAACCTCGCGATCTAGTGGCACACCGGGTAAGTCTTCCGGGAATACGTCCGGAAAGTCGCGCACCACTGGTACTTCGAATAATTGCAGTACTGACGCATCCACATCTTTTATGTATGCCAAGTAGGCACTACATCCGTGTCTCATGCACTTTCTCACCACTGCCATCGAAATCACCCTCGGGATTTTCGTGACGCAATCACCATAAACCGTCACCTCATTTCCGTCAGGCGTTGTCAATCGGATTATCTTCTTGCGACACACGATGTTTTGCCTCATAGGTTGCTAACCAGTCCATCCCTAGTACTACATCAAATCCACCCAGGGGTATCACATGTAACCTAGTAGCAAACCTATGGCCTTCTAGTTCTATGGCACAGTCCTCTATCACCTCCGTAATTCTAGTGGACTTACCAATATCAGTTTCTACATCGAATGGCTCACCAATACATCTACTCTTATTGGGAAACTTAGCACCAAAGGCAGCAGAAATGGAACTCCTACTAGCACTAGAATCAAACAACACAGATGCAAGAGTTTGGTTTACTAGAAACATACCTGACACCACGTCGGGGTCTGTCCTAGCCTCCTCCCGAGTCATCGTGAAAGCTCGGGCGCTTGCCTTCTGCCCTTGTCCTCCGGCCTTCTTCACCCCGGAACTCTTGGCCCTTGGCTTCTTACACTCCCTGCTCATGTGACCACTTCCCCTGTAGTTGAAACACTTCATGCCTCCACAATCTCTAGCCATATGGCCAGAATTTCCACACTTGAAACAAACATTCGACCCCTATCTACACTCACCATCGTGCTCCTTCCCGCACTTGCCACACTTCTCCAACCCAGCACTAGCTGTGACCACACGCGGTCACCTACCCTCGCCGCCTTATTGTTTGGAGTGGCTCTACCACGCCCAAACCGTTGCCCATTCCAGTTTCTCCCATCCCTACTCGTCTTCTTCTCCTCAGCCACTACCACCTCACGCTCATCATATAGTCTACCAGCCAAATCAACCACCAACCTAAAAGTGCTTGGCCGGGCGGCGATCATATGCCTACGGATATCCGCCGGCAGTCCCTGAATATATCTCTTAATCTTTCATGACAGTGGCGTCACCTGATCGGGCACCGGTCGTGCCATTTCATTGAACCTTGTGGTGTACTCTTGGTGTGTCATAGTTCACGCCTCTAGTTGCAGAAACTCTCTCTCGACCTTGTCCATTTCCCAGTGAGGACAAAACTCCTCGATCACCAACTTCTTCAACTCCGACCATCTCATTCTCCGATCGCCCGACTACCCTCGGCTTGGACGATATTGTCCCACCAGCACAGAGCCGAGTCTACGAATGAGTGGGCAGTGAACTTAACCTTCTAGTCTTCTCGGCACTCGCTGATATCAAGTACCGCCTCCATTTCCCTCACCCACCAGTGAGCAGTAGCGCCAGTGCCATTTCCATCGAAAGTAGGGGGTTTGCATCTTATAAACACCCCGTAGTTGCAGCCTCGGGTCGCCTCCGGCGCAGGCTCTTCTTCCTCGTCCTTATCATCGGACGGAACTGCCTCAGTCTCGGGCTGTCTTCTTTCGCCCGTAGGTCCACTCTTTTTTTATTTTTTATTTTTTATTTTTTCCTTTCTCTTTCCCTCTCTAACTGCCTTTATCACTTCAGTCACCACAGACGGTAGGATCGTCTGCATGACTTGGTGCATTTCTTCCACAACCACCTCCTTCACTAAGGCTCTCAAGTTAGTACTCTCATCTCCGGCCTCCGGATGAGGAGTTTCTGGTTCTTCATGAACCACTTTCTCAACTCTGGGTCTCCCCTCTTGGGTCGCGGTTCAGCACCATGACCTCCACCACGAGAGGCCTTCGAAGATCTACCACCAGCCATCACCAAACACACTGAAAGATTCAAACACCAACACGGTCATTCAAAGGAATAGCTCAGTTTATGTCAAGTATAGTAAGTCCCTAATTACAGTGGCCAGTTGTGATTAGCCACTCACTTTACTCTTCATACCCCAAGCATTACCTGTCCTGACTACATTAGTATTTAAATCTACATACAACACATAACCACATACCATGCGCACATAAACCAGTTAACATTACGGAAATACCTGATGGCACGCAGCTACTCAGATTGGCATCCCATTCCCATTCTGCCCCATTCTCAATTTAAGTTAAGGTTTATTTTGAAAATTTACCCATTTCACTTAAACTTTGGCTTTGATACCAACTTATAAGGCCCCGTTCGCGGGACGCTTACAGCTGGTGATTCATCGCACGTAAAACAAATACTTTATATTTATTCATCCAAAATATTGCAGCGGAAAACATAAAACAATGACATTTCATTTCATTCTAAAAAATTTTGCAAAATAATGCATCGTTTGTCGGTTACAAAATTATATCGTTGTATTACATCACAAAAGCCTTAATTAAATAGATGCCATCCAAAAGAGCTGAGTAGCCGCCTCGTACCATTCTCAGCAACGTTTACCTGCCAACTGAAAATGTATAAAAGTCAACGTTGCTGAATGAGTTCTAGATTTATAATAGAACATACATAAAATCGTTATTTATTCCTTTACAGAGTCCATACAATACGTTTCGTTCGTTTGTGATCATACATCATACGTACATACAGATAACATCGTTATTATCTTTCATTACGTTCGTTAACCTTCGTTCCTTCAGTACATCTTGTGATATGTACAATACCCCGAACATTATGCACGAAGCTGGTTACTGGGCCTGAGGTCTATCATAGACCCCGAACATTGTGCCCGAAGCTGACTCAAGTACCTGAGGCAAGTACATTCACCGTTTATCTTTTCCTTTCATTCCGGATCAATGCCATATGTTATACCCCGAACATTGTGCACGAAACTGGTTACTGGGCCTGAGGTCTATCATAGACCCCGAACATTGTGCACGAAGCTGACTCCAGTACCTGGGGCAAGCGGCAAGGATCCCATATGTGCGGTCAATCACAAGGATTAGACCCCAGTGTGCATCCTTCTGGGGTAGCTAACCCGCACACAGTTGAGCTAACACCCTTCATTGGGTGTGAACCTCCATACGTTTGCTTGCAAGACTTTTTACGTTCATTCATTCGTTAATGCGTGCATTCATTCATCATGTTCCTCTTTCATTGTCTTTCACTTCACGTTACATAATACTTTCGGTTCATTCATTAACATAACACGTAAAGCCATGGAAAGATAAACATTCATCATCATAAGGAACATAATATAACATACCAGGGCATCATACATACATAACATACATCATGCATAGTCATGCGCCATCATCATCATCATCATCATCGTAACATGCCCATCATGCAGTTTATGACCCCAAAAGTCAACTTATAGTCCCCCGATAATTTCCCAAGTCAAAGCCTACTTTACACATTTCCCCCAAAATTAGAAAAATATTCTAAGTCCTAGGCGCATGGGCACTATGCAGGCGCATAGACACTATTCAGGCGCATGAGGACTTCTGGACGTCTGAACACTTAGTAAATTCCAGCCCAATCTAGGCGCATGGGTACTATTCAGACGCATGAACACTTAGGCGCACGGGCCACTTGGGCGCATGGGCACTGTAGGGGCGCATGGCCATACCCTTAGTCATCCGACTAACATTTCTAGGCGCATGGGCCACTGTTCAGGCGCATGGGCGGAACTTAAACATATCTAAGGTAAATTTTGGGCGCATGAGTTACTGTTTAGGCGCATGACTTACACTTGATTCTTTCTAAGGCAATTTCAAACATATGAACACTTATCTAGGCGCATGAGCATTCTGTATACATGTTTCTAGGATATTTTCCACCCTAATCATCAAACCCATCGGTTCTAAGCATAATGTGGCTATTCTAAACATGAGTAGCCTACAAACCATCCATAACTAATATCCAACACACACATTACATATGGGTAATCACATAAACTTTGTAAAATCATTTTAATACGTTTTCAGCCCCAAAGATAGTTTAAAATATGTAAAAACCAGGGTCTTGAACTCACCTGGTGCAACTTGGGTGTTCTTCCTTTTAACCCGCTTGCAAAGAGTTCAAAACACCTAGAAACAACACCAAAACACACACACCCGAGCACAAACACAAGCCATAAGCATACAAACACATAACCGGTATAAAACCCATCATAAACACATAAAAACCATGAATTCTTACATTGAATTCGACCTCTCTTCTTCTTCTTATCTTCAAAACCGAGTTCTGCTCTTTTTCCCTTGTTTCTCTCTCTAAAATGACCGAAAATTAGGTGTAGAAAAGGTGATGGGCGGCCATGCCACCTTTATCACCAACTTTTCTAAAGTTTTGTCCTTTTGGACACTTTTGGTCCCTCCACTGGACCTTATTGCCTTTCTTGCTTTTATTTTTTTTATCTTGGCTTTTAAAAATAACCGGGTATTACAAAAGTTTTATGTAATTTATAGTAATTATAAGGTTATTATGTAACTAATTGTTCGGGGTAATTTGTAAATAATGTTAAAAATATTATTTTACACTTAAAATGATTGTATCTTATGCATTGAGAGAAGTGAGTATTGTTAATTTAATGGTATCTTAAAATGCTATTCTTATATATTTTATATATAGTATAGATAATCAAATCAAATAATACACCCGTATACCTTTTATGACACATTATATTTCTATATATTGATAACTCTTAGCTACATTAAGATTTTAGATTCTTTTATTTGATCACATTATTTTTTGTTATTATTTTTGTTATTTTCATAACGACCCTTCATTTATCTTGAGAATCTCACTAGGAATGTGTGAATATCTTCATCTCGCGAGGCTATAACTTGATTTTAATTTTTTTACATAATAACCTTTATTTTCTCTTTTAAATTCGAAGTTAAAATTCTTTCGTTTTTACCACCTATTCTCGTCTCCTTCTCTGGAAATGGCCACTGCTAAGCAGAAGAAGGAATCATGAACTTTGATTAACAAAACATGTCTATGTATACTTTTTTGGATTTTTATTATTTTGTATTTGTGTTTTAATATTCGTGTTCATGATGTAATATATTGCGCAACGTGCTTGTGGAATACTTTTAGTTTAAAATAGAATTGAAGGCAATAGTATGCCTTGATGAACTTAGGTTGGTGGTTGGATGAGAAAGGGGGTTGCCCAGGCAGAGATTGGCGTCGTGTGGCAACACCGCCACCCTCACGCCGCACCCCACCTCTAAAACACAATGCTCCCATGCGACCACACCCATCTCTTTCTCAACGTGTTCAATGGTGGCATTAGTATGTGGATGGGTGTCATAAATATCAATGTTATAAGGCGAAATGAACAACTGATTCTCCTGACATAAACGAAAGACAAATATGCAAATCTTAAAATAAAGGGAGGTGCAAATATTTTTACAGTGTTTCTAAATTAAAAAACAAAATAGTATGATTATATACTTAGGATATATATAGTTTCTGTCATATTAAACTAAAGAACATCATGAAACTATAATTGCTCGTCTACCCTATCAGTTGCATTATTATGTGTATGGGTGTCATTCATATCAATGTTATAAGGCGAAAAGAATAACTGATTGTCCTCACATAAACGAGAGACAAATACGCAAATCTTAAATAAAAGGAGGGGCAAATATTTTTTATAATGTTTCTAAATAAAAAAACAAAATAGTATGATTAGTCTACTTAGGATATATATATATATAATATATATATATATAGTTTGAGTTTTTTTAAATTGGTGTTCTTACAAATTTTATTTACCAAAATGGGTGTTTTGAAAAGTATTTACCAAAATTGGTATTTATTAAAAACTCTTATTTTCTCACTCATAATATTATTGGACAAAAGATGTTTTAGTTTTAATTAAATAATATGTTTTAGAAGGGTTAGAGAACAAAGTTTTATAAACCCATATATTTTTGACCTACAGTTTAAAATTAAAATTTTATTTTAAAATAAAATATTTTAAGTTCTTCACAAATATTTTCTTAAGATATTTTTAAATATAAAAACAAAGATCAATATTAAGACGATAACATTTATTTTATTTACTATTGTTATGTGAAATTTATTAGATATTTATTTTTCTTGACACATTCATTAAAATATTTATAAAACCAATAACTTAAATGTATAATGTTAAATATTTACTACGATACTGAACACAAAATAAGATATTTATTATCGATATATGTTCAAAAACATAAAGATAAACCATTTAATTTTTTGCTTGATCATGATGAATTGTTTTTTAAATACATTTATAATTTTTATTAAATTAATTACAAACTTGTTCAAAGGACACAAATGTTTGCAATTTTTTCACAGATTTTATAAGCAATCGAAAGAAAAAGTACAAACATCACATAATGTTTATAAAAGAACCATAGAATATTAAAAATATATTTGTACATCTCAAATTTTAACATTATTTTTTTGTATTTAAAAAAGGTTTTAAAAAAATATTTGTGAAGAACTAAAAAACAATTAAAAGAAACTTTTTTAAAATGTGGCACGTAAAAAAAAATTGGTTTTTTGAAACATTTATTTTTAACCCTCTTAAATAACATTATTTAATAAAGTAACTATTTTTATCCAATAAGATTATGACTGAGAAAAGAAAGATTTAAATAAATTCCCATTTTAGTAAACAATTTTGAAAACATCCTTTTAGTAAATAAAATTTCTAACAACGTCATTTTAATAAAAAAACACTATATAGTTTCTATCAATTAAATTAAAGGACATCATGAAACTATAATTGCTTTGGAAAGTTTAAACTTCATATATTTTCGTTAAACACTATATAGTTTCTATCAATTAAACTAAAGGACATCATGAAACTATAATTGCTTTGGAAAGTTTAAACTTCATATATTTTCGTTCTTTCCTTTAATCATAGGAAAGTTTTTAGTTATTATATAGTTAAGTAACTGCCCCGTTTATTAAATAAATCATGATTGTTTGTTTCTAAATGGATCCATCTTCGTAGGATTTTATTTGTCAATAACATGACGTTATCTTATGTATCGAAAAACCCTTGCAACATCCTTGTTTTCATGTAAAATCAACCCAGCACATAGCGCGGGTAATCTCCCACTTGTTATATATCATTACAATTAACAACAATCTAAACAATATTATTTTATGAATTCTTGTGAATATATTATTTCTATAAAAGTTAAACAAAGAGTTGGGAGTGGCTTGATTTTGAGGAAGTCTAACAAGAGTGTAAAGACAGGCAGGTTCTATCCTTGTTAAAAAGAAATCAAATATGTTTATACAAGACCGTTTAAAGGGAGTTGTGGTCACTTACAACACAACACACTATGAGGGGAGAATGTTTAGAACACTTAATAGATTAAATAGAAAACTGGTAACATAAGATTGATACTTAGAACACTAGAAAATATGAGACAGAACAATAACAGAAACAACACAAGTGTTTGGTTTTCAAGTATGTTGTATATTGCTTTCAAGTTCTTTTACAACTGTACAAGCATAAGTTAAGTTACAAAGACCTGAGATATATTTATACTATATGCTACAATCGGCCATACTTTGAGGTCAGCTGGCTACTTGATCTAGACAACAACAAAATCAAAGTAGAGTCAAAAGACAAATTGTCTTTTGACTAGTGACTATGACATGTCATAGCTCATATCATAACATACTACAAAAAGAATAAAAGTACATAAAGTAGAAAGAAAAAGACTCAAGACCTTAATGTACAATTACCAAAAGCATAAACCTTTTCACAAACTTGTGAAAGTTGGTGAGTCAACAAAGTCGCAACGAAAATTGGTCCAGCTTTATAGAAAAGTACATCAGATAAAAGCATGTCTTCAAAAGTCTTCGGAAGATAATCTGTCTCCCCTAGTTTAAGAAATTTTGTCCCGAAATTTAATCAGAAGAATACTAATTTCAAAGATATGAGGAGTTTTGGATTTCATTTTACGTTCGCATGTGAGCTCTTGGAGGCGTTTTAAATTCAACAAGATTAATTATGATGTTTTAATATGCTTAAGTTTGTTAAGTTTCATAGTTTATGATTTTATGTGTTTCTTGACAAGGTGTATAAAATCATTAAGAACATGAGAAATATGTTCAACATGCATTAGACCGACTTAGCGGACATGAGAAATATGTTCAGATGATTCAAGATGATTAAGAACATTTTGTCATGAGTGAAGCATCAAGCATTAGACCGATACGAGACTCGACTTAGCGGACATGAGAAATATGTTCAACATGCTTTTGGATGGGACATGAATTTCGTCGGAGCCTCTCCGGTAAATAACTTTTAACAGGGTTCTTAGATGATTAATTTTTGTTTACTATGTTATTGTGATTTCAAAGTTACATTAGGTTAAGGTTGTTACGAGAATCGTGTTTGTTCGGATTGATGATTTAGTTCAGAATAATATTATTATTGAAATGAGGTTTCAGAATACATGCAGGTTTGAGAGGAAGACGTTTAGAAAGATTACTAAGGGTCATTAGGAGATTTGGATAATGAATTTTAAGATTTAGGAGGACAACATCAATGATGAAACGATTCAAATAACAAGATGTTTTGAGTGTAACGTTTGGTTTACAAACCAAAACATTACGTTGACTTATCAAAGTATTAGGTCAACTATAACCTTAATGAAGACATGCGTTCCTATAAGTGGACACTCACCCCAAGGGTTCCTAGGTAAGGTAAACGGATCCATCGGTTGATTTGGATTTATATGAATGCCTTGCCTAGACAGAACACCTCGAGATACAGGCATCACGCTCTTCCAGCATTACATGTTTCAAGTTATAGGACATAGACTTTGACGAGACTTGAAAACCACGAATAACGATTCAAAGCATATTTTGAAAACCATTTAATTTAGACACATAATGCACATAAGCCTTAGAATATGAGTTAAGATTCGTGTGTGCATTGATAAGATGCAAAGTATAATAGGAAACACATAAGGCATATAATCACATAATCAAGTATAAACATATAAGGCATATAAAATCCTATCTAAGCATATAAAATACATGAGATGACTTATGTGTAAGGGTACTTAGTTATAGTCTAGGTCATTCTATTTCTAATAACCTAAATCCATATAACCATGGCTCTGATACCAATCTGTCACACCCCGACTAACGGCGGAATCATCGGGGCGGACGAATGGGAGACGATTGCTCATAGCACATGGAACTAAATAATTTGTAATAATATTAAATATCATTTATCATTGAACATTATAAGACAAATAAGTCCATACAATACAAAAACTTCAAAAAAAGAAATAACATATTTAGTTAAACTAGGTCCAAGTCTTATATGAGCACAAGAATATCTTCAAGTATCAAACCTGAAACATGTTAAAAATAAATGGTCAACTATAAAGTTGGTGAGTTCTCATGGTTTAAACACACACATATATGTATATATATAAAAGGGTTACAAGTAGCAATTCATGTCAATGGTTACGAGTTGGCAAGCTTATAGAACACATACAGTTATAACCAAACCTCGAGTTGATTACAAGTATATATGATTGGCTAAGTGTACTTTGTTCCCAATGATGAACAAGCATATGTTATCAGGAGTCGGCAATACATCGACTTTAGCACCAAATAGGCTTGTCAGGCCCAAAGATCTAAGATGTCGCCAGGCTAGCAATAGTTAATGATTGTAAACAAAATATGTATCTCATATAAGACTTACAATAACACAAATAACCATGACAAAAGGTAAAGATGAATTGCATGTGCAGTTACACGTATCAAGATGTTTACAAGTGTAAGTTTATAAAATAATATGTTTCACCCCAAAAGGTGTGAAATAAAGTAAAAAGGATCATAGAGAACTCACATGATACATACAAGGTGATCATAAGAATTTAAACGAGGCTCCAATGATTTCTTTTACAAGTTACCAAAACGTATAGATTCCAAAATTAAGTTCGATAATAAGATTAGCAATGAGACGTGAACTAGGGTTTCAATTGGAATTTAGGAGTTTAAATAATTAAGTAAAATAATCAATCGTTTATGTTTTAGTTTTAATAAAGATGATATGAATCAATAAAAATTATAGTGAAAGATTCAATAGTTTAATTTATTGATTTAATAAAGATTAAATATGATACGCGAAGAGAAATAAATAATAATTAATTATTTAAAATTTGGTAAAGATTCTTGAATAGTTATTTTAAATAACTTGTAAGATAACTTGAAATTATTTAAATCATTTTACAAAGTTTTTAAACCTTTGAATGATTTTTATAATATCCAGTACCTTAAAATAAGAATAAAGAATCATAGGAAATTATATTGTTTTATTAATTTCAAGAGTTTAAATAAAATTTAAAGAATAATTTATTAGCTAATTATGATGTAACACTTTTAGCATTTAAGCTACATGAAAGAATTAATAATGTTTTTATAGCCCTTGTTCTTCTAAAGAAAATGAATAAATTTGAAAACCATAAGTTTTAAAACCCTTAAATTTAATTTAATAGTTTCTGAAATATTTAGTTATAGAAATAATTTTTATTTTGATTTTATAATATGATGATAATTTTCTCAATTATAAAATATTAACAAAACTAATTAAAAACTAATTAACACCAAAAAGTGGCAAGGTCCCGGTTCGAACTCGGGACCTCTTGCTTATGGTGGTTGTGTGTTACCAGGTCGGCTATAGCCCACATTTGTTTAAAAGTTTCTTTTTAAATCTTTTAAACATTAAATGGTTAAACCTCCAATTTCCATATGAACCCTAGAACAATTTGGATCCAATTGAACATGAGATTGATCTTGATACTCAAATTAAACTTGGGGCTTTGATTCCACATGTGAAATCGATTCAAGAGATGTATGTAACTTATGTGATTAGGATATAATTGTGGAGACTAAACGAAAATCAGGTTGCGAATGAAGTAGTACTCATTCATGGTGTATGTGTGTGTTTTGTGTGAAATTGGAGTCGCAGACGGTTCAAAGGAGTTGAGTTGCAGGTTTCAACATGGTTATATTAGTCCATTTATGACTATTTCATAACGATCGAGTTCAAGTTTTAAAGAAATGTTTCGGTTTTAAGAACACAATCTTAATCAACTAATTTAATTCAATTAACAACGAATTTATGTTCGAAACCAGCGTCCAATGGTTTAGAAACAATTTAATTGCAAGTTAATCAAGTGTTTCGGTTGGTTTGGTGGTCGCCGAAGATGGTGGCCGGTGACAAGGAGGGGTCGACGGGGATGGGGATTTGGGTGGTTTGGGTTATAAACTGAAGTTACACATTTGGTCCCTGTGATTTTAAAGTATAACATTTTATATGAAAAACTTATAATTTAAGTTTTATAAATGACACCTTTCACCTAGACTTAATTTAAATGATAATTCCATTTATTTTATAAAATATTTATAAACTTTAATAATTTTTAATAAGACTTCTCCATTCAGTTGTTTATTGTCGAATGATAAATAAAACTTTATAATTTATAAAGAAAGAAATTATTTAAAAACTAATAACTTATTATAAGTTTTTAGATGATTTAACAAATGAAAATTTGAAATAAGAAAATAACTTCACATTATTTTTTAAACTATACTTATAAAGCATTCGATTCAAATAAGTAGAATAATAATGAATTTTCCTTCGTATGAAAGTTCAAAATGGATTCGGGTTTGGGTTTATAATTTGAAAAATGGTAGATGTTACAATGTTGGTCTTGGATTCGGAAGATTTTACACTTAGAATATTTTCTAGTGCATGGTGTAAAACTTTTGAAGCATTCTACTTAGCACTTAGTGCATGCATTCTAGTCCGAAGCATTCAACACCTTGATCTCTAATAACATGTCATCTCTCTGGATTAGTAGTGTAAGTCTAGGATAAGATTGGTCTTCTTGATGCCAGATGAGCTACTTGAATAGGAGTTACTGGAGCTTCCACTTGTTGCACTTCCTTAGGATTTTCTGACTCATCCTGAGTTTTAGAGGTGGATGAATCTTTCTTCTTCTTCTTCTTAGGATTTTGTTTAGATACCATCCTTTTCCTCCTCTTTAAACTCTTTAACTGAGAAGACTGGTCTGTAACACCTTGTTGATGATCCTTGTCTTTCTTAGTTGGGTCTTCCTCTCTCATAGGTTCAAAATGAGAGGGGGCAAGACCCTGCTGTGGATCAGAAGATGAAATTTGCTGAGACTGAGCAGGAGGTCCGAGTTGTGTTGTCTCAAAAGTTTCAACCTTAACCTCCACATCCTGAGGGACCTGACTTGGTAAAGAGTGTAAGTAAACAAGTTCTCCTCTTTTGATCTTCTGCTTGATCATCCTATTGTGCTCATCCATAATGGATAAAGACATAGGGCCAAGTCTCCTTCCGTAGAATCCATATAGCTTCAAGAAGCTCATCATCCTCTGGCTATCAACAGACTTCTATTAACTTTTCTAGATGATTGCTCTTGACTTGGCTGCTTCTTCTCTCATCTCCCTCTTTGTTGCCTTCTGTTATTTGAGAACTTGAAGTTCAAGTTTCTTGAGATACTCAAACTCAATATACTCAAAGGGTAAGGAAGAAATGCAGCTTCCTGGTAAAGACTTGTGAACCTCAAGTAGTTGATCATGTTTTGTCTATTTGCTTCTTTATCTACCTAAGGTCCTTATGGAGCCACAATCTACTGCACAGGACTTTCCTGAACTGGAGAGAGAGAGTAGGAACATGTTTGTAGAGTCTTTTTAGTCTCTTTTCTTCCTTGATTTGAAGGAGCAACCTTGCATCCTCGGCTTTCTTGTTCTCTCTAGAAATTTCCATATCAGCCAGTTCATTAAATTTTTCTAAGAGGGGGGAGATAATGCTATCAACATCATAGTTCCTGGTCTGTAAATAAGTAATCCTGACTACCTTTAACTCATCATTTTAAGTATTTGGTCTGGGGCAACACTTGCAGCTTCCATGAAGCCAGCAGGCCCAACAAAGTAATTTTCTCCCCTTATCTTTCTTTTCCTCTCTCTCTCTCTCTCATCCTTATCTCCTCAGGAGTTAGAATCCTTTTACCTTTATTACCAACAAACCTTTGTGACTTTGGGTGGAGAGAGCTATGACTTTTATTGCTTGGAGTAGCATCCATGCTCTGGCCAGAGAGAGGTTGAGATACACCTTCACTAGCAAGTGTCTCATCAAAGGAATGGATTTCTGAAGTAGTTGTTGGTGTGACATGGATTTCAGGCTCTATCATTGGGCCTTCGGTTAAGGTTTTCCCTTTGAAACTAATCTCAAGGTCTGGCTTAACATCTAGTTGACCAATGACATTACCTGATTGTCTTTGTCTCTTTGTTAGGCTGAACTCTTCAGTAATCCTACCTTGAATGCTTTAATCCAGCTTGTCTAGATTGGCTTGGATTGACAAGTGGCATGTTGATAAGATCAAGACCTTCATAGTAGTTCAAGGTCTGAATATCAAAAACCTCTTGCTGCCCTTGAACTCTTTGAAGAATGAGGGCTCTTCTGTTAGCATCATACCTCCACCCAATTATGTAGTTGGAAGTTCTTTGAGGTGGAGATGACATAGCCCTTGGAATACCCTCCTCAAAGAGATTCTAAATTAGAGAGTCTAGACAGTCAACATTAATATGAACTTGAGGAAGTTGTTGCGTATGGACAGTTGCAAGTGAGGATGGTGAGTTCTCAAAGTCCATATTCTGTGAAGAACTCCCAGGTTCTGTGATTATGATGACTTTCTCTCTTTTTTGGTAGTATCACCCTCTTGCACAGGTGAGGTAAGACTTAGGTTAGTAACATCCACAGGTTCTTGTGTTCCTGGATGAGCTATTCTTAAAGGTCTCTCAGCTAGTTTCTCCTTAAGATATGATATCTCAAGTTATTGATCATTGACTTTATTTTGTAAGGTAGTCACCTAAGATTCCAAGTGACTAACCTTAGAGACTAAATAGGTGCATGTATTTGACAGTTTCTACACCTTTAGTCTTAGATTTCCCTCTTTTTCATTAGAAGATTCATTAGGGGATGAGATAATTAGACCAAAGTCCTTTGTCTCACCACCGGCATCATGTTCTTGGTGCTGGTTTTCCTCTGCTCACTAACAACTTCAGATAGAGTGTTAGTGGGCTGAGTTGCCTAGATTGAGATCTTAATAATGTATTCACTTGCAGAAGTGAGAGCCTATTCCATATGGATCTCCTGAACAGGATCAAGGAGATCCACCTTAGTGGTAGGTGCATGATGTAGGCTAGATAGGGGAGAAGCAGGACCACTCATCTCTTTTTGATTAGGGGAAGAGTAGAGAAACTCATGGTACTCACTAAAACCCAAGTCTTCATCATAATAGAAGCCAAGGCTAGGAATTGGTTGGTTGAAATCTAAAGGTTAGGAATGGTAACTTCCCCCAAAGGTTGTTCACTTGAGTGTTGAGACTTAAAGTGAAGGCTTAAGGCTGCTGGACTAATGAGCTCATCAGGCTGAGCATGAGGAACCTCAACACTAATTTTGAAGAGATGAGAGTGGTTTGCTCCTTAGGAGAAGTGGGAGCTATGATTTCCATTTCTTCCTGCTTGGGTAGTGATATGGGGGCCTATATAGACTGAATAGCTTATGCATGGGTTCATTTGGATCTTCTTTGGTAGGTGAGGGTGAGTTGTGGCTGCTTTGGTGGTTGATTGGAAGAAGGTGTGGGTTCAAAAATAGCTTGTGTTGCTAAGTTGTAACCTTGAGCAATGAGCTCTAACATTTTGGGGAGAAGGGTTGTTTCTAACCTAGAGAATCCAACCGTTGGCTTCTTAAAAAATGTAAAAATAACGGGCTTCATCTGTCCCAATTTAATAATATTATTTGTTTCCCTTAACTGTGAGCCCAGTTCACAGTGAAGAATGTGTTGAACATATCTAGGAAATATATAATATTCTAAGGAGTCCAAGTTAGCAAGCAATTTTGTATAACCAAACTGAGAGTACCTAAACTTGACCCCTTGAACTACCCATGCACTATAAAGGAGAGATCTTCAGGAATCTAGCCGCAACCCCTATGCTTGTTGGACAAGATGTGGATGACCACATGAAGTTAGTACTTCCACTAGGAAGAGTCCTTCCCTTTTGTGAAGGTCTTTATAGAGAAATACCCTTCATAGCCCATCTGCTGGAAGGAGTGATTAATAGCTTCTTTAGGAAATGATGTAACACCCCAAAATTTTATTTAAACGAAAGGAAAAGAAAAGTAAGTGGAAGGAATGGGAATTGTGCACAAATAGAGGGGGAAAAGCGTACAAAGTACAAATCTTATTATTTTAAGATTTTAAAGGGCATGGTCGCCCATATCAAAGCAGAAAGCTGCTTTGCTCTCGGCGGAAGAAGAAGAGAGAGAGAGAGAGCCCAGTTCTAGAGAGAGAAAGAGGAAGAAGAAGCTGTAAAAGGTAAGTCTTCTCTTGTTTGAGCTCGGTTTCAGCTGGGTTTCGAGTTCTTGACCGAAGTTTTGGTTGTTTAGAGTTTGTTTCCGGGATTCAAAGAGCTGAATTGAAGTGGGTATTGAACTGGAAGAGCGTTGTTCAAAAGCTGCTCAAGATGAGTTTCTAGAACCCCTCTTTTACTGATTTTCAACTGATTTAGGGCTATTATGAATACTAAGTAAACATTTTGAAAGAAACCGTGGGTTTATAGCTTTATGTTCGAATGTTATATGTATGTATGCATGTTATAGTGTTGATTATGGGGTAGAGATGATGTATAGCATGCTTAGATGGCCTTAGTAGGTTAATCTGTGTTTGGGTATGAGTAGAATGGCAATCGGGTGAAATTGGTAGCATAGAAAATATTTCAGAATGTTTGATGAACATGAAGAGTGGTTCATGCATCCAAACAGTTGTCCATGCGTCCAGCATGAGAGACCAGACGCCTAAGTGTTGGCCATGTGCCCAAGAGTGGGTCATGCGCCTGAACAGTGGCCCATGCGCCCAGCATGTTGGCCATGCGGTTAAGTATTGGCCATGCGCCCAAGTGTGGCCATGCGCCAAAATAGTGCCCATGCATCCCAATGAATGAAACGGCTAAGTGTGGACCATGCGCCTAAACAGTGCCCATGCATCCCAGTGAATGAAACGGCCAAGTATTGGCCATGCGCCTAAACAGTGCCCATGCGCCCAAGTGCTTGAAACGGCTGAGTGTTGGTGATGCGCCTGAATAGGGCAGAAACACCCAAACATTGCCCATGCGCCTAGACTGTTTTATACTTAGAATTTTATGCTTATGCGCCTGGAAGGTCCCATGCGCCCAATTGGACTTGAGGTTTTCTAAGTGATTTTTAAGGGGTATTATGGGGAGATAGGCCTGGTTATGATGTGATGGCTTATGTTTGATGTGTGTTATGCATGTATGATGTTGCCTGTATGGTGATGGTATATGGTTATGATTATGTATGTTCCTTATTATGTATGTATGTCTTCCCTTGGCTTTGCGTTGAACGTTAATGAATGTAATGAAAGTATTATGTAACGTAAAGTGGAAGATAATAAAAAGAGGAACGTAATGAATGAACGCATGCATGAATAAATGAATGAATAAAAGAGAAAGTATAGAATGGCTTGCAATCACAGGTATAAGGTGAGCGATTCTGTGTCGCAACAGACTCGAAAGAGGTCCTTGTCGCGTATCCTGGTACTGTGTCAGTCTTAGGACATGAGTCGGGGGTTTGTTTGTCAGGCCCCGGCACAACATCAGTCTTCCGACATGAGTCGGGGGTATTGCATAAGACAAGATATAGATTGCGTACTCCGGTACTGTGTCAGTCTTCGGACATGAGTCGGGCGTTTGTGAGCAGGCCCCGGCACAGTATCAGTCTTCGGACATGAGACGGGAGTATTGCATATGAAGAAATTGACGGATGATGAGATCTGTGTCGCGTATCCCGGTACTGCGTCAGTCTTCGGACATGAGTCGGGGGTTTGTTTATCAGGCCCCGCATAGTATCAGTCTTCGAACATGAGTCGGGGATATTGCATGCGACAAGATGATGAGGTGAGCGATTTTGTGTTGCAACAGACTCGGATAGAGTTCAATCTCTGTGATTGACTCATATGGGATCTTTGTCGCATATCCTGGTGTTGTGTCAGTCTTCGGACATGAGTCAGGGGTTTCTGAGCAGGCCCCGGCACTGCATCAGCTTGCAAGCATGGGATATTGCAAGATACAAGTTTCGAGTAATAAAGAGTAATGAACGAAAGATCATGTATGAAAGAACGAATGTTTGAATGAACGTAAATGAATTATCGTAATAAAGTACAGAACAGGATCTTTGTCAATCGACCTCAGTAATCGTGGCTGAGTGTCATGAAGAGGGTAAAGTCTGACCGGATCTAGAAAGAGAAGTGAACGATAATGTAATACGTTGAATGAACAAAGTTAAAGAACGTAATGATGAAGATAATAATGATATTATCTGTATGTACGTATGATGCATGATCACGAACGATGTAAAGTATAGTATGTTTTGAATTAAAGTAAAGAACAGTTTTAACACAGAAAGGTATGTTTTATTATAAAACTAGAACTCACTCAGCGTCGCTGACTTTTGTATGTATGATAGTTAGCAGGTATATGTTGATGCTGAGGAGTTGCAGGCATGGATGCATAATCTACTGGGAGCAATTTGAGGCTGGTATCTATAATTTGACATGTCTTGTATTTTGAGATGAAAACAAATGTTGTAAATGAATGAAATGACATGTTTTTAGTTATTAATGAAAGTTTTAAATTCCACTGCAAAATAAATGTACGTTTTACAACGTTTTTTACTGCAATGAATGACCAACCGTAAGGTGCCCGGGAACGGGGGCCTTACAAGTTGGTATCAGAGCAAAAGTTTAAGCGAATTGGGTAAATATTTTCAAAAACCTAATCTTAAACGGAGAATGGGACTAAAAGGAAAAGGGATGCCAGTCCTAGTAGCTACGTGCCTACAGGTAAAGGTTTTATGTGAACGTTTTATGTAAGTTATTGTTAACCGGCATTATGTGCGCATATTATGTGGCTTGTGTGCTATTGTGTAGATTTAGATACTGATGTTGTCAGGATAGGAAATGCTTGGGGTATGAAGAGTAAAGTAAGTGGCTAATCACAACTGGCGACTGTAATTAGAGACTTACTATACTTGACATAAACCGAGTTATTAGCTAGAATGACCGTGTTAGTGTTTGAATCTTATATTGTGTTAGAAGATGGTTGGCGGTAGATCTTCGAAAGCTTCACGAGGTGGAGGTGGTGGTGGACGTGGTGGTGAACCACGAGTCACAAGAGGAAGGTCTAGGGCTGAAAGAGTAGCCCATGAGGAACCCAAGGCCCCTCATCAGGAGGGCGGTGATGAGAATGCTAATCAGAGAACCTCGATGAGAGAGGCCGTCAGGGAGGAAGTGCATCAGGTCATGCAGACGACCATACCATCTGTGGTGACCGAAGTTATGAAGGCTGCTATAGATGAGGAGAGACAAGAAAGGGGTAGACCTTCGAGCGAAAGAAGAGGACCCGAGACTGAAACGGTTTTTTCGATGACGAAGAGGAAGAAGAGGAGCCTGCGCCGGAGGCGTCACGAGGCTGTAACTATGGGGCGTTTGAACGATGCAATCCCCCAACTTTTGATGGAAACAGCACTGCTGCTGCTGCTCACCGATGGGTGAGGGAGATGGAAGCGGTATTGAATATCAGCAAGTGCCGGGAGGATCAGAAAGTAAAGTTTGCTACCATTCTTTTGTGGACTCGGCTCTGTGCCAGTAGGACAATATAGTCCAAGCCCAGGGTAGTAGAGCTATTGGAAGGATGAGATGGTCGGAGTTGAAAAGGTTGCTTATTGAGGAATTATGTCCTCATCGTGAGATGGATAAAGTTGAAAAAGAGTTCTTGCGGCTGGAGGCTGGAACCCTGACTCATCAATAGTAGACCACGAAGTCAACGAGATGGCACGTCTGGTGCCGGATCAGGTGACACCTCTTTCACGAAAGATCAAGAGGTATATTCAAGGATTGCCGGCGGACATCCGTAGGCACATGATCGCTGCCCGACCGAGCACGTTTAGTTCAGCCGTTGACCTGGTGGGAAGGTTGTACGACGAGTGGGGGGCGATGGCGAGGACAGATGAAGTGGAGGAGCGAGCCTATGTTAAGAAGGGGGAAAGGAAGGCGAGACAATGATGGTGGATTTGGGTATGGAGGAACGACGTCGAGGGATGATGATCGGAAGAGAACGGAAAGAAAAGGAGAGATATGCAGCAAGTGTGGCAGAGGCCATGAAGGGCAGTGCAAGTGGGGACTGAATGTTTCTTTTTAGTGTGGAAAGGAGAGCCACAGAGCGAGGGACTGTCAAATGGCTAAATGCTACGACTGTGGCAAGACAAGACACATGAGCAAGGACTGCAAGAAGTCGAGGGTGTGAAGCTCCGGTACGAGGAAGGAGAATAGAGGGTGAAGGCTAGAGCCTTCGCTATGACCGGGAGGAGGCTAGGTCACACTCGAGGTGACGACAGGTACGTACTTACAAGTTTAGATTTATGCATCTATGCTTTGATTGTGATACTAGTAGTAGTTTTGTTGCCGCTATTTTCTGTGATGTTGCACGTTAGGGGTAGGAAAATCGATGAGCCCTGCGAGGTAAGAATTGTTATTAGTAAGTCTACTAGGTTACCTAATTCCCTAGAGGATTGCGCGATAGAATTGAGAGAGAGCGCTCGTTCCTGCTAGGCTATTCAAGACACACATAGGTAGGTAGACATGCATCTCCGGGTGAGTTGATCAGTAGTCTATGACTTAAATCCCAAGTGTTACACGGAGATGGATTGATCAACCATGCACAACCAGAGTTCGGTGATGACCTACGACAATGAATTATGAGGAAGGCTTTGACCAGGAAAGCGGATTGCTTGGTTTGGAGTCGAGTAAAGCTAATACTAAAGTGTAGAGGGTCATACCTAGTTGTTGCTCACGTAGGAGAAGTGACACATCGACTGGAGTTACCCGATGAGTTAAGTGGAATTCATCTGATGTTCCATGCATCTCGTCTAAGAAAGAGCTCAACCGATGAGGATATGATCATGCTACTAGAGAACACTGAGAAGAACAGAGTATCCAACCACGAGGGTCAATAGTAAGGGAGGTAAGATAGTTGGATAGAGCAAGAAACAACAAACCTCTAAGAAACTAGAATCTTTCTCAGAGTTTAACAGAGCAACCTAATTGTGTTGCATGTGAAGCTGCATGGAGAAATCAGGGTCATTTCTACGGTTGAGGTTGGCCATTTTAGAAAGCTTAGAGGTGAACAAAGTGAAGAACAAAGGCAGTTTATGGGTGAAATTAGGTTTAGTAAAGGTATAGAGGTAGAAGAGAGTGAAAAGAGGGGGAACCGTTAGGTATATATATGAAATGAATCTCAGACAAAGTTAATGAAAGAGGATAAACTTTAAAATCAGGATGTTGGTCCCATCTATGAAAAAGGGTTTTCTTTTACCCAAAAGTTAGTTTTCTTGGAAGTCGAAAATCTTCCGAATGTAATTTTTCTCGGAAGTTTTGATGAAAAGCTTTTGAACGGAAGATATTCCAAAGAGTTTGGAAATTTTTCTTCGGAAGAGATCAATACTTGAAAGTTGTAGTAAAAACTTCCGAGAGTTAACTGCTTTTGGAAGAAAATTTTTCTTGAAAACACACAAAGTGTTTTGAGAATATGTTAAGCTTAGGAAGATATTGTAAATTTTTTTTCCGCAGGTAATTCTAGCAAGTAGTTATTTGTTTTGAAGACTTAATTTCTTCAGAAGGTAAATGGATATCTTTCAAATGATAAAAAATTTCAAAAATCTAAGGAATGTTTTCAAAAAGATTTTTTTTCTTCCAAAGTAAAATAGGGTTTATGAAGATGATAGAATAGACAACTTAGGACACACAAATTTTAGAAATAATATGATTAAGTGTTAAGAAAAGCTACTCAAAGATTATCATCCCAATAGCTAAAACAAGATACTTAAATCTCTGCTCATCAAAAGCTTTTGTGAACAAATCAAGATATTGTTCAGTTGTGTTAACTTTGACTAGTTTGATTAGTCCATTCTTAAAATTATCTCTAATCAAATGATACCTAATATGATTTGTTTTGTCCTTGAGTGTTGCACAAGATTCTCTATAATAAAGATAGCATTGTTGTTGTCTATGTGAATGGGAGTCTCCTTGAAATTGAATACATAATTTAGCATCTGATTCTGAATCCAAAGCACTTGAGCACAGCATCTTACAACAACAATGTATTCAGCTTCAGTAGTTGATGACAAGACACATGATTGCTTCTTGAATTACCATGAGACTATCCTTCCACCAAGGAACTAACATCCCCTTGATGTAGACTTTGCAGTTATATTGCATCCACCATAGTCACTATTTGTATATACATATAGATTGAAGTCAGAATTCTTTGGATACCAAAGGCCAAGTGTTGAGTAACCTTTGATATATCTTAAAATTATCTTGATAGTGATTAGGTGAGACATCTTTGGGTTGGTTTGATATATCTCACAATACATGTATCAAACATGATATCAGGCTTGCTAGCTTTATGGTACATAAGAGACCTAATCATAGCCCTGTAAAGGTGTTCATCCACACACTCCCCATTAAGATCAGGTCCAAAGGAGTGGTTTCTTGTATGGGTGTCTTAGTAAACTTACAATTAGTCATGTTGAAGCTCTTAAGTATGTCCCGAACATACTTTGACTGACTACGAAAATGTCATCTTCAACGTGCTTTACTTGAATTCCCAGAAAGAAATTAAGTTCCCCATGGCACTCATTTCAAATATGTCCTTTATCATCCTCTCAAAGTCTTTACAGAGCTTTGCATTAGTTGAGCCACAGATGATATCATCTACATATACTTGAACTAGCGTTAAGTCATTTTCTTGTCCTTTGATGAAGAGAGTTCCATATATAGTACCCCTTTTGTATCCATGTGTATAGAGATACTGAGATAGAGTCCCATAACACTTTCTCGGTGCTTGGTGCAGCCCATAAAGACCTTTTCAAGCTTACAGACATAATCAGGATGATCAGGATCTGTAAACCTAGGTGGTTGTTTGACATACACCTTTTCATCAATTTCTCCATAAAGAAAAGCACACTGACATCAACTTGGTAGACCTTGAAGTTCTTGGATGCAACAAAGGCAAGAAATATCCTAATAGCTTCTAGTCTTGCTACAGGAGCAAATACATTTCTATAGTCAATTCCTGCTTCTTGTGTGTACCCCTGAACAACTAGTCTTGCCTTGTTTTTTTTGACAAGTCCTATATCATCCTTCTTATTCCTAAAAACCCATTTGGTTCATATAGTAGTCTTCCCATAAGGAAGAGGACATAGGTTCCAAACCTTTTGCCTTTTAAATTGAAGCAGCTTCTCTTGCATAGCTTTAACCTAACTTCCATCCTTAAGAGCCTCATCAATCTACTTAGGTTCTATCTAAGATAAGAAACAAGAGTGAAGACAAACATTTGCATCATGGGTTTGTCCTCTTGTTTTTACCTCCAAATCAACATCTCCAATGATGTTTGAGGTGGGATGAGACTTGTGGATCCTTAGCTAAGGGATCACAACAAGTTACTGAGACAGATTCAAATTAGAGAAATTTTGATATGGCATTGAGTTTTCTCCCACCACATCAACACACTTATCAAGTAAAACTTGATCCAATGAGTGTGTGACATCATTGATGTTGTCTTCAATGAGATGGTTATCAGCATCTAGAAATTCTTGTCACTGTCACCACCACCATTATCTCCTATATTTGAATTTCCCGCTTCTGAGTTTTGTGCCTCTAAGCTAGAATTTAAAGGTATTTCAGAAGTATCATTTGAATTTGTCATTGTTATGCTGATAGATACTCCATTTGCAGGGTTAGTTACAACTTGAGCTGAAGGTGTATAGCTTGAAGGTCTTCTTAGCTCAACTCATGGATCATGATCACTTGTTTGTAAAATATCAGTTGACCCTGAAAAATTCTCACAAGACTTGTTAAAAAAGTTGGTAACTAAATCAAGATCAAATAACCAATCAGGACTAGAACTAGTTACACTGGGTGTGTGTTCATTGAAAGTCACATTGGCTAACTCCTCAACTACTCTGATTATGAGATTGTACACTCTATAAGCCTGGGTTTGAGAAGAGCATTCAATGAAGTGTCCATCATCTGATTTCTCAACAAACTTGGAAATTTGATCTTTAGTATTCAAGATGGTGCAAGGACATCCAAATGACCTGAGAAAACCAATAAAAGGCTTTCTTTTGTGCCAAAGTTCATAAGGAGTTTTACCATGTATCTTAACTACTAAACCTCTGTTTTGCACATAGCGGACAGTGTTGACTGCCTCTACCCAAAAGATGATAGGAAGCTTAGGGGCTGTTTGGCAACTTTTGAATGATTAAGTGCTGAACCAATAAGAGGTCTGAACTATTAAATGCTGAATCATCAAGAAGTCTGAACCATTAAGAGCTAGTATATCATTTAACTATTCAAAGGAAAATATTTGACAACCTTAGATAATATGTCTTAACCATTCAACATTAGACCTCTTAATCATTTAACATCAATATAATGCTTAACCATTTAGAGGTAAATGTCTTAACCATTCAGACATGTGCTCGTGAAACAAACAGTCTCAATCATTAAGTGCTGAACTATTCAAACATCTGAACCATTAAGATGTTGATTAAGAGGATGCCGAACAGCCCCTTAGAGTCATACAACATAGTTCTTGTAGCTTCAATCAATGTCATATTTCTCCGTTCAACAATACCGTTTTTCTGAGGAGTCCTGGGAGCATTGTATTGTCTTGTAACACCCTTTTCATCACAAAATGTATCAAGAATTTGAATCTTGAATTCAGTTCCTTGATCACATCTTGTGGTCTTGACCTTGTGATCACATTGATTCTCAATCTTTAAGATAAAATTCTTCAGAATTTCAGGGGTCTCATCCTTATTTCTAAGAAAGAAAACCAAGTGAATATTGTAAAGTCATCTGTGATCACCAAACAGTAAAAGGTCCTTCCTAGACTTATTAGACTAGTAGGGCCAAAGAGATCCATATGTAATAAGTGTAGGTGAGTAGTGATGGAGTTTCTTTCCTTTGGCTTGTGAGATACCTTATGTTGTTACCCTTTTAGGCATGCAACACAATGGTCATCACTTGTAAACTTTTTCTTTGGCAATCCAGTTACCAAGTCATTCTTAATTAATTTGTTCATGTTCTTAAATTTTACATGGCACATTCTTTAATACCAAAGGAAAGACTCATCACTATTTTCAAGTCCATCTTATACATGTTTCCTTTCCTTGGGGCTTTAAGTAGGATATGCTCATAAGGAATGACCACCCCGGGCTTGAGAATAATGCACTCATGCTCAGTAAAGAGTATGTTATGACTCTGATCACAAAATTAAGATATACTCAGAAGATTGTATCCAAGATCCTTGACAAAGTTTACCTTCTAAAATTTGAGCTTACCATTTGTTACATTGCCCTTCTAGTAATGTAACGAACAACATCTCCAACAAAAATGACTGGTGCTCCTTAAATCTTTTCAAACTTTTGGAGTAGTGACCTATTGCCCGTCATGTGCTTGGAACAACCACTATCAATGATCCATATGTTTCCGTTTGTCTTAATTGTTCCTGCACAAAAGAGATGGTTAGTTACATTTGGAAACCCAAGTCTTATTGTTCTTAAGCTCATCAAAATAAGTTGAAGGTAATGTAATAGAAATAGATCCTATAGTCATGTTTTGAGGATCTTTTGTTGATGATCATTGAGAACTTTCGGTCACTTGGTCTTTCTTTGTCTTCCACACCACCTTTGGAAGCTTAGACTTGACCTTCAATACTTGGACGTTTTGCTGACTTTGGAAGTTTTGATGGCTAAACCTTTAGAAGATCTTGCTAACACTGCAGCAGGCTTCAGTACTTCGGAAGTATTCCCTTCTTCTGAGACTAAATTATCTTCCGAAGGCATTTTTCCACTTGCCTTCTTCTTCATTTTGGAGCTTTCGAAAGAAAAAGCTTTTCCTTCTGAAGCTTGCTTCTTCTTGAAACTCTTAAAAGTCTTTTTCTTGGTCATTTGGATAGTGCCTTTTGGATTGTAGGGACAATTTTTAACAAGATGATAGGTACTCTCACACATGACACACTACATTTTCTTCTTCTTAGGAGCCTTTTTCTTTGAACAAGGCTGGACTTGATCACTTTCCTTCTCTATCTTCATCTTTGCAGATATAGTGGAAGTTCCTTTAGGGTGAGAACTTCCTTTGGAGTTGGATGGTTCAAATTCTGTAGAAGTGGTACACAACTGATCAGCCTTCTTCTTATTGCTGGGATGAGTTTACACTAAACTAGAACTCCTAGTATTAGAGTTCAAGTTAGTATTTTCAGTCTTTACCACTTCAAATCCTGTAGAGATAAAAACTTGTTTCTGCTTAGAGTTAAAAGTGGCCTTGATCTCTTGAGCCTTCTTTGCTTTTCTCTTGCTCTTCCTGATCAAGTTCTTTCTCATAGAATTGCATCCAAGTCTTCTTACTCTCCTCAGAAGGATAGGTACCCTTCTTAGAATCATTTTCTTCATTATCTCAGAGGCATTCTCCATTATCTCTTCTTCATCCTTTTTAGTCAAGGGGTCTATGAGAGTAAGCTCATCTTCACAAGTTCCAACCTAAGAGATCATACAGACAAGATTATGTGTGGAGAATCTATCTCACTAGATCCCAGTCGCTACTTACTATGATAACAAACTTTTGCATGCAAGGATGAGGATATAATTCTCTTAAAGGTCTCTTCTTCAAGAACACGTTTTTCTACCCTGGCTTTGATGATCACAAGCTCAATCTGACATTCTGTAAACTTAGTTATGAGATCCTTGATTTGAATCCTGTAATTTGTGTGCTTATGTTTAAGAGTTGAAATGGTTGTCTCTAAGTCCTCTATCTTTAACTTATAGTCATTTTTAAACTTTTTAAAATCAAGTTTTAAGATATTCAAGGACTCATAATTAGATCTCATCTTTAAGTTGTAGGACATGTATCTATTAACTTTATCAATAAATTCAGGTGTACAAACATGTTCCAATACCTTTGCTTCATCATAGTTAGCCATCAATGCTTGGTTTGGAGATGCATCTTCCACCTGAAAGCTCCAGTCAAAGCCTCCTTCTTCCACAACAACTACAACTTGCTAATTTGGCTTCTCATTCTCGGTGGCTTTCTTAGTGTAGTTTGGTCTGGTTTGTGCTTGACCACCATTTTTCCTTGGTGCCTTACATTCCCTTGCAAAGTGACCCATTTGATTAGAGTTGTAACACTTGACTTTGCTTTTAGCCAGCCCAAACTTTCCACTGACTGCATTTCTTAAAAACTTTCTTCTTGTGCTCTTGTAGAACTTCTTGGCTCTATGAGTGAGAAGAGCCATTTGCTAGACTATTTCCATGTGCTCTAGATCATCTAGATGGATACAGTCTAGGTCTTCAATGGTGAATATAAAGTTGCATGTGCTTTCATCAGAAGACACAAAGGCATGTGACGAGCTTGTCTCTTGGAATGGGCTTCCTTGAGTGTAGCTTTCTCTTGGTGTCTCTAGGAAGGTGATGAAAGGAACCTTTTATAAGTTATCAGGGTAGCATAAAAGATGATGTTGAGGTTTTATGCTATCTCTTTCAGTCACATGCAGGGCTGAACTCAGTTGATTGCTAGAGTTACCATATGAACCTTGCATGTTCATATCCATCTAGTACTAATTGAGAATACCATACAACTCTGTCTGGATAAGACTCTTAAGGTTCTTAGTTCTCTTCATAACAACATAATAATATGTCCATTATCTAAGAAGAGAGGAGATAAACTTCCTTACAATATCCTTGTTTTCAAGAGTCACTCCAACATCCATTAGAGTGTCCACAATCTCAACATACCTGAAGTATTATTGAGTCATGATTTCTTCTATTTTAAAGGTGAAGTTCTCAAACTCCTACTTCAGGAGATCCTTCTTGTTCTCAATGGCTTCAATCGACCCCTCATAGATCAGCTTCAGTGCATCCCACAACTGTTTAGCTATTTAGCACTTCTTGAAGCCTCTATATATGGAGTTTGGAAGAGCAATTTGAAGGGTTGTCATGGCCTTCTGATCAATATCAACTTTTGTCCTGTCTTCATCAAAATAATCACCCACCACCTTTGGTATCATACCACCTCCAGTAGCAGCTAAAGAGGTGCTTGGTATGTAAGGTCTTGAGACAACAGATTCTCACATCCTACAGTCTTATGACTTGATGAAACCTTCTACTCTTTGGCACCAAGTGTCAAAGTCTTCAGGAGTGAGCAGTGGGGTCTTTGTCATGGTTCCAGTTTTCATATCAACTTTAGTGATAGCTGCTATTTGAGATGTTAAGTGTTTTGTGTGTGAGGGATCTTAAGATAGTGAGATCTTACAATCAAGAGACTGGAAAGCTCTGATACCAATTGTAGGACCGTTTAAAAGAAGTTGTGGTCACTTACAACACAATACATAATAAGGAGAGAATGTTTAGAACACTTAGCAGATCAAATAAGGAATTGGTAACACAAGCTTGATACTTAGAACACTAGCAAATATAAGATAGAACAAGAACAGAAACAACACAAGTGTTTGGTTTTTAAGGATGTTGTATATTGCTCTCAAGCTCTTTTACAAGTGTACAAGCATAAGTTAAGTTACAAAGACTTGAGATACTTATACTACGTCTTATAGTTGGCCATACTTTGAAGGCCAACTGGCTACTTGATCTAGACAACAACAAAAACAAAATAGAATCAAAAGGCAGATTGTCTTTTGTTTATTGACTATGACATATCATAACTCACATCCAAATATATTATAAAAAGGATAAAAGTACATAAAGTAGAAAGTAGAAGACTCAAGACCTCAATCAACAGAGTCGCAACAAAAAATTGTTCAGCTTTATGGAAAAGTATATGAGATAAAAACATGTCTTCAAAAGTTTTCGGAAGATAATCTGTCTTCACTTCTTGACTTCGGAAGATTTTATACTTGAAGCTTAGGAAAACTTCACTTTAAGCTTCAGAAGATGTTAGTTTTGGCTTCGGAAAGTTTTACACTTAGAATATTTTCTGGTGTATCGTGTAAAACTTCCAAAACATTATACTCAACATTTAGTGCATGCATACAGAATAGATTTTTAGATGTTATTGGATGTTTTGGATATATCAAGCTTACAGAGAACCTTGCCATTCATGCATGTGATAACTAAACACAATCAAATCTCTAGTTATAATCTAATAGAAGCAATAGTCACCAAATATTGGCTTCAATGTGTGATCTGTTACAATTCGTTATAGTCCTTAATTTATAACACATTACAACCACGAAAGGTTCGAATAAAATTTCTTCTACAACTAAAAAATGTAAAAAAAAAATCTTAACCATTAATCTTTTAAATTAATTGTTGAGATTAAACTATAAAGAAAAGTTTGTTAGAGAGGTATTTTAGTTATAGCCAATTTGGTAGGCTTTTTTCAAGTTTTCGTATTTTTAAAATGTTTATAACTTTTAATTGTAAAACAAAATGATAGATAATAAATATATATAATCTATAGAAACAATGATAAAATACAATAAAATGATATAAAACGTAAAACACAATAGTTAGTATACATAACAAATTATGTAAAATATATGCATAATAAGCTGAAATATTTGATATAATTACCAACATGCAACTTTCTTTAAACAATAGAGTGACATGTGTTAAAGGCATATTTTTTTCTTAGAATTTTTTAAATTAAATATTTTTCTAGTTTGTTGTATAATATAACATTACTTCGATGTATAACCACTTTATACCTTTAACTATTAACAACTATCAAATACGACAACTGAAGGCATATTATGAGATATTAAAATTAGATAATAAGCCTATATAGTTTATGATCCATTACAAACATGAAGTAATGACGTAATTGGTTTTGATTATTAAAATTTTAAAATAACAACCTTAATTTTAAGGTTGGTTAACGTTAAGTTGTTTTTCGTCAAAGTTAATTAACAACACAACCATTAAACTCATCCAGATTTTTCACATATATGAGCGACATATTACTGTGAATTCATCTTCTTCTGCTTGTATTGTCCTTCTCAAACCAGATTATTCGAAAAATTACCAAATTCATGTGAAAGATGCCCTATAATCATTGAACTTTGAGCTTTATTATCTTCAACGGTTCTATATATCTATATATATATATATATATTCTGTTTTAAATCCAAATGGTCAAACAGTGTTTTTATATATATGCATTCACGTATGACTAAATTGTTCAATACATGCAACTATGTAATCATTTTTCTTCTTCTTTGAAACAGTCTTGGTCAGGTAATATTACCTACACAACTAATAAACGACAATAATAATTATAATTATAATATAGGAAAAAGAATATGTATATGTGAGGCACACTTGGTTGCCTATAAATACAACATCTCAATTCTCAACACAACATCCAAATCCACCAAATTAAAACAAAAGCAAAAGCCATAATATAATGGAGCCTCTGATCATCTTTTCCCTCATCGTTTCTTCACTTGTTTTCTTCACGGCCTGTTGGGCACTCACCAAATCAAACTCTTCAAAGAAGTTGCCACCAGGACCACCCAAACTCCCCTTCATCGGTAACTTACACCAGCTGCGAGGCCCCGGCCCGCACCACGTTCTCAGGGCCTTAGCCAGGAAATACGGCCCATCATGTATTTACAGCTCGGGCAAGTGCCTACCGTCGTCATATCCGGACCAAGGCAAGCCCAAGAGATCTTGAAGACCCACGACGCTATCTTCGCCGACAGACCCCTAGCGAAGCATCGGAGTTGTTCTTCTATAAAGCTCAAAACATTGCATGGGCTCCTTATGGGAACTACTGGAGGCAGATGAGGAAGATTTCCTCCTTGGAGCTTCTTAGCGCCAAGAGGGTTCGCGCGTCCGCCTTTATTCGCGATCAAGAGCTTGCTCATATGCGTAAGACATTCGAGTCCATCGCAGGAAGGCCCACTATCCTAAGGGACATTCTGGTGAAGTATGTCAACGATGTGATCTGCAGGTCTACGCTTGGGGACATCCGCAAAGACCAACCGGCGATTGTGAGACTGCTGTTTGAGATAATGATAGCCGTGGTTCAATTCAATGTGACTTCGTATTTTCCGAGTGGAGGCTTCATCAATGTTATCAGTGGTAAGAAAGCCAAGTGGATGAAGACGCAGAAAGAGTTTGATAGTATATTGGAAGACATCGTGGAGCAACATAGGAAGAATAGACCAAGTGGAACCAATAATGATCATGAAGATCTTGTTGATGTTCTCTTAAAGATCCAAGAGACCGCTGACCTTGATCTCCCCATCACCAACGAAAACGTCAAGGCTGTCATTCTGGTACGTACAAATTAACGACTATATGCATACAAAATCTTTAAAATTATGAAACTGATGAGCATGTTTCATTCATTAATCTGACATATATATATATACACATATATGTAAATATAATGCAGGACATGCTGGTTGCTGGGACGAGCGCCTCTTCAATGGCAATCGAATGGGCGATGACCGAACTGATGAGAAAGCCCGAAGCCCTGAAGAAAGCACAAGAGGAACTAAGAGCAACAGTGAAAGGAAACACGATCACAGATGAAGAAATCCAAGACATGCATTACCTGAAGATGATAGTCAAGGAAACATTGAGGCTGCACGGTCCCCCGTTTCTGATGCCCAGAGTAAGCAGAAAAGACTGCACGATTGACGGATATCATATCCCAGCGAAGACGAGGGTAATGGTAAGCGCGTTTGCATGTGGTACCGATCCCGATAGCTGGGAGAATCCTGAGAGCTTCATCCCAGAGAGATTTGAAAATAGTTCCGTTAACTACATGGGGGCTGATTTCGAGCTCATTCCGTTTGGAGGAGGTAGGAGAATTTGCCCTGGTATTAGTTTCACAACGGGTATAATAGAAAACGCACTTGCTACTATGTTATATCATTTCGATTGGAAGCTTCCAAATGGATTGAAGCCCCATGAGCTTGATCTCACAGAAGCTACCGAGCTTTCGATATTGCCTAAATATCCCATTGAGGTCATCCCTGTCATCGTGCCACCACAAAACTAACTAAAACCAAGACATGTATCATGTATCATGGCTTTACTAAGTTGTTCTTCTATATATGTATGTCATCTTTGAGTTATATATGTCAGCTTTCCTTCTATTAAGTCAAAGTTAATGGTTGTAGTTTTGTTTACTAACATGTTGTCGTCATATGGTTATAAAAATAAATTTATCTTTTTTATAAGAGAAAGCGTGCCTTTTAAAGTTTTCAGTGGCTTGTTGTACTTATAATTTCACTTTTGTTTCCATATATGAAGTTGGTTTTTGTTTATATGCTATAGATATGTATGTATATGGTTTGTTGCACATGGAAAATATACTTCTACTTTCTGCATCACGTACGTACGATTTCCTTTGGTATTGACAAAACCGCCAACAATTAATATAAAATTTCATTTGATTTTTCTTCCATCAATTTCTGTTTTGGTAAAGAAACAAAACAAACATATATATTTTATCTTTCACAATAAGATAAAAAAAGGTGTTATTATTCTAGATATTTATACATGGAAAGCAACAGCAAAAGTCTTCACTAAACTCTAACCCATTACGGACAGAAAGCCAAGTGAACCAACCCGTCGGAGAAACGAAATTCAATTTTTTTTATTCTACATAATGTGTCCATACAACCGAAACAACTCGTGTCCGAGCAACCAACCCGATCCAAACAATAACATTTTTTATTCAAACAATGTTATAGAGTTGAAAAGGATAAAAACCAAACGAAATATATAAATTTGATCATTGGTCATATGTTCGAATCGCATTAAACTAACCCGACTACACCCGATATAAACCTACCACCGAGACATATATAGTTGTACCCGAAACCCAACCAAATACCGAGGATGAAAAAAAAGTAACCCAAATCAAAACAAAAACATAAGATGAAGGGCGCGACTTCAACTACAACAAAGGCTACTGGGATCGTAAGAACTGCAATCCAAAAGTGGACACTCGATTAAGAGCTGCAGCTGTTGCCTAGCGCTTGAGTGGATTATATGAGAACCTAAGGATTGGTAAAAAAACTTTTTTTATATCAAGAGACAGTTATTTTCATATTATTAGCGAATTAATTTTTATAATATTAATGAAAATTGGATTTTAATAATTCAAAATATTGAATATTTTTCAGTATTAATCCCAACTAAGAATCTGAATGGTATTAATTTCAATTTTTTTATTTATTATTAATAACAATCTCATAGTAACTATTCATTAACTAAGTTTATTTTTATTACGTATCACGTGACGTCATGGGTCGTACATAGTTATAATTAAATATATAATATTTTACTTAATTCTTTTTTATGAAAAAATATTTTTGAAGTTATCGAATTAAAAAAAATCAAGATATCTAATATTTTCTATTTATAAAAGGAAACAACATCTCAATACAGGCTTCGTAGTGTGCAAGTCAATGATTCATTAGTCTTGTGGGTTATACCATTGTTTTGGGAATCGGATCTGACCGGCCGGTCCGACCAATGAACCGGGAACTGGACTCCAACCTAAACCGTTTTCGAATTGAACCGGGGGTCGGACGACAATCGACCCAATTGAACTGAGGGTTGAACCGGTCGAACCGGTTTTCATATATTTTTTATTTTTATAGTATTTTTATATATATTTATAAAATAATTATAGTTTTATCCGGTTTTTATCGAGTGAACCAGTAAAACATCCTGTTTATTGTCCCATACGATTTTGAAAACGTTAAAAAATAAAAAAAATGTATTTGAAAGTCATAGAATTTACGCATGTGTTGACTTTGAGCATTATATACAGGAGCGGAGGTATGCTTTGACCAATGGGAACAAGTGACCCCACTCACTTTTGAAAATCCTTTAGAGAGTAAATATTAGAAAGTTCTAGGAATGAAAAATGTTACAAACTAATAAACAAGTTATAAAAATATTATCACTTAGTCACTTATACATTTTTTTTTCAAATTGAGCCACTAAACGATCAAATCAAGTCATCATTAAATTTTCTTATATTAAAAAAGTAACGGTGGAGAAAACGTGGGGTCGAAATTTTCAATATAAAATTATATACCATGAGCTTGATATCACACAAGCTACGGTGTTTTCAATTATCTAAATATTTGATATAGGCCATCCCTGTCATTATGCCACCACAAAAAAAATTAAAATCAAGATATCTATGATTGTATGCAGTATGAAGGCTTTACTTTTCTCCTATGTCATCTTTGCGTTATGTTAACTTGCCTTCTATTAAGTCCAAAATAATTGTTGTATTCGTGCTTATTAACATGTAACAATAACAAAGAACAAATTTCTTATAAGAAAAAAGAAATCTTACTAAATTTTCATTGGCTTCTTGTAGGATATTATTTTATTTTTTTGTCCATAAAGTTAGTTTTTGGTTGTGTATATATGCTTTCTGCTACTTTTTGCATTCCAATTTTCTTTGATATTGATATAGTCGTCTACAATATTTAATTTCATTTGAGTTTTTTCCATCAATTTCTGTTTTTATTTAGAAACAAAAGAAAAACATTCATTATCTTTCACAAAGAAAGAAATTATAATTATTCTATAAATTTATGAAATGTTACAATAACAGTCTTAACTAAACTCTAAACCCATTACGGATCATAATCCAAGTAAACCAAGCCATCGGAAAAACGAAATTTCATTTTTTTATTCTATCCGTACAACCGAAACAACTTGTGTGCGAGCAACCAACGGACTCAAACAAAACATGTTTGATCAAGTCATCATTAAATTTTCTTATACATAATTATTTAGTCACTTATACATTTTTTTTCAAATTCAATCACTAAACGATCAAATCAAGTCATCACTAAACTTTTTATATTAAAAAAGTAACGGTGGAGAAAACGTGGGGTTGAAATTTTCAATATAAAATTATATACCATGAGCTTGATATCACAGAAGCTACGGTGCTTTCAATATTATCTAAATATTTGATATAGGCCGTCCCTGTCGTTATGCCACCACAAAATAATTAAAATCAAGATATCTATGATTGTATATAGTATGAAGGCTTTACTTTTCTCCTATGTCATCTTTGCATTATGTTAACTTGGCTTCTATTAAGTCCAAAATAATTGTTGTATTCGTGCTTCTTAACATGTAACAATAAGAAAGAATAAATTTGTTATAAGAAAAGAGAAATCTTACTAAATTTTCACTGGCTTCTTGTACGATATTATTTTACCTTTTTGTCCATAAAGGTAGTTTTTGTTTGTATATTGTGTATATATATGCTTTCTGCTACTTTTTGCATTCCAATTTTCTTTGATATTGACATAGTCGCCTACAATATTCAATTTCATTTGAGTTTTTTCCATCAATTCCTGTTTTTATTTGGAAACAAAAGAAAAACATTCATTATCTTTCATAAAGAAAGAAATTGTAATTATTCAAGAAATTTATGAAATGGTACAATAACAGTCTAACTAAACTCTAAACCCATTACGGATTATAATCCAAGTAAACCAAGCCATCGGAAAAACAAAATTTCATTTTTTTATTCTATCCGTACAACCGAAACAACTTGTGTCTGAGTAACCAACCAGACTCAAACAAAACATATTTGATCAAGTCATCATTAAAATTTCTTATGCATAACAATTTAGTCACTTATATATATTTTTTCAAATTGAACCACTAAACAATCAAATCAAGTCATCATTAAATTTTCTTATATTAAAAACGTAACGGTGGAGAAAACGTGAGGTCGAAATTTTCAATATATATAATTATATACCATGAGCTTGATATCACAGAAGCTACGGTGCTTTCAATATTATCTAAATATTTGATTTAGGCCGTCCCTGTCATTATGCCACCACAAAAATAATTAAAATCAAGATATCTATGATTGTGTGGAGTATGAAGACTTTACTTTTCTCCTATGTCATCTTTGCGTTATGTTAACTTGGCTTCTATTAAGTCCAAAAGAATTGTTGTATTCGTGCTTATTAACATGTAACAATAACAAAGAATAAATTTCTTATAAAAAAATAGAAATCTTACTAAATTTTCATTGGCTTCTTGTTGGATATTATTTTACTTTTTTGTCCATAAAGTTAGTTTTTGTTTGTATATTGTGTATATATGCTTTCTGCTACTTTTTGCATTCCAATTTTCTTTGATATTGACATAGTCGTCTACAATATTCAATTTCATTTGAGTTTTTTCCATCAATTTTTGTTTTTATTTAGAAACAAAAGAAAAACATTCATTATCTTTCACAAAGAAAGAAATTGTAATTATTCTAGAAATTTATGAAATGTTACAATAACAATCTTAACTAAACTCTAAACCCATTACCGATAATAATCCAAGTAAACTAAGCCATCCGAAAAACAAATTTTCATTTTTTTATTCTATCCGTACAACCGAAACAACTTGTGTCCGAGCACCCAACCGGACTCAAACAACACATATTTGATCTATGATAATGTTATAGATCCAAAAGAATCAAAACCAAACAATATTTGCGCATGTTGTCATTAGACAAATGTTCAAACCCCCTACAACCAACCGGGTTACACCTAATGTCAATCTACTCTCGAGACTAAGGTTGATACTAAAACGCAACTCATGCCAAAACAACCAACCCGATCCAAACAATAATATTTTTGATTCAATGCAGTGTCAGAACCTTCAAACGGATCAAAACCCAATGAAACTTATAAATTTGGTTATTGGTGAAATGTTTAAATCGCATTCAACAAGCCCGACTACACCTAATATCAACCTATTACCGAGACCTAGTTTGTACTCGAAACCCAACCCAAGACCGAGGTTGTAATAAAAATGTAACCCAAATCAAAACAAAAATATATGAAGAAGGGTGCAACTTCAACTGTAATCAAGGGTATTGGGACGTAAGAACCGTAATCCAAAAGTGGACACCTGATTAATTAAGAGATGGTGTTGCCTAGTGCTTGGGTGGATTAATCCAACTAATAATTTCAAGAGCATTAACTTTAACTTTTCATTATGTTACTAATAACAATCTTAGTCTAACTATTCATTAATTCTATTAGTTTTGGAAATCAAGTGACGTGAAGTTATCCAACATCTTTTCAAAAGAAAAAAAATAAGATCTCAACATTTTTCCTTCATGAAAGGAAACAACATTTTAATACTCTCAGGCTTTATAATGTGCACGTCAATGACCTTGTTAGTGTTGTGAGTTGTATCGAAAAAAAATCTATTTGGAAGTCCTAGAAATTGCGCATGGGTTGAGTTTGAGCACCGAGTACATGCACATACATGTTTTTAATGTCCAATTATGACAGCCTAACTTTCCATGAAAGGGTTATGGAAGAATGACGCATCAATAAATATAATTACAAATTTCATAAAGTAAAGTTTTGATGGTATAACCATAACTAAACCTTCTTTCACAAGCTCTATTTTAGAGAAACTCGAAAAGAAACATGAAGTTTTTTGAAGCTTTTAAGGGGCCCTATTCCCCTTGTTTCTTCACACAGAAGTAAAAATTTGTACATACTTTTTTCGAAAATTTTACAAGTATCGAATGTTGAGAGCTTTATCCGAGAAAGCTAGATCTGAGAAGGTTCCGTCGATCACATGGGAGTTGATTTTGCTCATTCTGTTTCGAGGAGGTAGGAGAATTTGCCCTACTGTTAATTAGTTTCACGATAGGTTTTTATAGGAAACGCACTTGCTACTATGTAATATCAAATTTATTGGAATCCTTCAAATGAATTTATATACCATGAGCTTGATATCACAGAAGCTACGGTGCTTTCAATATTATCTAAATATTTGATATAGGTCGTCTCTGTCATTATGCCACCACAAAAAAGTAATTAAAATCAAGATACCTATGATTGTATTCAGTATGAAGGCTTTACTTTTCTCCTATGTCATCTTTGCGTTATGTTAACTTGCCTTCTATTAAGTCCAAAATAATTGTTGTATTCGTGCTTATTAACATGTAACAATAACAAAGAATAAATTTCTTATAAGAAAAGAGAAATCTTACTGAATTTTCATTGGCTTCTTGTAGGATATTATTTTACTTTTTTGTCCATAAAGTTAGTTTTTGTTTGTATATTGTCTATATATGCTTTCTGCTACTTTTTGCATTCCAATTTTCTTTGATATTGACATAGTCGCCTACAATATTCAATTTCATTTGAGTTTTTTCCATCAATTTCTGTTTTATTTAGAAACAAAAGAAAAACATTTGTTATCTTTCACAAAGAAAGAAATTTTAATTATTCTAGAAATTTATGAAATGTTACAATAACAGTCTTAACTAAACTCTAAACCCGTTACGGATCATAATCCAAGTAAACCAAGCCATCGGAAAAACGAAATTTCATTTTTTTATTCTATCCGTACAACCGAAACAACTTGTGTCCGAGCAACCAACCGGACTCAAACAAAGCATATTTGATCAAGTCATCATTAAATTTTCTTATATATAATAATTTAGTCACTTATACATATTTTTTCAAATTCAATCACTAAACGATCAAATCAAGTTATCACTAAATTTTCTTATATTAAAAAAGTAACGGTGGAGAAAACGTGGGGTTGAAATTTTCAATATATAAAATTATATACCATGAGCTTGATATCACAGAAGCTACGGTGCTTTCAATATTATCTAAATATTTGATATAGGCCGTCCCTGTCATTATGCCACCACAAAATAATTAAAATCAAGATATCTATGATTGTATGCACTATGAAGGCTTTACTTTTCTCCTATGTCATCTTTGCGTTATGTTAACTTGGCTTCTATTAAGTCCAAAATAATTGTTGTATTCGTGCTTATTAACATGTAACAATAACAAAGAATAAATTTCTTATAAGAAAAGAGAAATCTTACTAAATTTTCACTGGCTTCTTGTAGGATATTATTTTACTTTTTTGTCCATAAAGTTCGTTTTTGTTTGTATATTGTGTATATATGCTTTCTCCTACTTTTTGCATTCCAATTTTCTTTGATATTGACATAGTCGCCTACAATATTCAATTTCATTTGAGTTTTTTCCATCAATTTCTGTTTTATTTAGAAACAAAAGAAAAACATTCATTATCTTTCACAAAGAAATAAATTGTAATTATTCTAGAAATTTATGAAATGTTACAATAACAGTCTGAACTAAACTCTAAACCCATTACGGATTATAATTCGTACAACCGAAACAACTCGTGTCCGAGCAACCAACCAGACTCAAACAAAACATATTTGATATGTCATAATGTTATAGATCCAAAAGAATCAAAATCAAACAATATTTGCACATGTTGTCATTAGACAAATGTTCAAACCGCCTCCAACCAACCGGGTTACACCTAATGTCAATCTACTCTCGAGACCAAGGTTGATACTAAAACGCAACTCATGCCAAAACAAAAACATAAGAAGGGTGTGATTTCAACTGCAACCAATGGTATCAGCCCGAAGAATCACGATTCAAAAGTGGACAGACATTAAGAGCTCGTCTTGCCTAGTGCTTGAGTGGATGTATCCGAAAACCTAAAGATTGGTATAAAAAAACTTTATCCTTATATTAAGAAATCATTATTTTTCAGATTATCAATCATTTATTTTTTTAATAGTGTAGAAATAATCAAACTTGGTCCTTTTGTGAAACGTGTTTGGGATAATTTTCATAGAACGATGGTTTGGGGAGAATACCAAATTCCCGACATGATTAGCTCCAAATGGTGAGACATTGTCTCAAAGTTGGAAACTTTTTCGATGAACTACACCCACCACAACATGAAAAGTGGTAAAACCTACATGGATGGTCTTCATAAATATTCTTGTGAACTACACAAAATAAATATGGGTGCCTAATTTAGTCTTGTCTATTTGGGAAGTTATGAAATCTTATCCTAAATAAGTGATGGTTCCCTAGACGAACCGTAGATCAAAGCGGACCAAAACATCATCATCAAAAACTTGTAAGCAAGTTCCTTTTTTTCTGATGTCAGTTCCTACCTATGACAAATCAACCTCAACAACACTGATGATGATTTTGAAGTGCACGAGGAGCTGGTTCAGCCACTGGGTCGGAAAAGAAAGGAAAAAAGCTATAATCTTCAACTCCCTCAACCCAAATATACTCACTAGACCACTATGAAAGCCCATAACAATAAAAAAATGACTCTTTTCATCAAATAAAGAAGTTATACCACTTATAACTTTTAATTCACCCACCTCTATACGACAACTTACCAAGTTTTCAGTTCTATATACTATATATCGATACTTCATTTGTCTTAGCTTCATATGCATATTGACTCATTTGTGATGCAGTCGGAAACAGAGATAGATAATTACAAAGATAGACAATTGAACATGTTGATTCAACGAGAATACCATGAATAATCCTTCTAACTATCGTTGATTCACAAAGAATAGCGATAATCAGGATCACACTAACACATTCGGTGATAGAGAGAAAACAATTTTTTTATAAACTTCAATAATCCTTTCACCCATCTCTTACAAACATATAAAGAAACACAACAAACGTCGAATGGGTCACAAAACATAAACGGGCTGAAAACTGGGCCAAATTGTAAGACCCCGTTCCCGGGACGCTAACAACTGGTCATTCATTGCACTTAAAACATTATAAAATGTTCATTAATTTTGCAGCGGAATTTAAAACTTTCATTTATAACTAAAACATGTCATTTACAGCATTAGTTTTAATCTCAAAATACATGACATGTCAAAATACGGATGCCAGCCTCAAAATGCTCCTAGTAGCTTATGCATCCATGCCTGCAACTCCTCATCATCAACATATACCTGCCAACTATCATGCATACAAAACTCAGCGACGCTGAGTGAGTTCTACTTTTATCATAAAACATACTTTACTTTCATTAAAACCGTTCTTTCAAAACATACTATACTATACAACCGTTCGTGATCATGCATCATACGTACACACAGACAATATCATTATTATCTTCCATTACATTCATTAACTTTGTTCATTCAACGTATTACATTATCGTTCACTTCTCTTTCTAGATCCGGTCAGACTTTACCCTCTTCATGGCACTCAGCCACGATTACTGAGGTCGAATGACAAGGATCCTGTTCTGTACTTTATTATGATAATTCATTTATGTTCATTAACCTGTTCGTTCTTTCATACATGATCTTTCGTTCATTACTCTTATCACTCGAATCTTGTCTCTTGCAATATCCCCGACTCGTGCTCGAAAGCTGATGCTGTGCCGGGGCCTGCTCACAAACCCCGACTCATGTCCGAAGACTGACACAACACCGGGATACGCGACAAAGATCCCATACGAGTCAATCACAGAGATTGAACTCCATCCGAGTCTGTTGCAACATAGAGTCACTCACCTCATATCTCGTCTCATGGTCAAAGACCTCTGTCGAGTCTGTTGCAACACAGAGTCGCTCACCTCATAACTATGCTTGGCTTCATGCCGCACCCTCGAAGTTATACATAACTTGGGTAACAACACCCCCACTGAAAGTCCTTTCTTCAGTGATGAACTGTTGGCGGCAGTCCTACATTTTGTCTCTGTGGACCGAGGAGAAAGGGGGCTCGGCGGGAAGAGGATTGTACCGTGAGAGAAGCAAGGAGGTCAACCTCTTTCAAATATACAACATGGATTCTGGCAATGCAATGTAGTTGGACTCTCATGTCGATCCGAACGAATCATCCTTTCCACGGAGGCAAAGATTTGCCTGTTAGGTAAGAGGATAGCAAGTTACAAATTATGTCTCGGTAGGACATGTATCTCTATTACTATGAATTTCATAAATGAAGTAGTTAATGGTAGTTAATGGTGGGGTTACCATTATCCTTTTTGTAGTGACGAATCCTGTATGTGTTCCTAAGAAAAGGAATTTGTCCTTTTTTCGGCCTTTGAGTGAAGAAGAGAAGGGCTTTGGATAGACAGTCCTCTTTCGCCATGTTCGTCGCCCTACCCTAGATTTCACTTCATTCTATTGATTGGTTCTAGCTCAAAAGAACATATACATGGAGCTATGTCGACTTACGTCCAACACGCTAGCTGCAATCTTTCTAAAGCAAGAAGGGAAGGGAGAAAGTTGACTTCGACAAAGAAAGGCCTTCTCTTCTATTTCATTCTAATCTTAGGAAAGGTGCGTTATCGCTTTGATTTCTCGTTAGCTAAGTGGGTAACAACACCCCTAGCAAAGTGGGTAACAACACCCCCACCAAAATGGGTAACACCACCCTCACCAAAGTGGGTAACACCCCCATAGAAATGGGTAACACCCCCATAGAAATGGGTAACACCTCTGAAGGTCAGTCACAAAGACTGGAACCCTTGCATCCACACTTTAGGATTTGCTGAACCTCACGCGGTAGAGCTTAAGGGATTTAGAGTCATGCATCTCTGTACATATTGCTTTCAAGCCTCTCTATACTTCTCTCTTTTATTCATTCATGCATGCATGCAGTCATTTCGTTCCTCTTTTCATTATCTTCCACTTTATGTTACATAATAATTTCATTACATTCATTAATATTCAACGCAAAGCCAAGGGAAGACATACATACATAATACAGAACATACAAAAACATAAACATATACCATCACCAATACAGGCACATCATACATACATAACACACATCAAACATAAGCCATCACATCATAACCAGGCCTATCTTCCCATTTTACCCCTTGAAATCCACTTGGAAAACCTCAAGTCCAAAGTGGGCGCATGGGTCCTTCCAGGCGCATGAGCATAAAAATTCTAAGTATAAAACAGTCTGGGCGCATGGGCACTGTTTGGGCGTTTCTACCCTGTTCAGGCGCATCACCAATCACTTAGCCGTTTCAAGCACTTGGGCGCATGGGCACTGTTTGAGCGCTTGGCCAATAGTTAGCCGTTTCAATCACTGGGATGCATGGGCACTGTTTAGGCGCATGGTCCACACTTAGGCTTTTCATCACTTGGGCGCATGGGCACTATTTAGGCGTATGGCCAACATTTGGGCGCATGGCCAATACTTAGACGCATGGGCCAACATGCTGGGCGCATGGGCCACTATTTAGGCGCATGACCCATCCTTTGGCGCATGGCCAACACTTAGGCGTCTGGCCACTCATGCTGGACGCATGGACAATTGTTTGGGCGCATGAACCACTGTTCATGTTCATCAAAAATTCTGAAATCTTTTCTATGCTACCAATTTCACCCGATTATCATCCTAATCATACCCAAGCACAGATCTAACATACTAAGGCCATCTAAGCATGCTATACATCATCTCTAACCCATAATCAAAATTATAACATGTATACATACATACAACATGCGAGCATAAAGCTGTAAACCCACGGTTTCTTTCAAATGTTTACTTAGTATGCATAATAGCCCTAAATCAATTGAAAATCAGTAAAAGAGGGGTTCTAGAAACTCACCTTGAGCAGCTTTTGAACAACACTCTTCCGGTTCAAGACCCACTTCGATTCAGCTCTTTGAATCCCGAAAGCAAACTCTAAACAACCAGAACTTCGGTCAAGAACTCAATAGTCAGATGAAACCGAGCTCAAACAAGAGAAGACTTACCTTTTTCAGCGTCTTCTTCCTCTTTCTCTCTCTAGAACCGAGAGTCTCTCTCTCTCTCTTCTTCTTTTCAGCCGTGAGAAAGAAAATGATAAAAGAAGAATGCGCACCCATGCCCTTAAATCCTTAAAATAATAAAAGTGTACTTTGTACACTTTTTCCCCTTCCACTTGTGCAAAGTTTCCATTCCTTCCACTTACTTTTCTTTTCCTTCCATTTAAATAGAAATTTTGGGGTGTACAAGTCTACCCCCTTAAAGAGGTTTCGTCCCCGAAACCTATCGCTTCTCGAACAGTTACGGGTAACACTGGCTCACCTCTTCTTTGATCCTGCATTTAGACTCAGATCCCTTCAGACTTCACTGCCCCCGTACAAGTGAAACCATCATCCTCCTTAGTCTATTTTCTCCTTCTTATTAGTAGTGGTCACTAGTTGCTCCTCGTGGTTGGATACTCTGTCCATCTCCGTATTCTCTACTAGTATGATCATATCCTCATCGGTTGAGCTCTTTCTTAGACGAGAGGCATGGAACATCACATGAATTCCACTTAACTCATCAGGTAGCTCCTGTCGATGTGTCACTCCTTCTACCTGAGCAACAACTAAGAATGACCCTCTACACTTTAATATTAGCTTTACTTGATTTCAAATCAAGCAATCCGCTCTCCTAGTCGAAGCCTTCCTCATACTTCGTTATCGTAGGTCATCACCAAACTCTGGTCGTGCACGGTTGATCAATCCATCTTCTTGCAACACTTGGAGTTTGAGTCATAGACTACTGACCAACTCACTCGGAGATGCATGTCTACCTACCTATATCTCTCTTGAACAGCCTAGCAGGAACAAGCGCTCTCTCTTAATTCTATCGCGTAATCCTCTAGGGCATTAGGTAACCAGGTAGACTTACTAATAGCAATTCTTACATCGAAGGGCTCATCGATCTCCTTACCCCTAATGTGCAACATCACAGAAAATAGCGACAACAAAACTACTACTAGCGTCACAATTAAAGCATAGATGCATAAATCTAAACTTGCAAGAACGTACCTGATGTTACCTCGGAGTCTGACCTAGCCTCCTCCCAGTCATAGCGAAGGCTCTAGCCCTCACCCTCTGTTCTCCTTCCTCGTACCGGAGCTTCCTCCGATCTTCTTCGTTCCCGAACCTTCCGCTTTTCGGCTTCTTGCAATCCTTGCTCATGTGACCTTCCTTGCCACAGGAATAACACCTCCCCATACCCCACTTCTTCGCCGCATGTCCGGTCCTCCCACAACGGAAACAGACATTCCCCCCCAGTCTACATTCCCCGGGGTGCCTGTGTCCACACTTGTCACACCTTTTCGACCCCGCACCAGTTATGATCACACGCTGATCATCCACTCATGCACCTTTGTCACCTGGAGCAGTTCCGCCATGTTCCAATCGCTTCCCGTTCCATCCTTGTTCACCGTCTCCTTTCTTGCTACTTTCAATCGCCATCGCAGATCTTTCATCATACAACCTCCCCGCCAAATCAACTGCCGACCTAAACGTGGTCGGTCAGGCAGTAATCATGTGCCTACGGATGTCCGCTGGCAAGCCCTGAATGTACCTCTTGATCTTTCGTGAAAGAGGTGTCACCTAATCCGGCACCAGACGTGCCATCTCGTTGAATTTAGCGGTATATTGCTGATGTGTCATCGTTCCCGCCTCCAGCTGCAAGAACTCTCTTTCGACTTTGTCCATCTCGCGATGAGGACAGAATTCCTCAATCACCAGCCTTTTCAACTCTGGCCATCGCATCCTCCCGATAGCCCTGCTTCCCTTAACCTGGATGATATTGTCCCACCAACACAAGGCTGAGTCCACAAAAGAATAGGTAGCAAACTTCACCTTCTGATCCTCCCGGCACTCGCTGATATTCAATACCGCTTCCATCTCTCTCACCCATCGGTGAGCAGCAGCAGCAGTGCCGTTTCCATCAAAAGTCGGGGGCTTGCATCGTTGAAACACCCCATAATTACAGCCTCGTGCCGCCTCCAGCGCAGGCTCTTCCTCTTTGTCCTCTTCGTCATCGAAGAAAACCGTTTTAATCTCGGGTCGTCTCCTTTCGCCCGAAGATCTACCCCTTTCTTGTCTCTCCCCATCTTTAACAGCCATCATAACTTTGGTCACCACAGACGGTAGGATCGTCTGCATAACCTGATGCACTTCCTCCCTGACCGCCTCTCTCATCGAGGCTCTCTGATTAGCGTTCTCATCACCGCCCTCCTGATGAGGAGTCTCGGGTTCCTCATGGGCTGCTCCTTCAGCCCTAGACCTTCCTCTTGTGACCCGTGGTTCAGCACCACGTCTATCACCACCTCCACCTCGTGAAGCTTTTGAAGATCTACCGCCAACCATCTTCGAACACACTATAAGATTCAAACACTAACGTGGTCATTCAGGTAATAACTCTGTTCATGTCAAGTATAGTAAGTCCCTAATTACAGTGGCCAGTTGTGGTTAGCCACTTAATTTACTCTTCATACCCCAAGCATTCCTATCCTGACTACATCAGTATCTAAATCTACACAATAGCACACAAACCACATAACATGCACACATAATGCCGGTTAACGTTAACTTACATAAAATGTTTACATAAAACCTTTACCTGCAGGCACGTAGCTACTAGGACTGGCATCCCTTTTCGTTTTAGTCCTATTCTCAGTTTAAGATTAGGTTTTTGAAAATATTTACCCAATTCACTTAAACTTTTGCTCTGATACCAACTTGTAAGGCCCCGTTCCCGAGACGCTTACAGCTGGTCATTCATTGCACTTAAAACATTATAAAATGTTCATTAATTTTGCAGCGGAATTTAAAACTTTCATTTATAACTAAAACATGTCATTTACAATATTAGTTTTAGTCTCAAAATACATGACATGTCAAAATACGGATGCCAGCCTCAAAATGCTCCCAGTAGCTTATGCATCCATGCCTGCAACTCCTCAGCATCAACATATACCTTCCTACTATCATGCATACAAAAGTCAGCGACGCTGAGTGAGTTCTAGTTTTATAATAAAACATACTTTAATTTTGTTAAAACCGTTCTTTCAAAACATACTATACTATACAACCGTTCGTGATCATGCATCATATGTACATACAGATAATATTATTATTATCTTCCATTACATTCATTAACTTTGTTTATTCAACGTATTACACTATCGTTCACTTCTCTTTCTAAATCTGGTCAGACTTTACCCTCTTCGTGGCACTCAACCACGATTACTGAGGTCGAATGATAAGGATCATTTTCTGTACTTTATTACGATAATTCATTTACGTTCATTCATCCGTTCGTTCTTTCATACATAATCTTTCGTTCATTACTCTTATCACTCGAATCTTGTCTCTTGCAATATCTCCGACTCATGCTCGAAAGCTGATGCTGTGCCGGGCTTGCTCACAAACCCCCGACTCATGTTCGAACACCGACACAGCATCAGCATACGCGACAAAGATCCCATACAAGTCAATCACAGAGATTGAACTCCATCCGAGTCTGTTGCAACACAGGTCGCTCACCTCATATCTCGTCTCATGGTCAAAGACCTCTGTCGAGTCTGTTGTGCTAGGACCTGGTATTTGAACGAAATACCAAATGATTAACATGTAAACCAAACCTAATAGTGCGGAATCCTATTTGATTGGCGTTCCAATCAGTGAGAGCGCACGTAGAATCAATAAAGTATTGAATCAAACGTTAAGAATCAATTAGGAATCGATCTACAGTGTTCTATGAATTTGGAGTATCAACTTGGAGGCTTCTGGACGGCTAGGGTATGTCTGGAATCGAAATAGAATGAATGCTCTTGTTTTTCCATGAATTGGGTTGTATTTATAGGTTAGTATTGTTCATTCATGCGACTGAACCATTAGTATGGTTCATTCGTGCGATTGAACCATGCGATTGATTCATCAGCACGAATGAGTGTTCAGTCATGCAACTGAGCCAATCTTATGTTACAATCATACGACTGATCTAGTCTCCTGGTTCAGTCGTGCGACTGAGTCATTCGTATGAAGTTATTCATGCGTATGGTCCATTCGCATGGGCCATTCGCATGAGAACTTCATTAATTAATATAACATTATGTGTAAAAATTCAAACAACCACAAACCTAATTAACCAATTCAACATCGACCCATAATGAAATATTAACATTATAGATAACAAACAATCAATATCATTTCATTAATCATTACAAACATTTCATCAGAATCAAACAAACAAAATCTATTATATTCATATCATGATCTAGGGACATACATGTATCAAGAAACTCCCCCTTGGACCTAGATCTCTCTAATTTTTTGTTTTCTTCATTACCTCCTCATACTTCTTGTACTTATCCTCTTTTGTGACTCCTTCATGAATCTCAAATGCAAAACAGAGTCTTATGACATTCTGGAACTAGAGGGCTTGTACTATATCCTGCGTATCATAGAATAGTGGCCACTTGTATAGAGTGTAGACATCATTAGCTGACAAGTTGGTAAGCTAGATTAGGTCAAATACCCTGATAGTATCCATTTGGCCCTCTTTGTTTAGGACTATGACCGCTTCTCCTATCCTCCAATCATAGTACCACCACTTAAAGTGTGGAGTGAAGTCCTGTGGCATTTCCCTGAGTGGGATTCTTGCATCGTGCGCGGAGGACTCCACTTCAACACTATCTTTGGCTTTCCAATAATGGCATCAACTTCAGACCTTTTGATGTACCTTGTAGGCTGTTGGGGTCTGAAGTTAACCCACCTGGTGTGGTACTCCTTCCTTAGGGCAGCCTCAAACCAGGCTGACATCTTTCTCGGGTCAGCATACAACAGCTTCAGTTTGGCCAGCTGGTTGAGCTCAAAACCTGGTAGAGTCTTTAGGTCATGTGGAAATCTAAAGTACTCTATGCCCTTCTCCCTCTTAACTGCATAGATGTTAAGGTCCTCAAAATATGCCCATGCTATAATCCTGCCTGACACATTATGATGTTTCTTGACTCTGTAGAGTTTGGTGTAGGCGTCCTGTTTAGGTGCAGCGCGTTAGGCTCTAACTTCTTCAAAACAGGCAGCCCACTCAGCCTTTAGGATATCAACATCATCATTTGAGGCTTGTGCCGTTTCTTCTGTCTTCTCTGACTCCTGCTCCATTTTGTCTAACACCTCAAACGTATCATTGACAAGGGATTCACCCAGATTGGGGACCACATTTCCCTCATTGTCAGCATACTGAGGGTAGTGCTCTGCAGTGACATCTTCTATCTCTATTTCATCAACGTCGTTGAGCTCTTCGTCACTTGTCGAGTCGCACGTTGGAGCATCCTTCACAATCTCATCGGGATTTAACTTGAAGATCTCAGCTAATTGCTCGTCAGTAAGATTATGAATGATCTCTCCTTCCTCAGGAGTATACATAACCGATCTCCTGACAATACCCTGCACATCAAGAATCAACGTCAGTTGAGTCTTGACCTGTTGGAGGGGAGCAATATTGTATTCATCTATTTGGAAATCAGGATCTGCTTGATTTAAAACATTCAACACAGCAAACATTAGTTAATAATCAAGACAGAAATACATTAATCTTATTATAAACATCAAATACATAAGTTTAATACATGATTCAAGTACAAAAGCTATCAAATACATGATCATCTAATCATTACTTTTATCTTGAATCGCTGGATCAGCAGTAGGTGAGGCAGAAGAGGAAGCTCGTCGGTCTTGATTTCTTTTTGATCTTATATATTGACCCTGAGCTGCGGCAGATGCAGCTGCATCTCCTCTTTCATCATCATCATCCTCATTCCTCTCCTCTGTCCTCTCGTCCTTAATCCCCTCATTATCCTCAGTCTCATCATCATCATCATCCTCATTATCATCCTTATCATCTTCGTCTCCCTCTTTAATCTTTAATGGCTCATCTTTAGATCCCTTAAGCTTTAGCATGATGGTCTTCTTAGCCTCCTCCAACTCCTCAATCTTCTTAGTAGATGTAACACTGTGCTCTTGGAGTTGGGTGATCTCGTGGCTCCGAGCAGCCATTTGTTGGGCCTGCTCATCTAGCAACTGAGCCTGCTCCGAGATCTGCTGAGATTGCGCTGCTGTAAGATTCGTCAGATGACGGATCTGCGCCGTCTTCTCCTTTTTAGCAGCTAATAGATGCATCACCATCTAGTTCAGCACAGAAAGCTGTTCCTCTACCCCAATTGGAGGTAGAGGAGATCCATATATATGTATGGGATGGGATGAGGGTCCTGCTTGGTGGCTAGTGGTGGTGGTGGTGGCTGTGGTGAAGATGGGGTTGGGTCTGTGAGATAGTGGAGGTGATGTAGAGGTGAAAGATATGGTGGTGGTTGGCATATGTACAGTAGTGGGAGGTGTGGTGGTGGTAGTGGTAGCTGTGGTGGCTATGGTGGTTGATGGTGTGGCTGTAGAAGTGGTAGTGGTGGTGATAGATGTAGTGGCTGTGGTGGTGACGAAGGTGAGTCTTCTTTTCTTCTTTTTCTGGCCGTGGGGCTGAGCCATCCTTTTCTTCCTTGATCCAGTCGAGGTGGATGCTCCCCCTAGAACACAGCTAGCTGACTCAGGGGCATAGCTAGGATCTGCAGTCGTCTCTCCCAAATCCCTGGGGTGTTCACCAACCGCCCGGAGTCCATACTCTGAGGGAACAACCTTGCCTCCCACAGTCCTCGTCAAGGGCTCCTTATCCGACTCTTCTTCCTCCTCACCAGGTATGAAGTCCTTGTGGAAACCCGCTGACTCATCCCCAACATCCCCACTGTTATCATCGTTTGAATCATGCTCTGGGAACAATAGCCTCTCATCGTCTGAATCGCTGTCATCATGACGCTACTTGCGTCTACCTGGCGCCACATATCTTTCATTTGCCAGATGGCCGATCAACCTCTTTACCTGGGGCTTTACCTGATTGCCCCGATACACTCTCATGCGATCCAAGTCGTGTTATCCATAATCTCTAGGTCAACCGCATCATGGCTCTCCTTGGAAGTAATGGCAGCTTCTCGTTGAAGATCAACTGCAGAAATCTAGGGTTCATACAAAAACCTCCTTCCCGTTGGCCTCCAGATTCTCCACCAGATATGAGAAGATCATGCTCGAGAAGCTAAAGGGGTGGTTCAGCACCAGTGCCACATAGGCATTCTGAATATGGTCTGACAGGTCATCAAACCCACCCCTCCGAGAAGCAATACACTTTAGGATCACATGTGCCAAGTAATTATACCGGGGACACAGGTTGCTCTTGTTGAGCACACCTGAGTTGATGTCCCTAGCGTACTTGATCCTGAGAAAGCAACCTCTGACTGTAAATGGATGTAGTCTGGTGGGGTGATCAGTATCTTTCCCAAAATCAAGTACTCTCTGGATGTCAGCTGCTGTAATCTCAATATCATGACCATGAATGGAGCTCCGTATGTTGTAAGGCTCACGTGAACGATCTATGGAGGCATTCTCCCGGAAAGCCTGATGTAACGACCTGTAAGGAGTACACGGTGTGGATATGGCTTTATGTATCCGAGAACATCGAAGGAACGCAATAATCTCTATAAAATCGGCCCCATTCTGAGTCGTATGGTCCAAATGAGCATATATATTGTGCTTTGGATTGATGGACCATCTATCAACCATTGACCTGAAACACAAGACACAGAACCATTAGTCATACATCAATATTCAGTTCAAGGTGTATAGTTTAAATTCAATCTGATTCATTCGTGCAAATGAATCATGCGACTGAAGTCAGTCGGTTGTCCTTTCATACGACTAAGCTCATTCGGGTGAATGAGACATTCGACTGAGTTCAATCTGTTGGCTGAGTCTGCGATTGGTTCAGTCGGCCGACTAAGTTCATTTGCATGGTGCATTCGGCCGATTGACCCAATCGGAAGATTCAATCGTGCGATTGGAGTTCATCCGGATGACCAGTCGCTTGTCCCACTGTTCAGTTGCCTATGGTTCGAATCTTGACCAAATCAAGTAATTTAACATGGTTTAATGGTCCATTAGACTCGCCATCTTGTCACTAATAACCTATTAAACTTAATTTTAACATTTTTCTTAGTTTATGTTGGTTATTTGGTCATTTACAGTCTGGTTCTTGTTTCACTCGAATATCACAAATTTGGGTTCAATGTTTTCTGATTTCGGTAAGATTGCACTGCAATATACCTGTATAACCGTCAACCCACGTCAGAACATCAATAAAGATATAAAACAAGGTCTAGAGGAATTTCGGCAGAGTAACGGTACTTGGTGTGATTTAGGAGCGATTGAGGGTGATGAGTGGAATACGATCGACTATGGCCCTTTAAATACTGAATCTGAGTTCAATCGGCCGACTGGCCTCATTCGCTCAGTTCATTCGGGCGACTGAGGCTTAGTCGTGTGATTTGCCCAGTCAGTCGCATTCAGTTGGCGGACTGAGTCTCAGTCGGTCGACTGACTCATTCGTGCCTTTCATTTGCACCCTCAGTTAACCGACTAAGTCTCAGTCGGTCGACTGACTCATTCGCACCATTTCATTCGGTCGAATGGATCATTCTGATAAGCCATTCGGGTGAATGGAGCAATCTCATATCCAGTCGTGCGAAAGGGATCCATTCGCATGGTTGGTCCATACTTATGATCCAGTCGTGCAAATGGGTTACACTTATGAACATTTAGCACTTAAACCCTTTTTACCTGTTGAAATTAACATTATGAGCATTTGATCATCTCAGACATGATCATTTTAACTTGAAAACTTTTTGATCACCTCAGACGTGATCCTTTTAAACACTTTAGTCACCTCAGACGTGACCCTTTTAAACTTTGAAAACACATGTGGCCATCTCAGACATGACCCTTTTAGGTGAGTTAATCCCATACTGATTTTCATGATATAGTCCGACGAACAAACAAACAAAAATGACTAACTAACTAGAAACTTAAACTAAATACAAAAATAAAACCTTTTTTTACTTTTTGTGAGAGATAAATCCTAAGATAGACATCTACTAGATTTGGTTCTAGAATAGGCAGCTTCAATTTAGTTTGACCACACCTGGACCAATTCAATTTGTAATCATACAGGCAAGTCAAATCATTTGGGACTTGTTATCAAAACTTTTGATGCTCAATTCTTGGTTTTCATCCAGAGTCGTTAGCAAATTTAGGAAATCACACTGGTACTATTAGATTCCCACATTGATTTGAACTTTCAAGAATTACAGCCACAATGATTGTCAGTATATTTGTCCTCTTGAATCCATACACAGACTTTAGACACAAACTGGTGATAGTTTTAGGTTTAATTACTTCAACTAACATTTTTGGATCCTACACTTATATGGTAATCAACATTCCTCAGGAGCTTTTGAGCGGTCTACGGGTATTTTTACTAGAAGAGACTATTCTTAGAGCTTTCAAAGAGAAGCCAATCCTCAGGTCAGTGCCATCACACAGCAGAGAGGTGGCAAACAACAATGAATTCTAGAATATCTAGGTTATGCTTATCCTCAGGTTAGTGCCATCGCACAACAGAGAGGCACACAACTTATCATCTTGTTAGAGCAGCTAAATTTTCTTTTGCACAGAATGCACCAACAACATATGTCATTAGATTGATAGCATTTGTCTTTCATTTTTTTTGTGCTTTGCTATATTTATGGTCATCCGCACACATTTGTGGCGTTTACATGCTCATTACCCCTTATTGGAATATTGTTGATTGTGTTAACCAGTGATAAGATGGCAGCCCACAGTCAGTTGAACAACTTAGTTTGATCTTGAGATCACCAGTCAGGTCTAATCATCTATTGTGTTGAATCTACCGACATATCATTTGTGGTCTAGCAACCTCTAGGTCTACTTTCTTTGTGTTACCTTAGTAGTTACCAGTTTTTCTATCATCTTCCCTTTTATATTGCTTAGACTACACAGACTTATACTTTGAATTTTGCATCTTTTCTAAATTAAAATTTTAAAGTCCCTTTTGATTTGTTCTGTTTACTATCATTTCCAAAAGGTTTGAATCGGTATCACAGATACGATCTACCTTATATCAGCTATCCACTCCTTCTCCTTGTTTTTTTAATATTACTAGCTAACCTACTCTCCTCCTAAAATTCTAAAATCATACTGGATTTAATTATTTTAGGATTTTAACAGACATCTAAATAACCTGAATTTAATTTAAACAGAATAAAATAAATAAGGAAAAATAAAAATTATAACTACAATGCATCGGACTACACATGATCATCATCAGGAATAACATCACTTTTCTTTTTAACGCCGTTAACCTCTAACAGATATAGAAAATGTGGTTTATCAAAGCCTTTTGTATGGAGGTCAGTGCGTTGAAAGTCAGTATTAATTTTTACCACATGATTAAGTTCTTTTCAAAACAGTCTCTTATGAAATGGTATTTAATACCGATGTGTTTGGTCTTTGGATGTTGTACCGGATTTTTAGTTACTGCAATTGCAGTAGAGTTATCAACAAAGATAGGAGTAGAAGAAAACTTTAAATCGTAATCCCGCATTTGCTGTTGAATCCAGATGATTTGTGAACAGCAACTTGCAGCAGCAACGTATTCGGCTTCACAGGTTGACAATGCAACCGAGGTCTGCTTCTTACACTGCCAGGTAACTAATCTTCTCCCAAAGAATTGACACCCTGTCGATGTAGACTTGTAGTTCATCTTGCAGCCCCTGTAATCCGAGTCACTATACGTCGTGAGCTCAAAGTCATCATCATGAGGATACCACAACCCAAGTGTGGGTGTACCCTTCAGATAACGAAATATCCTTTTGACCCCGATCAGATGGTTAACCTTAGGCTTAGCCTAATATCCAGGACATAAACATGTAGCATACATGATATCAGGTCTTGAGGCAGTGAGATACATGAGGGATCCAATCATTCCTTGGTACATTGTGGCATCTAGTAGATCTTCATTTTCGTCAGGTGCTATATCATGATTTGTAGCAAGTGGAGTCCCAGCAGCAGAAGCATTCTCCATATCAAACCGACTGAGAATGTCTCCCACATACTTGGTCTGATGTAGAAAGATCTAATTTGGTGTCTAATCCACCTGTAACCCGAGAAAGAATTTCATCTCCCCCATAGCACTCATCTCAAACTCTTTCTTCATAACTGCTTCAAACTCTTTGCATAATTCTTTGTTTTTTGAACTGAAGATTTTGTTATCGACATAGATTTGTACAAGCAGTAGGTCTCCATCTTTTTCTTTGATGAACAGTGTGCAGTCAATGACTCCCCTGCGAAAGCCGTGTTTCACAAGATGAGTTGAGAGTTTCTCATACCAGGCCCTTGGAGCTTGACGAAGCCCGTATAAGGCCTTATCGAGATTGTAAACTCTGTCCTGATGATAAGGATCTTCAAATCCCTCGGGTTGACTGACATACACTGTCTTCCAAATTTCCCCATGAAGGAATGCACTCTTCACATCTAATTGATAGACTTTAATCTTCATATACGATGCATAGGCAAGGAAGATACGGATGGCTTCCATCCTTGCCACGGGTGCAAACACTTCATTGTAGTCAATCCACTTGACTTGGCGAAAACCCTGAACAACCAGTCGAGCCTTGTTCCTGATAATGACCCCTTGGTCATCCTTCTTGAATTTCAAGACCCATTTGGTGCCAATGAACTTAGCAGCTTTAGGTATATCTTCCAGAGTCCATACTCCTAACTTCTTGAACTGAAGAAGTTCTTCTTGCATGGCACTCACCCATGCCTTATCGTTTAGTGCGTCACTAACGTATGTTGGCTCAAACTGCGAGACAAAACACCGATAAGCACCATCATGAATGTATCCCTTTTCCATAACAGAGGCATAATCAGCTGAGTACAGCTAATTTCGGGTTTGTACTCCTGATCTGACATCCCCAATGACATTGTCTAGGGATGATAGACATTTAGGCATGATCCTGGAGTAGTTAGAACAGCTATCTCAGAGCCAAGATTATGAACATTTGGTTCTGTGTCTGAGGTAGAAGGAGTTTGAGGTTCCGAAGTCGAAGGTGAATCACCGTTAGATGCTTGTGGACTTTCAGGAACCGGAACCTGTTCCTCCTAACTGTTCTGGTCATCTTCTTCAGCTTCATCTTTAGCGGAGGACTCACTGTCGTCGACTACTCCCCCTGATTGCATAGATGATTCTCCTTGTGAACTCGATGATGTTGAATCAAGAGATGGTGTATTCAAGATATCATACATCATTCGAGTAGCTAACTCATCATCAGAAGGAGAGATAGGGATGTTGAAGGACTTAAAGAATCCATCATAGTCGAAAAAGTAGGCGGGTCCTTTGCCAGTAGGTGGTGTGGTATATCTCTGAACATCAACATTACACCACACTTCTACTAGACCGTTGAGTTGTTGTAAACTCTCTTGTTCGATATGTTGTATCCTAGGAAGATTCCTTCATCAACCTTCTCGCTGAATTTACCTTCTTGAGTATTCTTCAGAAGTGTACACAGCGCGCCAAATGGTTCGAGATACTCCAGATTTGGTTTTCGTCGTTGTAATAGCTCGTAACATGTCTTTCCGTGGCGCTTGACTATCAGAACTTGATTCAGTGTATAACATGCATTAGCCACTACCTCATTCCAGAATTGGATAGGCAGTTTCGAGTCTGCCAACATTGTCCGTGCTGTCTCTATCAAGCTTCTGTTCTTTCTCTCAATAACACCGTTCATCTGAGGCGTGTAGGCAGAAGTGAATTGATGCACAATTCCTTTTCCTTGCAGTTAGCCTCCATCCACTGATTCTTGAATTCAGTCCCGTTGTCTGAGCGTACTTGTCTCACCTTCAGCTTGTAGAGAGATTCTAGTGTGGTTACTAACTCCTTGAATGACTCAAATGTTTCTGATTTGGACTTCAAAAACATTACCCAAGAGAATCTTGTGTAGTCATCAGTAACCACAAAACAGTACAAGTCGCCTGCAATGCTCTTTGTACTGACTGGACCAAACAGATCCATGTGAAGAAGTTCAAGAGGAAGTTCTATTGACTGAACTTTCTTTTCCTTATAAGACTTCTTCGTCTGTTTGCCTTTCTTGCAAGCTACACAAAAATCAGGAAGTTGGAAATTCTTGACATTAACTCCTCTCACAAGATCCTTCTGGATCAAGTGATTCATCTTCCGTTGATTAATGTGTCCCATTCTCCTATGCCAGGAGATGGAGTCCTTCTCAGTGGCTTTTGATAGAAAGCACTGAACGTCATGATCCGTTGTAGAAGCTATTAAGAGATCCAAAACATAAAGGTCGTTATATCTTGAAGTTGTCATCAGAATTTGGTCCTCCGAAATCACGTAGTCTTTCTTTAGGACGTAACACTTCTTGTTGTCAAATATGACTTTAAAACCTTTATCACAGATTTGGGAAACCAAAAGTAAGTTGTTTTGAAGTTGTTGAACGTAGTTCACCTTATCAAACTTAACTTTCTGATTTCCAACTTCTCCCTGAGCTGTAATATAGCCTCCCTTGTTTCCAGCAAACGAAACATGTCCTCCTTTTATTTGCTTGACGTTTGATAAGAGAGCCCTGTTTCTTGTCATGTGCCTGGATGCTTCGCTGTCTACAATCCACGTGTTGGTTTTAGCACTTTAGCGAACACCTGCACATTCAATGTAAAACATTAGTTTAGGTTAGGAACCCAAGCCTTTACTTGCTTGGGTTACCTAGAGGCTTCACACATCATGAATTCAACCCATTGACCCTTAGAGGGTGAGGGTAGCTCAGGTTCCTTCTTGTCATCATTATCAGACACAGAGGATGACTTCTCTTTCCATAAGCCAGATTTGTGCAATGCCTGTTTGTGATAAACAGTCGACTGGCTAATGGGTTGAATGTTAGGTTCACTAGTTCTTCTAGGTGGAGTTAAAGAACTCCTCTTAGAATACCTAGGTTTTGAATCCTGAAGTTCAATCTTCTTCCTAGGTGTCTGATAGTAAGGACAAAATGAAGCAATGTGTTCACACTCTCCACAGTTGTAGCACGACCTGCTATCAACTTTGTGATTAAACTTTCTTTGTGGAGATGTGTGTGACACCCTAGTAACATCACTTAGTTTGGGTTTTGACTCTTTTTCTTTTGATGTTTTCTTCTGTTTAACAAAATCAATTGTTTTAACATTTTTAACATCTTTTTCCTTTTGGTTAACTGGTTTTTGACATGAAGCTTGTGGAAGATTAACATTAGCAGTCCTTTTAGATTCAGATTTGACTTTGTTTGACTCGGAGTTATATTAACTTTTTCAAATTCTTTTTCCAGATTAACACAAGGCATTTTACCCTTTGCCTTTGAAGTGGCCTTCTTTTGTTTTGTTCCAGATTCAATTGATGAACATGAGGAATCTAGATCACTAACGAGAGGAGTAGACACCATATGATCCTTGATGGGGTTGTTATTTATTGGTCTACTCTTAGTGTTTATCAAGGTCTTAGGTGGTGGTGGAACCACTTTATAACCCAAACCCTCCCCGTTGTTTCTTTCTCTCACTAAGTGTTGGACAATATGTGATGAACCTGTCCAACTGTACAGTTTTTGCTTTAATGAGTTTACTTCTACTTCTAAGACTGCCTTTTGCTTCTTAGTGTCTTCTAGGGAGTTAAGATAGTACCTAATGTCATTAGCTTGGTTAAATGCAACTACTTCAGTTTTCTAGGGAGTTAAGATAGTACCTAATGTCATTAGCTTGGTTAAATGCAACTACTTCAGTTTCCCTAAGCAGTTTGGTCAAAAGGTCTATCTTTTCTTTGTAACTATGCTCATTTTGTTTTAAAACTCTATTAGCCTCAGTGCACAGTTGCAAATCCTTTACTAAGTTATCATTATGATCTAATAACCTAGCAAATTTCTCATCTATGCTATCTCTAAAAGTATCACAATCAAAACAAGCATGATTTTTAAACAGTTGGTCAATGGTACTTACCTGAGGAGGTTCAGAGGAGTTAGCCATCAACGTAGCATCAGATGTCTCTGGTTCTGGTGATTCTGTCTTTGCTATTGAAATCCCTTCTTCAGGCTTGTAGCAGACCTTAGTTGCAGTTGTCTCTTCAATATTTGACATCGCTATCTCAACTGCAATATCTCCCTCACTCACGGAATCATCATCAAAATCTTCTACACTGGCAATATTAGATTCCCCTGGAGAGACAAACTGCAAGCTCCAGTCCTGTCCTTCATCATCATGAGCAGTCAAGGCTTTTGGATCCTTGCTTGATGAAGTAGAACTGCTAGCTTGCTTGTCTTGACGAGTGAAGGACGAGAATGGGTTCCCGTTCCTATTCTTCTTTGGCTTCACACATTCTCTCTTGAAGTGCCTCTTTTCTCCACAGTTAAAGCAGGTCACTTTACTCTTGTCAAAGCCAAATGTGGTATCCTTAGTAGCGACCAAGTTTTGTCCGGTCTTTTTCACAAACTTCTTCGCCCTCCGGACAGCACTAGCTAAGGCCCACATAATGTCCATTCTTTCCAGCTCTATTTCATCCACCTGCTCGTAGTCCTCATCTGCCAGATGGCAGTTTCCAATCTTCCCAGCAACAAGTCCATGATAAGAATGAACCACTGCTGCCAAAAGATCAATGTGCTCTCGAGCTACTTCCATAGTCACATTACCGAGGTTCTCGGTCTTCAGTCTAGTAGTATTCGCTTCAGTTCCAATGTAATGGGTACAAGAAGACCTTGATGTTTCTAAACCTGAAGGAGAAGCTTGTGAAGGACCCGATGAGCGAGACACAAATGCAGTCTGGAGAGGTGCTACAGACGTCTTAGCTTGAGGCGTGGCATTGTACAAAGCTGGATTCTGAGTGTGCGAAGACTTCTGAGCTCTGTACTTCATCCTAAGTGCTTCTTCTCGCAGCTTTAGAATGAAGTCATTGATATCCAACTTTTCCAGCATCTCATTCTGTCTCAGATTTGACACAAATGAAGCCCACTTTTCCGGCAATCCGTCTGTGAAATTTGACACCTTTTCTTCCATGGTAGTAGCAACACCATGTGTATGCATTTCACTCATCAGATGGTAGAATCTATCAATAACATCATCCAAACTCTCGTTTCCCATTGATGAAAATTTGTAAAATTCTTTCTTCATTTCCTTAGCTTTAATTGCCTTCAGCGAAGCATTCCCGTCGTATCTCTTTTCCAGCTCATCCCACAATTTCTTGGCCTGCTTATTCTCCGAGTACTGGTGGAAAACATCTTTAGGAATAGACTGTGTAATCAATGCATAAAATCTCTTCTCTGCATTATACTTAACTTTTTGAGCATCAGTCATCCCTCCCAAAGTAAGCTTTACCCCATCTGCTCCTACCAGCATACTATACCCAATCTCGATAGCTTCCCACAAATTTGGATCCACTCCATTGAGGTAGATCTCAAAACATTGTTTCCAGTGGGGAAACTCATCAACGTTAAGAGTTTTGGTGGTTTATTATGATTCCCACCTCACTCTCAAGCAACAGTAGGTTCTGGATCCTTGAGTCCTTGCCGGCAGTAAATGCTGACATCTGATCTTCCATCACGATAACTTTTAAGTGTACTAAACAAACTGTCAAACTGGTGTGCGACTGGGTGATGCGAATGGGCTATCCGTGCGAATGAACTATGCGATTGGTTCAATCGTGTGGCTGAACTAAGCGATTGGTTCAGTCATGCGAATGAAGCTGATGCGTATGAACACTGCGAACGTATGGTTCAGTTGTACGAATGGAGATACGACTCAGTCCAATCGTGCGTCTGGTGTATGCGAATGAAGTCCAGTCGTGCGAATGGCTCTCGTGCGACCGAAGCTGCTGTTTTGCGAATATTTCTAGTGTTACAGTGTTTTAGCCGTAAAAATTCGAAATTTCACAAACCCTAATCGCCTAAGGCCGTAGAAACCGAAACTTGATGAGCAGGGAACGTCCAAGACAACTTTTGACACAAAAGATTGCGTTTTTTAGTGTAAAAACACAAACTTTTTATCAATCTTTATTGAATCACACGTAATCAAGAGCCAGAGCTCTGATACCACTTGCTAGGACTGGTATTTGAACGAAATACCGAATGAATAATGTGTAAACCAAACCAAATAGTGCGAAATCCTATTTGATTGGCGATCCAATTAGTGAGAACGCACATAGGATCAATAAAGTATTGAATCAAACATTAAGAATCGATTAGGAATCGATCTACAGCGTTCTAGAACTTGGAGTATCAACTTGGAGGCTTCTGGATGGCTAGGGTACGTCTGGAATCGAAATAGAATGAATGCTCTTGTTTTTCACAAATTAGGTTGTATTTATAGGTTGGTATTGTTCATTCGTGCGACTGAACCATTAGTATGGTTCAGTCGTGCGATTGAACCATGCGATGATTCATCCGCACGACTGAGTGTTCAGTCGTGCGACTGAGCCAATCTTATGTTACAATCATACGACTGATCCAGTCTCCTGGTTCAGTCGTGCGACTGAGTCATTCGTATGAAGTTATTCACGCGTATGGTCCATTCGCATGGGCCATTCGCATGAGAACTTCATTAATTAATATAACATTATGTGTATGAATTCAAACAACCACAAACCTAATTAACCAATTGAACATCGACTCATTAATGAAATATTAAACATTATAGATAACAAACAATCAATATCATTTCATTAATCATTCCAAATATTTCATCAGAATCAGACAAACAAGATCTATTACATTCATACCATGATCTAGGGACATACATGTATCAACATGTTGCAACACAGAGTCGCTCACCTCATAACTATGTTTGGCTTCATGGCGCACTCCCGAAGTTATACATAACTTGGGTAACAACACCCCTACCAAAGTGGGTAACAACACCCCCACCAAAGTGGGTAACACCATCCCTACCAAAGTGGGTAACACCCCCATAGAAATGGGTAACACCCCATAGAAATGGGTAAAACACCCCATAGAAAGGGTTAACACCCCATAGAAATGGGTAACACCCCCATAGAAATGGGTAACACCCCCATAGAAATGGGTTAACACCCCCATAGAAATGGGTAACACCCCCATAGAAATGGGTAACACCCCCATAGAAATGGGTAACACCTCTGAAGGTCAGTCACAAAGACTAGAACCCTTGCGTGCACACTTTAGGATTTGCTGAACCTCACGCGGTAGAGCTTAAGGCATTTAGAGCCATGCATCTCTGTACATATTGCTTTCAAGCTCTCTATACTTCTCTCTTTTATTCATTCATGCATGCATGCATTTATTTCGTTCCTCTTTTCATTATCTTCCACTTTACGTTACATAATACTTTCATTACATTCATTAATGTTCAACGCAAAGCCAAGGGAAGACATACATACATAATAAGGAACATACAAAAACATAAACATATACCATCACCAATATAGGCACATCATACATACATAACACACATCAAACATAAGCCTCACATCTTAACCAGGCCTATCTTCCCATTTTACACCTTGAAATCCACTTGGAAAACGTCAAGTCCAAAGTGGGTGCATGGGTCCTTCCAGGCGCATGAGCATAAAAATTCTAAGTATAAATTAGTGTGGGCGCATGCCCAATACTTAGACGCATAGGCCAACATGCTGGGTGCATGGGCTATTATTTAGGCGCATGACCCATCCTTGGGCGCATGGCCAACACTTAGGCGTCTGGCCACTTATGCTCGACGCATGGACAACTGTTAGGGCACATGAACCACTATTCATGTTCATCAAACATTCTGAAATCTTTTCTATGCTACCAATTTCACCCGATTATCATCCTAATCATACCAAAGCACAGATCTAACATACTAAGGCCATCTAAGCATGCTATACATCATCTCTAACCCATAATCAACACTATCACATGCATACATACATACAACATTCAAGCATAAAGCTGTAAACCCACGGTTTCTTTCAAAATGTTTACTTAGTATGCATGATAGCCCCAAATCAATTGAAAATCAGTAAAAGAGGGGTTCTAGAAACTCCCCTTGAGCAGCTTTTGAACAACACTCTTCCAGTTCAAGACCCACTTCGATTCAGCTCTTTGAATCCCGAAAGCAAACTCTAAACAACCAGAACTTCGGTCAAGAACTCAATACTCAGTTGAAACCAAGCTCAAACAAGAGAAGACTTACCTTTTTCAGCTTCTTCTTCCTCTTTCTCTTTCTAGAACCGAGAGTCTCTCTCTCTCTTCTTCTTTTTAGCCGTGAGAAAGAAAATGATAAAGGAAGAATGGGCACCCATGCCCTTAAATCCTTAAAATAATAAAAGTGTACTTTGTACACTTTTTCCCCTTCCACTTGTGCAAAGTTTCCATTCCTTCCACTTACTTTTCTTTTCCTTCTGTTTAAATAGAAATTTCGGGGTGTTACACAAATGTAAAGTTCAACAAAATGTAAAACTAAGACAAAATAACTCATAAAATAAGCTGTTTTTGGTCTGAAACGATGAATGGTGGTTTGTGAAAACGGGCTCCTCGCTCCGATGGTCGTTTTGACTGGTCACAGGCCCACAACGGAGACTTCTAGCCAAGTTATGATCGTTTCGGTGAAGCCCCTTTTGATAAGCGATCTGTGCATCCAAAAAGGCCAAAGCTTGCTCATCCACGTTTGGATCCACATCAATTTGTGAGTGTTTCAATAAGAAGTCTAACCTATAAGTTATTAATTATACTTTGTAAATATAATTATTTGTGATCAAAGTGGGTAAATAATAACATGTTCTTTAGATATTCAACATTTTTTAAAAGAGTAAACAAAATCCGAACATATTTCTTCATGAAAGGAAACAACATTTCAAAACCCCGCTTCCATAGTTTGCACATCAATGACTGATTAGGCCCCTAAGTTTCACGGAAACAACGTAATTGGAAGTCATATAATTTGCCATAAAATGGTTTGACTTTGGGCATTGACTACATGCATTTTCACGTATTCAAAGTCAACTTATGTGTCACACCCCCGCTAAGAGCGGAAACACGAGAATGTAACGAGAAGAGAATCGTCATAACACATGGTAAGCGATAGAGATGCAATATAATAAATGATAACAAGCATGTCATGACGACACCCGACAACAAGGGGACTTGTGTCGTGCATAGTCAATGTTCACGACAACATAGCCATAAGCATACGCAACCAAATGATCACACAAATACGGATATCAACATTGTAATGTATTTTTCCCACAACCCGGGAACAAGTAACAAAAGAGTAATTGTTGATTTAAATAGACTACATCAAGAGTTTTCAAAATGACAAGTTCAGCCCGAAAATGCATCCTAGGGTCTCCACTAAGGCAGCACACCTAGATTTCGGCTAGCATGATCACCTAAAAAGATATGCTCAAAATAGTCAACAAAATTGTTGGTGAGCTCGCAGGTTTAAATGTAAGTAAGTATTGATGCTGTATAAAGTCGTTGCAGAATACCATGCATACAGTTATAAGTAAGCAAAATCACATTACTAGAGCTTTACAACCAAACCTAACGGCGTACACAAAGAATCTTGTCGGAATATATTCACCCAAGGCCCGTTCCTGGCATCTGTTGGTACTAACTATTATACCAACACAAGGGTGGGGGTGTCAACTCAAGTAGTACTACCAATACCTATCCGTCGGTTCCCACACTGGAATTAAACGGTTGTAAGAAAGAACCACAAAGCAGACTCAAGCATGCATCAGATAAGTACTCACAAACAGTAGCACGTTGATTCCAAGTATGTAAATTGTATGTAAGTTGTACAGTATAGAAAATGGGCGAGCATACTTTTCCCCCATGTTTGTAAATATTTGTAAAATAGTATAGGCATAAAAAGGGGTCACGAAACTCACATGTTAAGTGGTAAGAATAAATGATCAAGTTCCCAACGGTTGTATGGAATGAATAGTCAAACACCTATGACAGTTAATTTTTAGCATAAATGATATGTATAAAGCATATAATAATGTTTGGTCGGTTCGAGTTGTATCGGTTCGGTCGTGGGTAGCACACACACAAGCGGACACACGTATCAGATCTTATGTAGATCCAAGTACTAAGAGTAGTCACCATTGCTAATGACATCCGTATAAAGATCCCATTGTTATAAAAGACAGTACTTGTTAAATCTTTGTAGTCCCAAATGGGTTGTCGATAATTGTAAAATGTAAGGTTGTCAGGATCAGTGATCACAAGTTTGATGTATTAGAGCGTAACGCAGCGGAATAAGAACAAGAATTAGACAAATTATGATAACGAGAGAATATATTTCTGTAACAAGGAATGTTTCTATGATATCAAATATTTCTGATCAAATCGTTCTCTATTACAATAGGTTGACACTCCTTATATAGAGTGCAATCGCTGCTGTTATCACGGGAAAGTGAAAACTGGCAGATCTATTACAAAAATAACTAACTCTTAACAAACTACTGATATGTTCACAACTACTGAGAACATATCAGAGTGTTAAGTACAAAATATGAAACTACTGATAAGAAACTACTGAAACTACAACGACTGAAGAACAAGCTCTTCAGTCGTTTTACAAAACTACTGAAAAACATAAAACTACTGATGAGCACAACAACTGAAGAAGTATTCTTCAACTGTTGTGTCAAACTACTGAACAGATAAAACATAAAACTACTGAAAGGTAAACCGTCACAACTACTGAAGAAGACCTCTTCAGCTGTTGTGACAACGTCTGATACTTTGGTCTTCAGCACTTGTGTCTTCAGACTTTGTCTTCAGCACTTGTGTCTTCAGACTTTGTCTTCAGCACTTGTCTTCAGACTTTGTCTTCAGCACTTGTCTTCAGACTTTGTCTTCAGCACTTGTCTTCAGACTTTGTCTTCAGCACTTGTCTTCAGACTTTGTCTTCAGCACTTGTCTTCAGACTTTGTCTTTAGCTGTTGTCTTCAGCTGTTGTGGTCTTCAGTAGTTGTTATGATGTCTGTGGGACTTAAAGGTTTTTCTGATCCGGCTCATTGGTTCTTTTGGTCCAACATAGGTTGATTTAAATTGAACTGGTATGTGCATGTAGATAGCGTTGACTTTAATCTTTCTGGTCAAGCAATGACACTTTTACTAATGTTACCTTATCATCACAGGACATTCAGGAAGGGAATTCACACATACACGCATCATCAGTCACACAACAGGACCAGACGCTCGACTCAACACTCCATTCGTACGAATCACTCTTCAATCGTACGAATCAGCTTCATTGGCACGATTGAACCTTCATTCGTACGACTGTCATTCAGTCGTACCACACAACACCCAATCGCACGACTTAACCTCCATACGCATAAATCAACCTTCATTCGTACGAATAAGATTCATTCATACGACTGAACCTTCATTCGTACGATTGGCCTTCAGTTTTTCGATACACGCACAGTCGCATGCATTCATTCGGTCGTAGGACTCAATCACACACCACATTCATCCGCACACAACACTCGATCGCACGACTCAGTCGCATGAGATTACCAGTCGCACGGCTCACTCCCCCGAATGACCCAGTCGCATGACTCACTCGCACGACTCACTCGCACGACTCACCCAGTCGCACAGCTCAGTCGCATGACAGACCCAGTCGCCTGAACTGCTGGTTCGCGACTGCAGAAGTGCAGAGCAGCCTTCGGCTGCCCCGAGCATGGGTTTTACAAAACAAGGACTTCGAGAATCACCCAACAAACACACACACACAAGAAGCACACTCAGAAAGACAGCACACGCACCCACACGACCTCTTGTGTTCGAGTTGACCCGAACACCCGAAACCCTAGAAATGGACAGCAGTAAAACGAGCAAGAAATGGACAACCAAGGTCGTCTACCTGCAAGGATGGAGTAGACTAGGTTGTAGACGAAGCCTAGACGAAGAAAAGGAGACCAAATGGAGCGTTTTTGGTGCAAAAGTGAAGAAGATAGGTGATGAAGAAGAAAGTGAAGAAGAAATGAAAAGATGAAGAAAATGGCTGGGAATGCGGTTTTTATACCCATCCCATGTTTGCAAAATGTCAATTTTAGTCCATGCACTTAGCCCCCAAGTTTCCAAAGTTTGTTTCGGTTGAAAACGACTTTAAGCGTGTTGGTTATATTATTGTTAAAAGTGTGTTTAATGGTAATTAATAACTTAAAATGGTTATATTAATGACAATGGTTATAATTAAAGATGATATATTTGGTGAAAATGGTGATGAAATTTATAAAAGGTTTAGGTTTAGCACACGTTCACGAAGGAAGTACAAGCACAAGCGTAATAAAGAAAACATGATTTCTATAACAGAAGTTCATGAAGAAAAGGAAGAATAATTAAGAAAGAATTGATGGTTAATTATGTTGTTTGATGGACCTTAAGGTGACAGATGTCACAGTATCCCCCAGTTGAGAGAATTTCGTCCTGAAATTCAGCTGGAGTTAGGTCCAAGAGTGTCATCCACGAATAGGTGTGGATATTTAAGTTTCATTTGATCTTCCCGTTCCCATGTAAACTCTGGCCCTCGTTTTGAATTCCATCTCACACGAACGATTGGTATTCTACTACGCTTCAACTGTTTGACCTTACGATCCATGATCTCAATGTGTTCCTCAATAAAATGAAGCTTCTCATCGATTTTGATATCCTCAATTGGTACGTGAAGTGATTCGTCAGCCAAACACTTCTTGAGGTTTGACACATGGAAAGTAGCATGCACACAGTTGAGTTCTTGTGGTAACCTTAATCGGTAAGCCACTGGACCAATTCTTTCTGTAATCTCAAATGGTCCAACGTATCTTAGGGCTAACTTCTCTTTCTTTACCAACAAAACTATTCCTTTAAAAGGAGAGAATTTGAGTAACACTTGATCCCCAACGTTGAATTCTAGAGGCTTCCAACGGTTGTCGGCGTAGCTCTTTTGGCGGTCTCTAGCGGCTTTCAGTCTATCTTTGATTTGGAAGATCTTGTCGGTTGTTTCTTGAATGATCTCTGGGACTGATAACTGACTTTCACCAATCTCGGCCCAACAAACGGGTGATCTACACTTCCTTCCTTACAACGCTTCGAATGGAGCACACCCAATGCTGGTATGGTAGTTGTTATTGTAAGAGAATTCAATCAACGGCAAATGAGTGTCCCAACTACCACCAAAGTTGATTACACACGCTCTCAGCATGTCTTCTAGCGTTTGTATAGTTCATTCACTTTGGCCATCTGTCTGAGGGTGATCGGCGGTACTCATGTCTAATTGAGTGCCTATCACTTTCTATAGTGTCAGCCAAAATCGTGAAGTGAATCGGCCGTCACGGTCGGATATGATTGACACCGGCACTCCGTGTCTTGTCACGACCTCTTTTATGTACAATCTCGCTAACTTGTCCATTTTGTAGTCTTCTCGGATTGGCAAGAAATGTGTTGATTTTGTCATTCGATCCACCACGACCCATATCGAGTCATGCCCGTTGCTCGCTCGAGGGAGTTTGGTAATGAAATTCATGGCTATGTTCTCCCATTTCCATTCGGGAATCTCAGGTTGTTGCAACAGTCCTGATGGTTTCTGATGTTCAGCTTTAACTTTCGAGCATGTCAAGCATCTGCTAACGTACATGGCAATGTCTTTCTTCATGCCTGGCCACCAGTACAGATCTTTGAGATCGTGGTACATCTTGTCTGCACCAGGATGAATAGAATATCGCGTCTTGTGTGCTTCATCCATGACCATGGTACGTACACCTCCCCATCTGGGTACCCATATACGGTCCACGAAGTACTGTACACCATCGTCCTTGCACATCAGTTGCTTATCCAACCCTCGGAATTCTTCTCCCGCAAGGTTTTCTTCTTTCAACGCCTCACTTTGTGAAATTTGGATATGATCTTTCATGTTGGACCAAAAGAACCAATGAGTCTGATCAGAAAAACCTCTATGTCCCACAGACATTACAACTGCTGAAGAAGATCACAACAGCTGAAGACATCAGCTGATTACAAGGTCTAAAGACAAAGTCTGAACACAAGAACTGAAGACTACTACTGAAGAAAAAGTCTGAAAGTAAAGTACTGAAGACAAAGTCTGAAAGTAAAAGTCTGAAGAACAAAGTCTGAAGAACAAAGACTGAAGACAAAGATTGAAGACCAAAGTGATCAGTAGTTGTCACAACAGCTGAAGTTATCAACTTCAGTAGTTGTGATGGTTTCCTTTCAGTACTTGTAATTACTTTTCAGTAGTTTTAGTTTTAGTAGTTTTATGTTTTTGTACTTAAGCATTCTTTGAGATGTAATCAGTAGTTGAGGATATTATTAGTAGTTTGCATAGTTTCAGTAGTTTGAATAATTCTGTTAGATGTCACTATCAAGTGACATCAGCAGACGTCACATATCTTATATAAGGAATGTTGACCTAATTGTATGTGTGACATTGAGCCACCACAAAAGCATATGAATGAAATATCTCTTTTGCAGAAATCTCTTTTTCTATAACCATTACTGTTACATTGAATATCAATTGTGTTCTTGTGAATTGTTTAATTTGTTGTTCGAATTCCGCTGCAATACTCTCTAATTAATCAAATTTAGATCATTGATCCTAACAAATGGTATCAGAGCAAGGTTAATCATTGATCAATCTAACAATTGATCATTGAAACTGCTATTTGATATCTAAGTTTGATTGAATTAGCATATTTGCAAGAATTGGTTATAGATCATTGAATTTCTGCTGCTTTCGTTTATCTGCTTTGAGTTTTCTCTTAGTTCATATTGAGTTTGTTGTGTTTTGCACTAAATCAGTTAAAACTTAATTGAATTTGGTTGAATCTGAGAATGACTACTCCTTCTAATGACCCTCACAATACTGGTTCCTCAACCAAGCCTCCGATGCTGCTTAGGACTGAGTATAACATATGGCAACGAAGAGTGCTTCATCACCTGTCTGTTAACAGTTCAGGTTGTTGGACATCTGTGGTACATGGTCCACACAAGCCAATGGTGAGCAATCCGAAAACCAACCAATGGTTCAGAAGAAGAAGGAACAATACTCAGATGAGGATCGAAAACTGTTTGAGATTGATGCTAAAGCGCATGGAATTCTGGCCATGGCACTGCTAAATGAAATCTATTCTGGGCTTATGCATAATGAAACTGCTCATGACCTCTAGAATGCATTGAAGGAACAATTTGGTGGAACAGATGAGGTCTTAGCAAACAACAGAGGAATCCTTGCCCAACAATATGAGACATTCTCTCATAGGAAGGGTGAGTCACTGACTCAACAGTTTGAGCGTTTTTCCTGTTTGATCTTTGAGCTGAAAATGGTCAAACATGAATACACTAATAGTCAGATGAACAACAGATTCCTCAGATCACTGCCTGAGAGATGGGACACATATACCATTGTCCTACGCTCCAGTGCAAATCTGGATAGTCTATCTCTCACCCAACTCCATGGGAAACTGCTTACATTTGAAAGAGAGATAAAGCAGAAAAGGAAACTGGCATCATCAGAAAGCTCACTGATGACTTTGTACCAGGGAACACTGCCTTGGTTGGTCATGAGTCAGAATATGCTACATCAGAACAATTATGATGAGCTATAAGTCTCCTCAAATGGTTCAGATCATGCATGTTGTTAGTGTTGACAGTCAGTCAGGCTGTAATAGTGACAATTTGTGTTTCATTATGGATGATTTAAAGGGTATTGCAGATGATGACTTAGAAGAGATGGATATTCTGAGCCAAATGGCCTTGATTAATATCAGATCACAAAAGTTCTACAAGAGAACTGGTAGGAAATTTCTAGGACTCTTTGGCAAAACCAAGTTGGTTTTGACAAGAGTAAGTTGAGGTGTCACAAATGCCACAGGCTTGGACACTTTGCAAGAGAGTGTAGATCATCTGGATCTAACTCCTCTGCACCCATTGTGACTTTTCCAAGCAATAGTCCACAAAACAGGGGCACATCCTGCTAGTTCTGGTCATCATTCACAACCTATATCTCCTGCATATTTTGTCCCTCAGGGTCCAATGTCATATCCATATCCCTGCTATTACATGCCACACCCAAATCCAGTTCAAGTTCCTAATGCACAACAACCTCAAGCCCTACCTGAGCCTCTACCATCTCAATCATCTCAATCACAACCTCATCACAGCTTCTTCACCCCTGGTATTGTTGACTGGAGCAGTTTACCAGATGATCTCTCTGGTAATGAGCAATTATTTGCTGGTGATGGTCAACATGGTGGTGAACATCCTTTTGGGAATCTAGCTCTCATGGCCCTGGAATCTACTGATAGTTCATGCTCCAATGCATCTTCATCACAGTAACCCAGGTATCCTCTGAGGCTAAGGCCAAGCTATGTTCTGAATCTTGCATAGCTGCATTTATCTCTATTAGAAAGGCAAATGTAGCTTTAATAAATCAAAATCTAGAACTTGAGCAAACCCTTTTCAAAAGAAAAGTTGAATATGAGTCTGTCCTTAAGGATAAAGATGATGAGATTTATAAGCTTAAATGCCAATTAAATGATGAAAAGGCTAAGCTAGAGGTCATTCTTAAGAACCATAGAGATCTCAAAGAAAAACTTATAGTTACCCAAGTTGAGTGTGACCGCTGGGTATCATCCTGCAAGGGATTTGAAATGTTGCTCAGCAAGCAATCTGCTTCAAATGTGAAGTTTGGAATAGGTTACAACCACATTGCACCACCTACAAATTTTACTCCAAAACCAATAGTAAAATCTGAAGGTGAAAGTAATTTCAAACCACATCATCATGTGCATCATCCTCAAGTGATCACCAAAATCACAAGATGAAATCAGTGTTGATACCTCAGCAAATCAATTGGCTGATGGGTTAACTACTGATAAGCACATGAAGCTAAGTACTTCAGATGTTGTCCCTCAAAGTACCTCAAGTACTGAAGGGCAAGTCACAACATCTGAAAAGCATTTCAAATCAACTGAAATAAAAGGATTAACAACTGCTGATAAGAACAGCTGAAGAACAAGTCTTCAGTTGTTACAGATCCTTCAGTACTAAACAAAAGTACTGAAAGGAGGAAAGTACTGAAGAGCACACCTTCAGTAGTTTCCACATCAGCAGTTGATCAATTCAAGATGAAGAATAAGCCATGTGAAATATGTGGTAAATTCAATCATCTTTCTGATGATGTTGGTACAGAAAGGGTTCCAAACTCAACAGAGATAAGCTCATTAAAATCCAGATGGATGAAATGAAAAATGAGTTTGAGACCAAGTTTGTACCACAGTCATCCCAATGTGATGATCCCAAGCCTTCATCCAAATCCAAAAAGAGGATAGGGTTTATCATAAACAGCTGATAGTGCTCCTCATGATAAACATCAGACTAAGTCTGTGAATTTTAAGGAGGAAATGGTGGGTCACAGGAACTCATCAAACACAAGTACTGATATGTCACAAGAGCTGAAAGCTTTAGCTACAAATCAGACACAACTTGTTATGATGGTTCAGCATTTGTTGGGGAGAGTTAACCAACTAGATGCACCTGTGATCAAACCACTGAAAAGGCATTCCAAGCCAAATCCAAGGAATCCATTTCAGCACCATCTCCTTCTTCATTAGCTGTTAATCATAAGAAACAAGTTATGGTTAAATCTGTTGATGAAAACAGACCCAAAACCAAAAGGTTTGGGTCTCAAAACCTAACTAGTTCTTTATGATGAATGCAGGGTTCTTTAGCATGCCAAAAGAGCATCTGGTATGTAGACAGTGGAGGCTATGCATATGACTGGGAGCAGTTCTCTTCTTAATGACTACTCTCAAGGAAAGAAGGATTTGTTTCATTTGGTAATGATGCCAAGGGTTACATCATCGGGAAAGGATATGTGTCTAATGGAAAAATCAGGTTTGATGATGTTAACATGTGGAGAATCTCAAGTATAATCTGCTGAGTGTCAGTCAAATGTGTGATAAAGGGCATGTTGCACTTTTCACAAGCCAGAACTGCAGGATTCTGTCTTCCCAAGTTTGAGGCTGATTGACAAGGTATTAGATGAACATACTCTCCTGAAGGCCAACAGGATTGGAAGAGTGTATGCCTTGGATTTGTCAAAGAAGATTGATTTGAAGGTCATCCTTGCCTGTTCTCCAAAGCCTCTCCCAGGAATCTAAACTGTGGCATAGAAGGCTGGGTCATGTTAATCTCAAAAACATGAATCAGCTGATCCACAATAGTTTAGTGAGAGGTCTACCAATAAAGGAGTTCCACTGTGATGAAACCTGCACTGCTTGTTTGAAAGGAAAACACACAAAGTCTCATCCCTCCTATTGAAGAACCTAAGTCCACTGCCTGCTTGCAGTTACTGCACATGGATCTATTTGGTCCTGTGAGAGTGATGAGCATGGCAAAGAAGAAATACTGTCTGGTAATTGTGGATGATTACTCCAGATTTGTATGGACTTTCTTCTTGCATTCAAAGGATGAGGTTGCTCAGACGATTATAAACTTTGTGTTGTATGTTGAGAAGCAGTATTCCCTATCAGTCAAGTGTATAAGGAGTGATAATGGAACTGAATTCAGAAACCATACACTTGATGATTTTTATCTATCAAAAGAATCAAGAGGCAGTTTAGCATCCCAAGGACTCCAGAACAAAATGGAGTAGTGAGAGAAAGAACAGGACCCTAATTGAAGCTGCAAGGTCTATGTTGGCTGACTCTGGTTTGCCATTGACCTTTTGGGCTGAAGCTGTTAACACAGCTTGCTATGTGCAGAATAGAGTGTTAGTAAATCAGAGGTTGATGAAGACTCCATATGAACTTCTACATCATTTGGCTCCTCTAATTTCATTCTTCAAAGCCTTTGGGTGTCCTTGTTTTATTCTCAACACAAAGGATCAACTCCACAAATTTGATCCTAAGGTGGATGCAGGGTATTTTGTAGGTTATTCATCCACATGCAAGGCTTACAGAGTCTTCAACTGCAGAACAAAGTTAGTTGAAGAACCTTGCATGTGAAATTCAATGAATCTCCTAAGGATAAAATTCCACAAAACCCTGTGGAGTTGTTTGATCTGGACATACTGCAATATGTCCTTATCAACCTCCAGCTGTTGCAGATCATGTGGATAAATCATCTTCTGCAGCAAGTCTTCCACCTGGTGGTACTGAAGATGATGATGATATCAGTACTCACCTTTTCAAGTTTAGTGACCAACTGCCTGAGTCTGCTAAACTTGATGTTCCTGTAGCTTCTGTAGCTCCATCCACAACAAATGCTGATGAGATTTCTGACTCCTCTACATCATTTGACTTGCCATCTAACATACTTGGTTTCAAGAATCTGGATCACCATCTGCTGCTGCTGAACCGGCTACAACACTTGCACTGATCTTATAGATACCAAGAGCTGAAGAATCACCCCATGTCTCAAATCATTGGTGATATCAATGCTGGTGTCTCAACCAGAAGTCAATTGTCTAACTTCTGCTTCTATGCTCTCTTCATCAGTCAGCTAGAGCCAAAGAACTATCATGTTGCTTTGAGAGACAATGGATGGGTTGAAGCCATGCAGCTTGAGCTACTTCAGTTCAAAAGCAGCAAGTGTGGAACTGGTTCCTCTACCCCCAGTAAGTGTGCAATAGGCACTAAATGGGTGTTTAGGAATAACTGATGAAAATGGGCTTATTGTCAAGAACAGGCTAGACTGGTTGTACAAGGGTTTTCACAAGAAGAAGGTATTGATTATGATGAAACCTTTGCCCCTGTAGCCAGACTAGAGGCAATTAGATTGTTCTTAGCCTATGCTGCATTCCACATCTTAAAGTTTTTCAAATGGATGTCAAAAGTGCATTTTTATATGGTAAAATAAAAGAAGAGGTTTATGTGTGTCAACCACCAGGTTTTGAGGACAATAAACATCCTGATTGGGTGTATCAACTTGATAAGGCTCTTTATGGGTTGAAGCAAGCTCCTGAGCCTGGTATGAAACACTTTCAAATTTTCTTCTTAAAAATAATTTCACTAGAGGCTCCATAGATAAAACTTGTTTATAAAGAAAGTGGATCAGCATAAGCTACTTGTTCAAATTTATGTTGATGATATTATTTTTGCATCCTCTGATCCCTTGTGTGATGATTTTACAAGTCTAATGAACAAAAGTTTGAAATGAGTGCAATGGGAGAATTACAGTTCTTTCTAGGCTTGCAAATCAACAAAAGGCTGATGGAACCTTATTCATCATCAATCAAAATATACAAAAGAACTTTTGAATAATTTGATTTACAAAATTGTAAGCCCTGTTCTACTCCCATGTGCAACACCACACAACTGGATGCAGATCAGAAAGGTAAAGCTGTTGATGAAACACTTTACAGATGTATGATTGGGTCCTTGATGTACTTAACAGCTTCTAGACCAGATATCATGTTTGCAACTTGTGTTTGTGCTAGATTTCAGGCTGCTCCTAAGAGTCTCATTTGATTGCAGTCAAGAGGATCTTTAGATATCTGCAAGGTACACAATCTCTAGGTCTTTGGTATTCCACTGGACACTCATGCAAATTAGTTGCTTTTTCTGATAGTGACTATGCAGGGTGTAAGTTAACTGAAAGTCAACTTCTGGTGGATGTCAATTCCTAGGCAACTGTTTGATTTCTTGGCAGAGTAAGAAAAACATCTGTTGCTACATCCACTGCTGAAGCAGAGTACATTGCTGCTGCAAGTTGTACATCTCAGGTACTCTGGCTTCAAAACCAATTATTGGATTATGGCATTACAGAGACTAAGACTCCATTATTAATGGATAGTGCTTCAGCTCTGTGCATTGTCAAGAATCCAGTCCAGCACTCTAGGACCAAACATATAGAGATCAGACACCATTTTTTAGGGATTGTTTTGAAAAAGGTCTGATTGATCCAAAGTTTGTGCCTAGTGCTGATGAGCTTGCAGATATTTTACTAAGCCTTTGGATAGTTCAACTTTCCAAAACCTTGTGTTAAGGCTTGGTATGCTGCAGCTAGAATAATGATAACTACTGATGATCTCAGTAAACAAGTACTGATGATCATTAGTAAACATGTCACAAATATGTACTAATTCTGTTAAAAGAAACTGATGCAGTTACAACTACTGATGTAGTTATAACTCCTGATGTCAGTAAAAACAGATAAGTACTGATGTCCTATGAAACAACTAAAATCAGCTAAAAAGTCTGATGAGTAAGTGTTGAGGACAGTATGACACTGAAAAGCTAAGAATTGACGAAACTACTGATGAGAATTTTCACTTCAGTCGTTTCCACAAACTGCTGTTTCACTCTAAACAGCTGATGACAAAACCATGTCTTCATAGTTTCACAACTACTGATGACTAATACCAAGTCCCAGTTGTTTACAACGCTGAAGACAAACCAAGGTTTTCAGTAGTTTCACAACTACTGATGACTAAAAAACAGTTTGTTTTCAAACGTCTGATAGTTAAAACCACGTCTTTATTGTTTTTCATAACAACTGATGCCAACACCAACACTTTCAGTCGTTTTCTTTTCAGCCTTTTCTTAACCTATAAATACCTGCACTTATAGACAAACGTTTCATTAGCCGTTTTCAAACCTTTCTCTCTCAACAATGGCGACCATGAAACTCAAACCCGACACAACTGTGTTGCCTACCTTTCGAAATCGGCCTTCTGGAACAATTTGACACTACCATCGATCTTATGGTGGATTCCCCATACAACAGCCTTTCTTCTTAATCCTACCATATATCCTGACCTTATCCCAGTTCTGGACCAACGTCTCTGTAATAACTGGTGAGAATGATAGACAAATCACTCTCCAGTCGTTGGTGAACCGAATAGGTGCTCATCACCCCCGACATCATTCGCAAAACCCTAAATCTGCATGATGGCACCTATCCTAAAGAACTCCAAAGGCACCACTGATATGTCTTTATCCCTAACGGGTAAAGGCGACTTAAGTGCTACAACCATAATTAAAAAGCACTTCCATGATGCTGAACGACTTATCTTTCATATGGTGAATGTCTGCCTTGCATCAAGACATCTTCTTGGGATCAGATGTCTTCCCGATGGCAACAGGTATTGTTCTATATCCTTGAACGCCAAAATCTAAATTTTCTGAGATAGTGTTCATGGAACTAAAGGATCTGGCTCAAAAACCTGGGCAAACAGATGGATACTTTATCCCAGGTTTCTGATGGCCATAATTTTGAATCAATTACAATCTGATGGCTTGTTGTTGTTCTTGGAGTCCCTGCTCTAGCTGTTTTAGCTGAGGTATACTCCCGACATAACTCAGACCCTACTTTTAAAGGGGCTGCCCGGATGCTAAAACCCCAGCAGAGGGAACCCACAGCCTCCACTTCCCGATCCAAAGTCCCCACCAAACCCAATCCAAAAAGCCCAAAAAGGCTACTCAGGGAGATGATCCCCTGAGGATGCCCTGTACCACAAACACAGAATACATACTGGTTATAACCCCCCGGTTATGTCCAAGACTCAACCTGCTGAAGCCACACAGGTATCCTCTCAACAGGATCCTGTGGCAACCACAATTGGGGATCCCACATTTCTAGAACCTATCTCATTGAGAGGGTTACCATGAAGACACCTCTCACCCCGGGTGCAATCTGCTTCAGACCAATCTCCACATGCAACCGCCCCTCAAAGCCACCACTGATAGTTGCTAAAGTGCTGAGTCAGTTGCATTCCTCACCCCCTCCCCAGAAACCACTTACCATTGGGAATACCTCAACTATTGAGGGGGAGGACCAAAATGCTTCTGATAACCCACAACACAGGGGTTACAATGTTCACTCTCCAAGTGTAGAAACGGAGAAGAAAATCTGGTAAGCTGCCACTTCTACTGATTCAGCAAATGATCAGGATGCAGTTGGTAACATCCATAAGACCTTACCAGAGGCAACTGCCAATGTAGGACACAGTCCTGAGGCAGGAAGTCCCCAGTACCAGAACAAGGGGCACATGCTTCTACTGATCTACACTCAGAGCATGTACATCCTGATTCAATCAGGAGGTCAGGTGATTCAGCACAAACTGATAATGACCTGGGCTTTTTCTATGATGTATTAGCCATAATCCCATCCTTGAGACTGAGGTGAGCAGACTCAAAGAGTTGCTAGCAAAAATGTCTCAGGATCAAAGTCCATCTACCTCACACACCCCACAGATGGCACCTTCCATTGAAGGTTCCCCAAACACTGAGCCTACACACGTAACTGAGCCACCAGCCACTACTTTTGGCACCACCTCTCAGGGACAGAACCCCTCTGAGAAGATGGTTGCTATCTTTCAAAACTCCTTACCTCTCATCACTCCCATCATCACTGACATAGTGCATAAAGCATTGATGAGAGGATATCCTTAAATCTACCAAACCCTCATTGATGATGCTGTTCACAAATCTCTTTCTTGCCTTTCAAGCCCCTGATCCCAATGCAACCAAAAAGGGGGAGACTTCCAAGTCTAAGGCAGTGAAAGAAAAGAAAAGAAAAAGAGTTGATGAGGAGAAAGAACCTGCAAAAAGAAGGAAGGTGGAGAAAGTAACTGATCTCAGAACAGCTGATCACATATAAAAAAAAAGAAAAGTGCTGAGTCAAAAGCTGATGAGATAAATCCTTAGAAGATCTTGTCAAAGATGCTGAGAAGCTCACAACAGATCCATGGATAAAATTATAGATCAGCTCTTTCGACAAGGTCATGACACAGCTACACTAGACACTGAGATCAGAAGGCTGGAAATAGAAGAGATTCAAGCTAGATGGGCCGGTTATAGTGTGTGGAAAGGGAAAGATTGGAGATAATGATCAGATTCATTGCCAAATACCTTGGAAGATCATTGATAGAGATAAAGGCCTGGTCCAGAGATAGTATCCTGGAGATAACCAAGAAGATCTGCTTGCTGGAGGCTATAATAAGGGGTGATAATTGAAGCACTGGATGAAGCAGGTGCAGGGAAGAGAACTGAAATGGCAAAGCTCTCCAAAGCCAAACTCACCACCAAAATGCTAAGTCAGTCTTCTCACACTCCCACTCAAACACAACCCTTATCTCTAAAATCTCCAAATCTATCCCTAAACCAAAGCCACCCACAACTCAACCCCAAAAACCAATCCTTTACCCAAAAACCACCTCAAACCTTACCCAGTGATGCACCCAGAAGGAGGAGAAGGTGTTGAGGGTAGAAGAAGATGAAGAAGAGGATGATGATGATGATAGTCTGCCAATCTCTGCTATTCTCAAACTCAAATCACCTGAGCACAGAAGTCAACAAGTGATTACTCCTGACTTGCAAATGCAGATGGTGAAGGTAAAGATTGAAGTAGCAGAACAGCAAAAAAACACGATGGAAGTTTCTCAAGATGTTGATAAGGATTTCCCTCAGTTCTCATCCATTCAAGAAATGAAGAAACAGGCTCTGAGGCTGTACACTCTTAGACATACCTTTCAACATCAAAAAGAAAGAGTGCGGATCTGGCCAAGCCCAGGGTAAGTTCTAGAATTCATAAGAAGAATATACCAAGTAGATATCATGCCAAGTGAAGAAGACCTTGAATGCTGCAATTACATTGGCCATGGTAGTCTCACCCTGGGAAATCATTGAAGAATTCAAGAGAGCTCACAAATCCATAACAACCCCTCAATCTATTCTTGAGAACAAAATGATCAAGAAGGGGTTGTTATACAAAAGACTTGAAGATCTTCAAAAGAGTGAACTCCAGTTGTTGCTTGAAGGCTCTCACCCTGATGAATTTGCTTATAGAGAGATAACAACTGTGGAGTTGAAAAATGGAAAGACAGTGAGATACCTGTCTGAGTATTATGGCCCAGAGTTCTTCTTCGAGGAGAAGCAGAAGAACTCACCAAGGAGGAACAAGTTTTTCTCCTTGAGGCCTATGCTAGTGAGTCTTATAGACTCATTAATGGGAATTAGGTTTCATGGTTGGGACAAGACTCTGTGTCCAGTTTCCAAGACAGAGAGTTCCCTTCCATACTTAGCCAATCAAAATATTAGAAACCTTTTTTCGGCCTGTGCTTAACTGATTACCTCTGAAGCTGATCAAGAGGGTGTTTTTGCCAAGAATAAGTGGGATCATCAATAAGTTTAGAGGTTTTGGCTGCATTGGTTCAGGGGGAGTTTGTTGGACCAAAAGAACCAATGAACTGATCAGAAAAACCTCTAAGTCCCACAGACATTACAACTGCTGAAGAAGATCACAACAGCTGAAGACATCAGCTGATTACAAGGTCTAAAGACAAAGTCTGAAGACAAGAACTGAAGACCACTACTCAAGACAAAGTCTGAAAGTAAAGTACTGAAGATAAAGTCTGAAGCTATCAGCTGAAGACAAAGTCTGAAAGTAAAGTCTGAAGAACAAAGTCTGAAGAACAAAGACTGAAGACAAAGACTGAAGACCAAAGTGATCAGTAGTGTCACAAAAGCTGAAGTTATCAACTTCAGTAGTTGTCAACAAGTGAAGTTATCAACTTCAGTAGTTGTCACAACAGCTGAAGTTATCAACTTCAGTAGTTGTCACAACAGCTGAAGTTATCAACTTCAGTAGTTGTGATGGTTTCCTTTCAGTACTTGTATTTACTTTTCAGTAGTTTTAGTTTAGTAGTTTTATGTTTTTGTACTTAAGCATTCTCTTAGATGTAATCAGTAGTTGAGAACATTATTTGTAGTTTGCATAGTTTTAGTAGTTTGAATAATTCTGTTAGATGTCACTATCAAGTGACAACAGCAGACGTCACATATCCTATATAAGGAATGTTGACCTAATTGTAATGTGTGACATTGAGCCACCACGAAAGCATATGAATAAATATCTCTTTTGCAGAATTCTCTTTTTCTATAACCATTTACTGTTACATTAAATATCAATTGTGTTCTTGTGAATTGTTTAATTTGTTGTTCGAAATCCGCTGCAATACTCTCTAATTAATCAAACTTAGATCACTGATCCTAACATTTCATATTCGTTTGAATGGTCAATCCCAAAGCTCGAGCACGTAGTGGTTTCACGCGTTCTTTGCGACTTAGAGCATCAGCCACCCCGTTAGCTTCCCTGGATGATATCGGATTTCACAATCGTAGTCACTAAGAAGCTCTACCCAGCGTCCCTGTTGCATATTGAGTTCCTTCTGATCCAGGATATGTTGAAGGCTTTTATGATCTGTGTGGATGATGTATTTGGTTCCATACAGGTAATGCCTCCATATTTTCAGTGCGAATACTACAGCGCCCAACTCTAGATCATGAGTTGTGTAGTTCTTTTCGTGCACCTTAAGTTGTCACGAAGCGTAGGCAATCACCTTATCTTTCTGCATTAGTACACATCCCAACCCTTGATGCGAAGCATCACAGTATACCACAAAATCATCAGTTCCATCTGGGAGGGACAATATCGGTGCATTACATAGCTTATCTTTTAGCGTTTGGAACGCTTGTTCTTGTGCATGTCCCCAATCAAACTTCTTGTCTTTCTGACTTAACAATTTCAACGGTTGAGCGATCTAAGAATTGCCGTATCTCTGAAGATGTCTAGGGCGCATCCCATTTCTTCACCGCTTCAATTTTGTGTGGATCTACATGAATCCCATCCTTGTTAACCACATGACCCAAAAACTTCACTTCTCGCAGCCAGAATTCACACTTCGAGAACTTGGCAAAAAGTTTCTCTTCCCTTAATAGTTCCAGTATTGCCCGAAGGTGTTCTTCATGATCCTATTTCGGTCGGGAGTAGATAAGTATATCGTCTATGAATACGATCACCATCTTATCCAAGTAAGGTTTACACACCAAATTCATTAGGTCCATAAACACAGCTGGTGCGTTAGTCAACCCAAATGGCATGACCAAGAACTCATAGTGCCCATAACGAGTTCTAAACGCTGTTTTCGGTACGTCCTCCTCGAAAACCCGTAGTTGATGATATCCAGAACAAAGGTCGATCTTGGAAAAATATGAAGCTCCTTGTAACTGATCAAACAGGTCGTCGATCCTGGGGAGAGGATACCGATTCTTCACAGTTAACTAGTTCAACTCACGGTAGTCGATGCACATACGGAACGACCTATCCTTCTTCTTGACAAATAACACCGGTGCTCCCCAAGGCGAGTGACTCGGCCGAATAAAACCCTTCTCCAGTAGTTCCTGTAAGTGGCTAGATAACTCTTGCATTTCAGATGGTGCCAGCCGATACGGTGTCTTTGCTACCGGTGTAGCTCCAAGAACCAACTCTATACAAAATTCCACCTGCCATGGAGGAGGCAAACCAGACAAGTCGTCAGGAAATACATCTGGGTAATCTCGCACTACATGGATATCTACCAATTTCTGCTCCTCTTCTTTATTTTCCACCACATGAGCCAGAAAAGCGTAGCACTGTTTTTGTAAACTCCGGCGTGCTTTCATGTAAGAAATAGGGATTCGTACTACCTTGTCCCGACAGACAATCTCAGCTCCGTGTTTCGACAACCAATCCATTCCCACAATCACGTCAAAACTTCCTAACTCAAAGGGTATCAAGTCTATATCGAAGGCGTGGTTCTCCAATATTATCGAGCACTTTCTAATAATCTCGTCGGCCTGAACAACCTACCATTGGCCATTTCTACAGAGTAGCTAGTTTCTAGCCTACTAGGACTCAAATCAAGTAATTGCACAAACTCAGAAAATATAAAGCTATTGTCAGCTCTAGTGTCAAATAGTACAAATGCAAAGTGATTATTGAGTAAGTGCATACCCGTGACAACATTCGGGTCCTGACGAGCATCGTTGGCTCCAATGACAAAAGCGCATCCCCGAGCCGTATTCCCTTGGTTTGCCGAGCCTGATTTCCGGCTATAGCCATCACCTGTTGCTGGTTGTTCCCTGTTGACTTGGTGCCCGATTCAGTTTGGGGCACATGTTTCTGTAGTGATCAGGGCTTCCACACTCGTAAGAGCCCCTGGCATTCTCGGCGGGGTTAACCGCGTTGACTGGTGTGACCATATTCGATGCTGTTCTGCGGTCTCTTGCTAAATGCCCCGGGCGTCTACAGTTTGCGCATACCCGGCACGACATAGCTAGGGATGATGAAAGTTGCACCTATCGCATTTGGGGTGCGGACCCACATACTCTCGCCTACCCTGGGTCGCGGCCACAAAATTTCTGGTTGTCTTGTCCCTTTTCTCAAATTTCCCGGCACTCGACTGGCTCGTTTCCCTAACATCTTTCTTTTCTCTTCTCCCCTGCCCAATACCTGTGTTCTCACCATCTCATCAGTTAGAGCGCCAGCCTTCAGAATTGTGATGTGGATAGTAGGAGGAGCATCTGCGGTTACCATTGCCCGGAATTGAGGTGCAAGTCCCCAAAAATACCTCTCTATCCTTTTTGATTCCGGGGTGACCAGATGTGGAACCAATCTTGCTAGCTCGTGAAAGCGATCGGTGTAGGCCGCATGCCCAGCCCCCACCATAGCATGATTCCAGAACTCATGCTCAAGTTTTTGCATCTCGTTAAGAGGACAGTACTCCTCGGTGATTAGGGATTTGAACTCATCCCATGACATTTGCATTGTCGATTCCCTTCCTTTAGCCTGAATCTGGGTGTTCCACCAAGTTAGAGCCTTGCCCTGTAGTGAGCACGTGGCATACTTGATCCTTTGGCTGTCGAGGCATTCGCTGATGTCAATCACTGCCTCCATCTTTTAAGCCATCTAGTCCGGGCTATGGCTCCACCTTTGCCATCAAACTCTCTCGTTTACAAGCCACAAATTCCTTGTATGAACATCCCCGTCTAGCATTCACAACCCCGGTCTCATTAGCAATCCCAGTTTCATTACCGACTGTACCACCATTCCCGGTCTCCTGATTGCATTCATTCCCAGTCGGGTTCCCATTATCCTCGTTATCATTACCACCATCCCCGTGGGGGTGGTGATTCTGAAGAGCATCGCTTACTTGGGCCACGATAGTCGGAATCAGTGCGGCCAGCTGTTGGGCAATTAAGGCTGCCATATCAGAGTTTCCTGTACCCTGATTGTCGTTGGTAGGACCATCGCTTGTCCTTGGTGCTCTACCTCTGCCCCTTGGGCTTCACTTCCGCCACTGTTGTTGCGGGTAACTCTTCGAGGCGGCATGTTCTAATCATAAGAACAGTAAACACATAAGTTTTAACCATTGCAGGGCATATTATCCATGTCACATTAAGGTCTAACATTCCGGGTTAATACCATACTTATGGTTGTCACACATTGCATACCAATCGTGTAATTCTCACACCATGTATAGGTAATGTCCAAACAGTAGTCCATCATAATAATGGCATATCCATGAATGTAATCAAGTTTAGTCTAGCGGAGGATGCCTATTTCCTCCTCTCTCAAGGTCTCAAACATAACCTCCTCGGGGTAAATCCCAGTGTCTAAGGTCAAGCGCAATAGCATGATCTATGAAGATCTCTTCGGGTTCAATACCCGGATTGATAAAACAACTCGGTGCGCAGAGGGAAACGGAAGATCCGATAGAAGAATCCCATAAAAGTAAGCACAAGGGCTCCCTCGGAGGGTGAAAAGATCACGAAACAGATATATAAATAACTCAAGTAATGAGGAACACGTATGAGATATAAAATGCACACAACCCTGGCATGCAAATCTACATGAAGGTTCCGAGGTTATAGTCTAGGTCAAGTGTATTGCCTAATTCTCTATAACCAATGGCTCTGATACCAGTTTGTCACACCCCCGCTAAGAGCAGAAACACGAGGATGTAACGAGACGGGAATCGTCATAACACATGGTAAGCGATAGAGATGCAATATAATAAATGATAAAAAGCGTGTCATGACGACACCCGACAACAAGGGGACTTGTGTCGTGCATAGTCAATGTTCACAACAACATAGCCATAAGCATACGCAACCAAATGATCACACAAATACGAATATCAACATTGTAATGTATTTTTCCACAACCCCGGAACAAGTAACAAAAGAGTAATTGTTGATTTAACAGACTACATCAAGAGTTTTCAAAATGACAAGTTCAGCCCGAAAATGCATCCTAGGGTCTCCACTAAGGCAGCATACCTAGATCTTCAGCTAGCATGATCACCTAAAAAGATATGCTCAAAATAGTCAACAAAATTGTTGGTGAGCTCGCAGGTTTAAATGTAAGTAAGTATTGATGTTGTATAAAGTCGTTGCAGAATACCATGCATACAGTTATAAGTAAGCAAAATCACATGACTAGAGTTTTACAACCAAACCTAACGGCGTACACAAAGAATCTTGTCGGAATATATTCACCCAAGGCCTGTTCCTAGCATCTGTTGGTACTAACTAGTATACCAACACGAGGGTGGGGGTGTCAACCCAAGTAGTACTACCAATACCTATCCGTCGGTTCCCACACTGGAATTAAACGGTTGTAAGAAAGAACCACAAAGCAGGCTCAAGCATGTATCAGATAAGTAGTCACAAATAGTAGCACGTTGATTCCAAGTATGTAAATTGTATGTAAGTTGTACAACATAGAAAAAGGGCGAGCATACTTTTCCCCATGTTTGTAAATATTTGTAAAGTAGTATACATAAAAAGGGGCCACGAAACTCACATGTTAAGTGGTAAGTATAAATGATCAAGTTCCCAACGGTTGTATGCAATGAACAGTCAAACACCTATGACAGTTAATTTTGAGCATAAATGATACGTATAAAGCATATAATAATGTTTGGTCGGTTCGGGTTGTATCGGTTCGGTCGTGGGTAGCACACACACAAGCGGACACACGTATCAGATCTTATGTAGATCCAAGTACTAAGAGTAGTCGTCATTGCTAATGACATCCGTATAAAGATCCCATTGTTATAAAAGACAGTACTTGTTAAATATTTGTAGTCCCAAATGGGTTGTCGATAATTGTAAAATGTTAGGTTGATTTAAATTGAACTGGTATGTGCATGTTGATAGCATTGACTTTAATCTTTGTGGTCAAGCAATGACACTTTTAATAATGTTACCTTATCATCACAGGACATTCAGGAAGGGAATTCACACATACACGCATCATCAGTCACACAACAGGATCAGATGCTCGACTCAACACTCCATTCATACGAATCACCCTTCAATCGTACGAATCAGCTTCATTGGCATGATTGAACCTTCATTCGTACGACTGTCATTCAGTCGTACCACACAACACCCAATCGCACAACTTAACCTCAATATGCATGAATCAACCTTCATTCGTACGAATCAGCTTCATTCGTACGATTGAACCTTCAGTCATATGGTTGGCCTTCAGTTGTTCGATACACGCACAGTCGCATGCATTCATTCGGTCGTAGGACTCAATCGCACACCACATTCATCCACATTGACTTAATCGCACACAACACTCGATCGCATGGCTCAGTCGCATGACAGACCCAGTCGCCTGAACTGTTGGTTCGCGACTGCAGAGTGTAGAGCAGCCTTCGGCTGCCCGAGCATGGGTTTTACAAAACAAGGACTTCGAGAATCACCAACCGACACACACAAACAAGAAGCACACTCAGAAAGACAGCACACGCACCCACACGACCTCTTGTGTTCGAGTTGACCCGAACACCCGAAACCTAGAAATGGACAGCAGTAAAACGAGCAAGAAATGGACAACCAAGGTCGTCTACCTGCAAGGATGGAGTAGACTAGGTTGTAGACGAAGCCTAGACGAAGAAAACGAGACCAATGGAGCGTTTTTGGTGCAAAAGTGAAGAAGATAGGTGATGAAGAAGAAAGTGAAGAAGAAATGAAGAAGATGAAGAAAATGGCTGGGAATGGGGTTGTTAGGATCAGCAATCTACATTTGATTGATTAGAGAGTATTGCAGCGGAAATCAAACAATGAATTAGCCAATTCACAAGAATGCAAAAGATATTCAAGGCAAGAACAAACGGTTATAGACAGAAAGAATTATGCAAAATATATTCATTCAATATTCGCTTTCGTGGTAACAGAATGTCACACATACATTTAGGTCAACACCTCTTTATATAGGAGATGTGACGTCTGCTGATGTCACTTGATAGTGACATCTAACAGAATTTATTCAAACTACTGATAGTTAACACAACTACTGAAGATGTCAAACAGCTGACATCTTCTTACAAAAATGCTAAGTGTTAACTATCACTAAACTACTGAAAAGAAACTACTGAAACTACAACGACTGAAGAACATGCTCTTCTGTCGTTTTACAAATACTGAAACGAAAAAGAAAACTACTGAAATGAAACCATCACAACAACTAAAGAATGCTTCTTCAGCTGTTGTAACAAACTCTGAAAGCTTTAGTACTTGTACTTGAACTTCAGTTGTTGTCATCAGCTAATGTCTTCAGTCTTTGCACTTCAGTTGTTGATCTTCAGTACTTTGTTCTTCAGCTGCTGATCTTCAGACTTTGGTCTTCAGCTGTTGAAGTCTTCAGTACTTTAGTCTTCAGCTGTTGAAGTCTTCAGTACTTTAGTCTTCAGCTGTTAATCTTCAGTCTTTGGTCTTCAGCTATTAATCTTTAGTCTTTGGTCTTCAGCTTTTGAAGTCTTCAGTACTTAGTTCTTCAGCTGTTTAAATCTTCAGACTTTGTCAAACAGCTGATCAAGTCTTTAGCAGTTGTTATGATGTTTGTGGGACTTAGAGGTTTTTTCTGATCAGACTCATTGGTTCTTTTGGTCCAACAAACTCCCCCTGAACCAATGCAGCCAAAACCTCAAAACTTATTGAAGATGTCCCTCTTATTATGGCAGAATGACTGGTCTTTTTGTCTTCTAGATCAGCTCAGGAGTGACCCTTTTAAGTACAGGCTGGGAAGAATCAGTTTGGCAAAGTATGAATGGGAACTCTGTCTTGGGGAACTAGACACAGAGTTGTTACCCCATCCATGAGATCTACTTCCCCACTATGAGTCTATATGACTCTCTTGGGTAGGCCTAGGAAAGGTAATTGTTCCTCCATGGTAACCTCTTCAGCACCTCCTTCAAATAATGATTCAGGCCCATAGTACTCAGATAGGTATTTGACCTGTTTGCCATTCTTTAGCTCCAAAGTTGTTATTATTCTATAAGCAAATTCATCAGGGTGATTACCCTCTAGGAACAACTGGAGCTCATTCTTTCTAACTTCTTCAAGCCTCTTTTTCACCATTTATTTTCAAGCATCTTCTGTGGGGTTTGGTTAGTTTATAAGCTTTCTTGAAGTCTTCTAGGATTTCCAGGGTGATACTACAAAGACAAGGGAGATCACTTCATCTACAATCTTTTCACCTGGCCAATGTATCTCTGTGGAATGTTTTCTTATGAATCCTGCGAGACACCCTAGGATCAGGCCAAATCCTTACTCTCTCCTTTTGATATTGAAATGTATGCTTAAGAGTGTATAATCTGAGAGCTTGCTTCTTCATGTTGATGATAGAAGATGTGGTTGCATATGCTTTGTCAACCCTCCTCAACAATTCCTCATCATGTTGTTTGCGAAGTTTCTTCTTCTAGCTTCACTTTCACAATTTGTCTTGAGTTTCAGGAGTAATTGTGGGGAGTGACTTGTAGCCTTCGGCAACTGTATAACAGTTGAGAGTGACAGTCTATCTTCATCATCATCTTCTTCATCATCTTCTAGCCTCAATACCCTTCTCTTCTTCTTCTGGGGTACATCATCGGCTATTGGTTTTGAGGGTAAGGGAGTTGGTTTGGTGGGTGTTGTTTTGGTGGTTAGGTGTGGGAATGTTGACATGCTGTTCTAGCATTTTGGAATGCGTGTGGCTTTAGATTGCTTGGCTAGTTCAGTCCTGCTCCCAGCACCAGCTTCATTCAAAGCTTCAATAACTAATCCTTTAGTGTATACTTCAGACGAACAGATCTTGGTGGTTATTGCCAAGATGCTGTCCTGGACCAAGCCTTGATTTCGATCATTGATCTTCCAAGATATTTTGCTATAAATCTGATCATGATCTCCAGCCTTTCTCTTTCTAACACATCATAACTTGCCATCTATTTGGATTCTTCAATCTCTAATTTCTAATCTCAGAGTCAAGTTTGTGAGTGTCATGGCCTTGCCTAAACAACTGATCAATGATGTTATCCATTGATCTGTTGTATTCAGCATCAACCTCTTTTACCATCAGCTCCAAGGGAGTCTCCTTCTCATTCTTTCTTTTCTTTGATTTCTCCATGTCAGCTTCCTTCCCTTTCTCTTTTCAATCTCCGCAGCCAACTACTTCTCTTTTTCCACTACTATCACTTCTGTTTCTTTCTCTTTCTCTTTCCCTCTGCACTCCTCTTCTTTTTGCTTTCACTGACTGAATTTCCCCCTTTTTGGTTGCATTGGTTGCAAGGGTTTGATTGTCAGAAAGCTTTTTGCCCACACTTCCTCTATTAAGGGTTGTATTACTAAGGAAAGCCTCTCATCAATGGCTTTGATCACTATATCAGTGATTATAAGTGTGATGAGAGGTAGGGAATTTTGGAAGATAGCAGCTATTTGCTCAGGGGGGTTCTGTTCCTGAGAAATAGTGCCAGAAGCAGAGGCAGGTGGCTGAGAATTGGGAGTGGCTCTGTTTAGGAGACCTTCGAATGAAGGTGCCATCTGTGGGGTTTGAGAGGCAGATGGTCTTTGATCGCAGAAGAAGTTTGGCAAGCAGCTCTTTGAGTCTGCTCACCTCCTCTTCCAGGATGGTGTTTTGGGCTAAGACATCGTAAAAGAAGCCCAGGTCATCATCAGTGGGTACTGAATCACCTGACCTCCTGATAGAATCAGGATGAACATGCATTGAGTGTAGATCAGTTGTAGCATGTGCCCCTTTGACTTGGACCTGGGGACTTCCTGCCTCAGGACTATGTTCGTCATCAGCAGTTGCCTCTGGTAAGGTCTTAGTAATGGTACCAACTACATCCTGATCATATGCTGAAGCATCATAAGTGGCAGCCTCACCAGAAGTTCCAATCTCCTTTTTTACACTAGGAAATGGAACATTGTAACCCCTATGCTGTGGGTTATCAGATGCACTTTGATCCTCCCCCTCAATGGTAGAGGTATGCCAGTTGTAATTGGTATCTGGGGAGGGGGTGAGGAGTGCAACTGACTCAGCACTTGTCCAACAATTAATGTAGGACTTTGGGGGGCGGTTGCATGTGGTGATTGGGTAGAAGCAGATTGCACCCGGGGTGAATGGTGCGCTTCAATGGTAACCCTCTCAAGTGAGATAGGTTCCAGCAGTGTGGATTCCCCAATATTGGTTGCAACAGGATCCTGTTGAGAGGATACCTATGCGGCTTTTGCAGGTTGAGTCATTGTCACAACTGGGGGGTTAATACCAGTATGTGCTTCCTGTGTTTGTGGTACAGAGGCATCCTCAGGGGACTCATCTCCCTAAGTAGCCGTTTTTGGCTTTTTGGATTTTGGTTTGGTGGGGACTCTGGTTCTGGGGGTGGTGGCTGTGGGTTCCAACTGCGTGGGTTTTCGCAGTTTGGCAGCCTGTTTCAATGTGGGTTAGAGTTGTGCCTGGAGTATACTTCAGGCAATACAGTTGTTGCAGGGACTCCAAGGCCAACAAGTCCCTCAGCTTGCAGCTGATTCTCTATTATAGCCATAATGAATCGAGGATAATATCCAGCGGTTAGAAATAGATTTGAGGCCATATCCTTAAGTTCAAGAAAAATGATTTCAGAAAAGTTTAAGTCTTGTTGCTCAAGGATAGAGAATAATACTGCTGCCACCTTGTAGATATTGATCCCAAGAGGAAGTCGTAGGAGCTAAGCAAACATTACCATGTGAAATATAAGACGTTCTGCATCATGGAAATGTTTCTTCAGGATGGTAGAGGCACTAAGGTTTCCCTGATATCCATGGTGGGCAAAGGATAAATCAGTTGTGCCCTTTGGATACCCGCAGGAAAAGTGGCATCATCCAGGTTAGGGTTTGGCGAAGTATATCAGGAGTGATGACCACTTGATGGTTGTTGACGACCGACGGAGAGACTCGGTGTTGTTCTCCCAGTGTGAGGGTGACGTTCGTCCAAAACTGGTGAAGGGATTCGGCATGAATAATGGGATTTAGAAGGAAAGCCGTCTTGTAGGGAGATTGGACCATTAGATCAATGGCGTTGTGAACTTTGTCCAGAAAGGTGATTTTGTGAGGTAGGCAACACAGTTATGGTGTGGTTTGAGCTGCATGGTCGCCATAACGAGAGAGAAGTTTGGAGATTTGAACGTTAGGTTTGGAGAGGATGAAGCGCTGAAGGCTTAGGTATTGGGTATTTATAGGGTAAGGGTTAGAAAACGACTGAAGGGTTTGGTGTTAATCATCAGTGTTTTAAACAATGATGACGTGGTATTACCCTTTCAGATGTTGAAACAACTGAAGTCTTGGTTTTAGGCATCAGCAGTTATAAAACTACTGAAAGCCATGGTTTTGACTTCAGATGTTTGAAAACAACTGAAGACTTGGTTTTAGTCATCAGTAGTTGTGAAACTACTAAAGATCTTGGTTTTGTCATCAGTTGTTGTAAACACTGATGATACTTGGTTTTAGTCATCGGTAGTTGTGAAACTACTGAAGACATGGTTTTGTCATCAGTTGTTGTAAACAGCTGAGGACTTGGTGTTAGACATCAGTAGTTGTGAAACTACTGAGGACTTGGTTTTGTCATCAGTATTTAGGGTGAAACAGCAGTTGTAGAACACAATGAAGAGAAATTCTCATCAGTAGTTTTCGTCAATTCATAGCCTTTCAGCTGTTTCATACTGTCCTTAACACTTACTCATTAGCCTTTTAGCTGTTTTCAGTTGTTTCATAGGACATCAGTACTATTCTGTTTTTACTGACATCATTAGTTATAACTACATCAGTAGTTGTAACTTTATCAGTTGTTTAACAGAATCAGTACTATATGCGATATGGTACTAATGATCATCAGTACTTATATACTGAGATCATCAGTAGTTATCACTTATTCTAGCTGCAGCATACCAAGCCTAACACTAGGTTTTGGAAAGTTGAACTATCCAAAGGCTTAGTAAAAATGTCTGCAAGCTCATCAGCACTAGGCACAAACTTAGGATCAATCAGACCTTTTTCAAAAGAATCCCTAATAAAATGATGTCTGATCTCTATATGTTTGGTCCTAGAGTGCTGGACTGGATTTTTGACAATGCACAGAGCTCAAGCACTATCCATTAATAATGGAGTCTTAGTCTCTGTAATGCCATAATCAAAAGTTGGTTCTGAAGCCAGAGTACCTAAGAAGTACTACTTGCAGCGGCAATGTACTCTGCTCAGCAGTGGATGTAGCAACAGATGTTTGTTTTTACTCTGCCAAGAAATCAAACAGTTGCCTAGGAATGACATCTACCAGAAGTTGACTTTCTAGTTAACTTGCACCTGCATAGTCACTATCTGAAAAAGCAAACTAATTTGCAAGAGTGTCCAGTGGATACCATAAACCAGATAGAGATTGTGTACTTGCAAATATCTAAAGATCCTCTTGACTGCAATCAAATGAGACTCTTTAGGAGCAGCCTGAAATCTAGCACAGACACAAGTAGCAAACATGATATCTGGTCAGAAGCTGTTAAGTACATCGGACCCAATCATACATCTGTAAGTGTTTCATCAACAGCTTTACCTTTCTGATCCACATCCAGTTGTGTGGTGTTGCACATGGGAGTAGAACAGGGCTTACAATTTTGTAAATCAAACTTATCAAAAGATCTTCTGTATATTTGACTGATGAATAAAGGTTCCATCAACCTTTTGTTTGATTTGCAAACCTAGAATGAACTGTAATTCTCCCTTGAACTCATTTCAAACTCTTTTCATTAATTTGGTAAATCATCACACAACTGGGGATCAGAGGATGCAAAAAAAATATCATCAACATAAATTTGAACAAGTAGCTTATGCTGATCCACCTTGTTAATAAACAAAGTTATCTATGGAGCCTCTAGTGAAATTATTCTTGAGAAGAAAAGTGGAAAGTGTCTCATACCAGGCTCTAGGAGCTTGTTTCAACTCATAAAGAGCCTTATCAAGTTTATACACCCATTCAGGATGTTTATTGTCCTCAAAACGTGGTGGTTGACACACATAAACTTCTTCTTTTATTTTGCCATATAAAAATGCACTTTTGACATCCATTTGAAAAACTTTGAGATGGTGGAATGCAGCATAGGCTAAGAACAATCTAATTGCCTCTAGTCTGGCTACAGGGGCAAAGGTTTCATCATAATCAATACCTTCTTCTTGTGAAAACCCCTGTACAACCAGTCTAGCGTTTTCTTAACAATAAGCCCATTTTCATCAGTTTTATTACTAAACACCCATTTAGTGCCTATTGCACACTTACCCGGGGGTAGAGGAACCAGTTCCCACACTTGCTGTTTCTTGAACTGAAGTAGCTCAAGCTGCATGGCTTCAAACCAATCCATTGTCTCTTAAAGCAATATGATAGTTCTTTGGCTCTAGCTGACTGATGAAGAGAGCATAGAAGCAGAAGTTAGACAATTGACTTCTTGTTGAAACTCCAACATTGATATCACCAATGATTTGAGACATTGGGTGATTCTTCAGCTCTTGATAAACAATGATATCATGCAAGTGTTTGTAGAACCTTCAGCAGCAGCAGATGTTGATGCAGACTCTTGAAACCAAGAATTTGATGGTAACTCAAAAGATGTAGAGGAATCAGAAATCTCATCAGCATTGTTGTGGATGGAACTGCTGAAGCTACAGGAACATCAAGTTTAGCAGACTCAGGCAGTTGGTCACTAACTTGAATAGGTGAGTATTGATACTATCATCATCATCATCAATACCACCAGGTGGAAGACATGCTGCAGAAGATGATTATCCACACTATCTGCAACAACTGGAGGTTGATAATGAACATATTGCAGTATGTCCAAATCAAACAACTCATAGGGTTTTGTGAATCTTGTCCATTGGAGATTCATTAAACTTCACATGCAAGTCTCTTCAAATATCTTTGTTCCGCAGTTGAAGACTGTATGCTTTGCAAGTAGATGAATAACCAACAAAATACCCTGCATCCACCTTAGGATCAAATTTTTGGAGTTGATCCTTTGTGTTGAGAATAAAACAGGGACACCCAAATGCTCTGAAAAATGAAATGAGAGGAGCCAAGTGATGTAGAACTTCATATGGAGTCTTCATCAACCTCTGATTTACTAAGGCTCTATTCTGCACAGAGCAAGCTGTGTTAACAGCTTCAGCCCAAAAGGTCAGTGGCAAACCAGAGTCAGCCAACATAGACCTGCAGCTTCAATTAGGGTCTGTTCTTTCTCTCCACTACTCCATTTTGTTCTGGAGTCCTTGGGATGCTAAAACTGCTTTTGATTCCCTTTGAAGATAAAATCATCAAGTGTATGGTTTCTGAATTCAGTTCCATTGTCACTCCTTATACACTTGACAGAAAGGGAATATGCTTCTCAACATACAACACAAAGTTGATAATCTTCTGAGTAACCTCATCCTTTGTATACAGAAAGAAAGTCCTACAAATCTGGAGTAATCATCCACAATTACTAGACAGTATTTCTTCTTTACCATGCTCATCACTCTCACAGGACCAAATAGATCCATATGCAATAATTGCAAGCAGGCAGTGGACTTAGGCTCTTCAATAGGAGGGAATGAGACTTTGTGTTGTTTTCCTTTTAAACAAGTAGTGCAGGTTTCATCACAGTGGAACTCCTTTATTGGTAAGCCTCTCACTAAACTATTGTGGATCAGCTGATTCATGTTTTTGAAATTAACATGACCCAGCCTTCTATGCCATAGTTTAGATTCCTAAGGAGAGGCTTTGGAAAATAGGCAAGGATGACCTCTGATATTTATTTTCTTGGAGAGATCTAAGGCATACACTCTTCCTGTCCTGTTGGCCCTTAAGAGAGTGTGATCATCCAACACCTTATCAATCAAATTCAGAACTTTGGATGACAGAATCCTGTAGTTCTGACTGGTGAAAAGAGCAACATGGCCTTTATCACACATTTGACTGACACTCAAGAGATTGTACTTGAGATTTTCCACTGATTAACATCATCAAACTTTATTTCTCCATTAGAGACAAAGCCTTTTCCAATGATGTAACCCTTAGCATCATTGCCAAAAGAAACAAACCCCTTCTTTCCTTGAGAGTAGTCATGAAGAAGAGAGCTGTTCCCTGTCATATGCATAGATCCCCACTGTCTACATACCAATGCTACTTTGGCATGTTGAAGAACCCTGCAATCATAAAACAATTAGTTAGTTTTTGAGACCCAAACCTTTTTGGTTTTGGGTTATTCACATCAACAGATGGTAAACTAACAGACTTGCTATGAATAACACACCTGAGGGGATGGAGATGGTGAAGAAGAAGATTCCTTTGGCATGGGATTTTTCTCTGTGGGTTTCAACACAGGAGCATGTAATTGGTTGACTCTCCCAATAGATGTTGAACCATCATTACAAGTTGTGTCTGATTTTGTGATAAATCCTTCAGCTCATCACACACATTAGTGCTTGTGTTTGATGAGTTCTTGTGTTGTACCATCTCTCTTTTTGAGCAACCTCAGCTGTTGCCTGTTAACCCCTTCTTTTGGATTTATTTTTGGATTTGGGGGTTACAGGTTTTGATGTTGTTGGTACAAATTTGATTTCAAACTCAGTTTTCATTTTATCCATTTTCTCTTAATGTTTCATTATGTTTGAGTTTGGAGCCTTTTTATACCAGCAATCATCAGTAAGATGATTGAATAAGCAATATTTCACATGGCTTTTTCTTCATCAAGTTGATCATCTGCTGAAGAGAATGAAACTACTGAAGACTTGTTCTTCAGCAGTTTGCTATCAGTACTAGCAGTTTTCTTTGCTTTAGTACTGCTTTCTTGATATCTTCTTTAGTAGTTTTCCCACCCTCTTCTTTGCAGTTTTCTTTCCTTTAGTACATGTAGTAGATTGGGCTTGTTCTCCAGGTGTTATGACATTCTTTTTAGTACTTTCAGTACTTTGTGAATATCACGTGGAGTGATCAACTTTGTGATCATGTGAGTGTCAGCATTTGAACCATCAACATCAGCTGATAGTTTCTGAGAGAATTAATGCTGACTTCTACTTCTGATGGTGTTGTATCAGATAGTAGATCACATGATGAAAAGGATTGGTTATTGCTTTCACCATCAGATTCTACTTCTGCTCTGGGAATAAAGTTTGTAGGAGGAGCAGTGTGATATAACCAATGCCAAACTTCACATTGGAAGCAGATTGCTTACTAAGAAGCATTTCAAAACCCTTGCAAGAATTTACCCATCGATCACACTCTACCTGGGTAGTTGCAAGTGTTTCATTGAGGTCTCTATACTTCTCTAGTAGTATCTCTTCCCTAGCCTTATCATCAGTGATTTGGCATTTAAGTTTGTAAATCTCATCATTCTTATCATTAATCACAGACTCAATTCAGCTTTGCTTTTGGAAATTGTTTGTTCTAGCTCAATGTTCTTGTTAATTAAAGCTACATTTGCTTCTCTAATAGATGCAAATGCGGCTATGCATGTTTCAGAACATAGTTTGGCTTTTGCCTCAGAGGATACCTGTGATACTGTGGTGTAAAGGCATTAGAGGATGAAGTATCAGCAGACTCCAAAGCCATAAGAGCTAGATTTCCAAAAGGAATGTCACACCATGTTGACCAGCACTAGAGAACAGTTTTCATGACCAGACAAATCATCTGGTAAACTGCTCCGGTCAACAACTCCTGGGGTGAAAAAGCTTTGTTGTTGAGGTTGAGTTTGTTGATGAGATTGGGAAGGTTGAGGTTCAGGTAATGCATGTGGTTGTTGTACAATGGAGCTTGAACCGGATTTGGCTGAGGCAAGTAATAGCAGGGTAAAGGATATGACATTGGGCCCTGGGGGACAAAGTATGCAGGAGATACAGGGTGTGATTGATGACAAGACCCAGCAGGATGTTGCCCTCTGTTTTGTAGACTAGTGCTAGGAAAAGTCACAAAGGGTGCAGAAGAGTTAGATACAGTTGATCTATATTCTCTTGCAAAGTGTCCAAGCCTTTGGCATTTGTGACACCTCAACTTACTCTTGTCAAAACCAACTTTGGTTTTGCCAAAGAGTCCAGGAAATTTCCTGCCAGTTCTCTTATAGAACTTCTAAGATCTGATATTAACTAAGGCCATTGGCTTAGAATATCCATCTCTTCTAAATCATCATCAGCAATTCCGTTCAGATCATCCATGATGAAGCATAGATTGTCACTATTACTGCCAGATGACTATCAATACCAACAAATGCATGATCAGAACTGTTTGAAGAGAAATCAATATGCTTATCATAATTGCTTTCAGATGCAGCATATTCTGACTAATGACCAACCAAGGCAGTGTTCCCTGGTACAAAGTCATCAGTGAGCTTTCCTGATGATGACATTTCCTTTTCTGCTCTATCTCTCTTTCAAATGTAAGCAGTTTCCCATGAAGTTGGGTGAGAGATAGGCTATCCAGATTTGCACTAGAGCATAGGACAATAGTGTATGTGTCCCATCTCTCAGGCAGTGATCTGAGGAATCTGTTATTCATCTGGCTGTTGGTGTATTCCTGTTTCACCATTTTCAGCTCAGAGATCAAACAGGAAAAACGCTCAAACTGTTGAGTCAGTGTCTCACCCTTTCTATAAGAGAATGTCTCATATTGTTGGGCGAGGATTTCTCTGTTGTTTGCTAAGACCTCATCAGTTCCACCAAATTGTTCCTTTAGTGCATTCGAGAGGTCATGAGCAGTTTCATGATGCATAAGCCCTGAATAGATTTCATTAGGCAGTGCCATGGCCAGAATTCCATGGGCTTTAGCATCAATCTCAAATAGTTTCCGATCTTCATCTGAGTATTGTTCCTTCTTCTTCGGAACCATTTGATTGGTTTCCGGATTTGTTCACCATAGGCTTATGTGGTCCATGTACCACAGATGTCCAACAACCTGAACTGTTAACGGACAGGTGATGAAGCATCCTTCGTTGCCAAATGTTATACTCAGTCCTAACCAGCATCGGAGGCTTGGTTGAGGAACCGGTATTATGAGGATCATTAGAAGGAGTAGTCATCTCAGATTCAACCAAATTCAATTAAGCTATAACAGATTTAGAACAAAACACAACAAACCAAATTGAATCAAGAGAGATCTCAAAATTAATAAACGAAAGCGGCAGAAATCAATAATCTATAAACAGTTTTTGCAAATAAGCTAATTCAATCAAACATAGATATCAAATAGCAGTTTCAATGATCAACTGTTAGATTGATCAATGATTAACCTGCTCTGATACCATTTGTTAGGATCAGCAATCTACGTTTGATTGATTAGAGAGTATAGCAGCGGAAATCAAACAATGAATTAGCCAATTCACAAGAACGCAAAAGATATTCAAGGCAAGAACAAACGTTATAGACAGAAAGAATTCTGCAAATATATTTCATTCAATATTCGCTTTCGTGGTAACAGAATGTCACACATACAATTAGGTCAACACCTCTTATATAGGAGATGTGACGTCTGCTGATGTCACTTGATAGTGACATCTAACAGAATTTATTCAAACTACTGATAGTTAACACAACTACTGAAGATGTCAAACAGCTGACATCTTCTTACAAAAATGCTAAGTGTTAACTATCACTACAACTACTGAAAAGAAACTACTGAAACTACAATGACTGAAGAACATGCTCTTCAGTCGTTTTACAAATACTGAAACGAAAAAGAAAACTACTGAAATGAAACCATCACAACAACTGAAGAATGCTTCTTCAGCTGTCTTAACAAACTCTGAAAGCTTCAGTACTTATACTTGAACTTCAGCTGTTGTCATAAGCTAATGTCTTCAGTCTTTGTACTTCAGCTGTTGATCTTCAGTACTTTGTTCTTCAGTTGTTGATCTTCAGACTTTGGTCTTCAGCTGTTGAAATCTTCAGTACTTTAGTCTTCAGCTGTTGAAGTCTTCAGTACTTTAGTCTTCAGCTGTTAATCTTCAGTCTTTGGTCTTCAGCTTTTGAAGTCTTCAGTACTTTAGTTCTTCAGCTGTTTAAATCTTCAGACTTTGTCAAACAGCTGATCAAGTCTTCAGTAGTTGTTATGATGTCTGTGGACTTAAAGGTTTTTCTGATCAGGCTCATTGGTTCTTTTGGTCCAACAGGGGTATTATACCCATCCCATGTTTGCAAAATATTAATTTTAGTCCCTGCACTTAGCCCCCGAGTTTCCAAAGTTTGTTTCGGTTGAAAACGACTTTAAGCGTGTTGGCTATATTAATATTAAAAATGTGTTTAATGGTAATTAATAACTTAAAATGTTTTATTAATGACAATGGTTATAATTAAAGATGATATATTGGTGATAATGGTGATGAAATTTATAAAAGGTTTAGGTTTAGCACACGTTCACGAAGGAAGTACAGGCACAAGGGTAATAAAGCAAACATGATTTCTATAACAGGAGTTCATGAAGAAGAGGAAGAATAATTAAGAAAGAATTGATGGTTAATTATATTGTTTGACGGACTTTTAGATGACGGATGTCACATTATGACACTTGCGATCAGCACTCAAAATATGAAAATTCATCAACCAACTCTCCATGAAATGGTCTTGGAAGAATGATGCATCAAAAAATATAGTTTTGATTTCCTCTTGTTTGTTTATAATATAAGTAAATAAAAATTACACGGTAAAGTTTCTGGTAAAACATTCACATTGGATTATTATTTCTAGCCTTACACTTAAATTAAAAATCATTTTTAAATTTATATTTTATTTTCCAAACCTTCAACGTATCATTCGGTATCTCTATCCTTCTTTCACAAGCTCTATATTAAAGAAACTATAAAAATATGAATATTCTTTTAATAGCGGGTTATTAGTTAAAATACAACTCAAACTCATATTTTTACACGTCATTACTACTCCAAATCATTTCTAAAGATCCAATCTTTAAATTTAGAGTCATGGATTCATATTAAATAAAAAGTAACGCAACAATTAGAAAGCCTCATCAAAATAACCAAACCTTGCAACCACCTTCTCAACAAACTCATCTCTGTAACACTCTAGCATATTATACGCAATTCCAACTCAGCCTACGATAGTTAATACAAACCATTTCATAGTTGCAAGATCCTCAATTTGCAAATGTCATCAAAGTACGTCAATGGAAGAATTAGCTCAAGCCACTGTACCGGTATAGGGGCCTTTAGGCTATCCAAACAATTTTCAAGAATATCGAAGTGAAGCTTCCGATTCTAGTGAACAAAAACCCTTCCTTTGTCGAATGAGAAAAAGAAGGTGTCGAAGGAGGTTGAAATTGATAAAGAAAATGAGGAACCGACACAAGCGCAAAGGAAAACAAGGGAAAAGAGAAAAGCAAAGTCAACATGATGGACTGATATTGAAGAAGTCACGTTAGCAAAGGCATGGATATATTGTTTGGAAGATTTGCTTATTGGTAACAAACAAAATAAAGATGACTTTTGAAACAAGATTAATTTCAATCACTAAAATTATTGTTTGAATTTATTTTATTATTGGTTTAATTTAGTTATGTGTTTAATAAGTAGATTACCACACATTTTCACAGTCAAATCAAATACGATGAATGAAGTTTAGATCAACTCTATTGGAAATGGAGAGATCTAAACCTTGCAAGAAAGAAATACAGTTCATTTTACCAAAAAGTGTCAGCAATGTAGCGAGAATGGTGAAGAAGACGTGATTCGGGGAGCCGATTCCGACTACAAAGAGGTTTGCAAGAAAAAAAGGCTTTCCACAAATGCAGGCATGAAAGTGTGTTCGCTCTTATCCCACATGAGTCATAACGAGTAAAGGAGAAAAACAAGTGATACCAGACATTGCACCGCATCTTAGGAAGCTCAATTTCCGAACACCAACGTCCACGATGATGAGAATGTAGAACCGGAGTGGCCGTCTAGAGCCCATCATTGAGATGAAATATCGTAAGAACAACAACAACAATAACAACAAGAAATTCGTGTTCGATTGATGCGCCAACAACAAAAAACGTTGTAAGAACAACAACAACAAGTGGATGTGAATTTCTTTTTAAAAGTTCATTCTAAGTATATCGGGCAAATGTTGAAAGTTGTTATTCAACGAAAGTGAGATAAGGCGCAACCTTGAGGATGGAAGTTTCTATTCTAGATGTTATTTTTAAATATTTATTATTGTTCTAGGTGTTAATCAAATTTTAACGGGGTTTGTTTTAATTGTATAATTAATGAATTTTTGTTTTGTTTTTAAATGTAAATCTAGTTATAAAATAAAAATGTAAATAAAAGTCAAAAAAGTTAAACGGAATAATTGGGGAAACGGTGAAAAACTAGGATAATACCATGTAAAAAAAGGAAACATTGGCAAAAAGACCTGATGTGACATTAATGTGTCAAACCAGAAAAAAAGGGAAAACAAGACACACCACTAGAATTTACATCTATGGCGACATAACCTAATCACCTTAGGTCACTCTAAGGCGATGACAAGTCGTCACTATAGGAAAATCTTGATTTTTGACTATCCTAACCCAATGCCGAGGACAGGTAGACCTATAGTGACAAAAACCTTCCTCACCATAGAGTTCTTATTGTCCTATCCATAGCCCCATTTAAATTATTTATTTATTTATTTAAATAAATATAAAAAATAAAAATTAATGGACACTCTATAGCGACAATATGTCGTCGCCATAAGTTAAATCCTAGTTTTTTTGTTTTTTTTTCTCTAAAAAATTTGGAGTGAAAAAATCATTAAAGAGGATGTCAATCATTTCACTAACAAAAGACGGATCCAATTCTAATCTAAGACTATACACCCATCTGTTTAATAAAATGTAACTTTAAATCATTTCAAAATCATTTCACTAACAAAATTAATTAAAATCATTTTACTAACAAAATACGATCCAATTTTATGCTTCGGTGGATAGTGTTAACTGTGGTTTTTGGACCAAACTAATATCGGGTTTGGAACTGTTTCATAATAAGGGAATTTCAGTGGAATTTACCGGATGGAATCGGTTTTCAATTATTTGGTTCGAGTTTCATCAGATTCTAACCTTTTCTACCTGTAAGATTAAAAACTGATTTAGCCCTATAGTTCAGGTCAATTCTTAATGGTTCTTTGCCTAATTGGTTTCATTTTAAGTTTGTGACAGTGGCATAAAAGATAAAATGAAAAAAAATTTATACCATCTTTAAGTGAAATTTGAGGAAACATGGGTCTTGGTTTTATTCTTGTAAAAAGACCCTCTCCTTGGATTTCTAAGTCAAAACAGGGTTCTTACTATAAGTCATCCACTATCACTAGTTCTGTTCATTATAGCACTTGAAGTCTCACACACACACACACCCACACATGCACGCACGCACGCACGCACGCACCACGCACGCACGCACGCACGCATGGACGCATAGACGCACGGAAGCGCGGACGCACGCACGCATAGAGAGAGAGAGAGAGGGGAGAGATCCTAAGAAAACCATATAGTTTTGAGAAAAGTAAGAAAACCAAACCCAACCAATCATAATTTTTCATTAGTTATTTATATTTATTATTTTTAAAGAGTGTTTTAATAATTTGATATACAATATATTTATAGTAAATATTCATAATTGATTAAAATTCCATCTTTTTCTCCCTGATTGAACAAAGTAAAGGAATTTCAGTTTTTGAAAAACTAATTCATCGATTACATAGATTCTTAACACATTCGAGTATTAGTTGTTTCTATATAACCTATTTGAATAAATCAGTTCTAATAGAAGAAACTGATAATGAAATTCAGTAAATGAAGAGATTTTCATGATATCAAGGTTAAAACTTAGTAACGGTGATGAAATCAAGTTGGAGGATAGCAAAAGAAAGAAGATGAAATCACCAAAATCAAGTTTGAGGGTAGCGAAAGAAGAAGATGAAACAACGATGATGACTGAATAAAGCGGAGAACTCAAGGAAGATGATACCAGAATAAAGATAACTAGTGATGAAGATGATGACAAAATGCTAGGGTTACATAGATACCAATGATGAAGATGATGGAAGAATGGCAAAGTTACGTATACGTATCAGTTAATTAGCGATAAAGATGATGGCAGAATGTCAGGTTACGTATACGTATAAGTTGAGTATTGTTGATGAACTCATTGACTATATCCAAGATTTGAGTAGTGATGATGGACTAAAGAGAAGAAGGAAATAAAGATAATTAAGATAAACAATGATAAAGATATGCAGGATCGTTGAAGGGTATGCACATACAACACAACAACACAAAGAGGGGAGTTGCTTAAGAACACTTAATTAATTAAACGGTGAACCTAGTTAACCTCTAGAAATGATGCTAAGAACATAAGTAAATATGAGACAGAAAAGATAGCAAAATACACAAGGAGATGTTTTCCAAGATTGCAGTATATTGCCTTCTCAAGTCCTATTACAAGTATTACAAAAGCATACTAGAAAGTTACAAGTACTTGAGATACATATACTACATCCTACAGCCGGCCATACTTTGAAGGCGAGCAGGATACAATTGACTAGACACAAACAATATCAATTGTAGAGTCAAAAGGCAGATTGCCTTTTTGACTAGTGACTATGACATGCCATAGCTCACATCCTAATCTATTACAAAAAGGATAAAGTACATGAAGTAGAAAGCTTACCGACTCAAGACCTCAATGTACAGTTACTAAAAGTATGGACCTTTTCACCAACTTATGAAAGTTGGTGACTTTACAGAGTTGCAGCGGAAATGTATCCAACTTTATGTATAGTACATCAGATAAAGCATGTATACTAAAAGTCTTCAGAAGAAATCTGTCTTCAAGTGTTGGCTTTGGAAAACTTTGTCTCTAAAGCTTCAGAAGACTTCATCTTTGGCTTTGGAAGATATTGGTCTTGGCTTTAGAAGATTTCACACTTAGAATATTTCCGTTGCTTGTGTGAAACTTCCAAAGCATTCCTCTTCAGTACCCATGTGCATGCATGTAGGAGAGACTTTGGGTGTTTGGATTGCATCAACCTCTTCATATAATTTCTAAAAACTCCCCCTATGCTGATGCTACCAAAATACTTGAAGACTTCAGATATTGACAATCCTCATCAGGATAATGACCATCCCCTTCTTCATGAGATGATCAGGTTCACTCGGACTCTCAAAGTGTCGTCTCATGTCAGAGAGATCATGTAGAGGTAGATTAAACATGTCTTGCCATGTGTAGACATTCTCAATGCCATGATCTCTAATGACATGCCACCTTTTTGGATTTGTGGTATATGTCAAGGACAGGATGGGTCTTCTTGATACTAGAGGAGCTGTTTGAATGGGAGATGATGGAGCATCCTCTGGCTGCACATCCTCAGGATGTTCTGACTCATCCTGAGGTTCTGAAATGATATTTCTTTCTTCTTCTTTGGCTTTGGCTTTGAAGCCATCATTTTCTTTCTTTTTGTTCCTTTTAACTGAGAAGGCTGGCCTACAACACTTGATTGATCTTCTTTATCTTTCTCAGTTAGGTCTTCCTTTTTCATAGGTTCAGAAGGAGAGGGAGTTTGACCCTGCTATGGATCATAAGATGAAGCTTGTTGAGTGTCAGCAGGAGGTTCAGGTTGTGTTGTCTTAGGTTGTACGTTCTTCTATATATGTATGTCATCTTTGAGTTATATGTCAACTTTCCCTCTATTAAGTCAAAGTTAATGGTTTTATTTTTGTTTACTAACATGTTGTCGTCATATGGTTATAAAAATAAATTTATCTTATAAGAAAAGAGAAATCGTGCTTTTGAAGTTTTCAGTGGCTTGTTGTAGTTATAATTTCACTTTTGTTTCCGTATATAAAGTTGGTTTTTGTTTCTATGCTATAGATATGTATGTATATGGTTTGTTGCACATGGAAAATATACTTCTACTTTCTGCATCACGTCCGTACGATTTCCTTTGGTATTGACAAAACCACCTACAATATATGATTTCGTTTGATTTTTCTTCCATCAATTTATGTTTTTCTTAACAAATAAAACAATCATATATATATTTTATCTTTCAGAAAAAAGGTGTTATTATTCTAGATATATATGGAAACTGGAAAGCAACAGCAAACGTCTTCACTAAACTCCAACCATTATTGGCAGAAAGCCAAGTGAACCAACTTGTCAGAGAAACAAAAATTCTATCTTTTTATTCTACATAATGTATCCATACAATCGAAACAACTCGTGTCCGAGCAACCAACCCGATCCAAACAAAAACATGTTTGATTCATTACAGTGTTATAGACTTCAAATGGATAAAAAACAAACGAAATTTATAAATCTGGTCATTGGTCAAATGTTCAAATCGCATTAAACAAACCCGACTGCACCCAATATCAACCTACTACCGAGATAGTTTGTACTCGAAATCCAACCCAATACCAAGTTTTAAAAAAAAATGTAACCCAAATCAAAACAAAAACATAGGAAGAAGAGTGCGACTTCAACTGCAACAAAGGGTACTAGGATCGTAAGAACTTGATGTGGGCCCAAGTGTGGATAAGCAAACTATAGCCTTTTTAGAAGTTCAAGATCTCTTATCAAAAGGGGTTTCACTAGAATAGGCATAACTTGGGCTAGAAGTCTCCATTTTGAGCTTGCGACCAGTCAATAAGGAGTAATTTGTTTGTGTCAATGAGGGTTGATGTGCCGGGCTTAGATGTCATTCGCGAGCAGTTAGTCATTGATCCATATTTTTCAGTTAATATGCAGGATGTGCAGACTTGGCAAAAGTCAGATTTTCTTGTACAAGATGGTTTTTGATTCAAAGGGAATCAACTATGTATTCCTGATTCTAGTCTATGTTTACAAATTATTAAGGAGTTGCATGGGAAGGGCATGTTGGTCGTGATCGTACTCTACAGCTGGTATAGGCTTCTTATTTCTGGCCTACCATGAGGAGAGAAGTGGATCGTTATGTGAAGAGGTGTCATATTTGTCAAGTTTCTAAGGGCACAACTAGTAACGCAGGCCTCTATATGCCATTATCGGTTCCTTTGCAGCCATGGGTTGATATTATCATGAATTTTGTGTTGTGCTGCCGCGTACACAGAGGGGTAACAACTATCTTTGTTATTATTGACAGGTTTTCTAAGATGGTTCATTTTAATCCCTGTAAAAAGACAACCAAAGCTGTTAATGTGGCACAAATTTTCTTTCGTGATATGTATCGCTTACATGGATTGCCTTCTTCCATTGTCTCTCATCGAGATACCCGCTTTTTGAGTCACTTTTGGCGCAGCCTATGATGATGGTGAATACCCATCTTAGTTTCAATAGTGCATATCATCCACAAACGAATGGCCAAACTGAAGTTGTAAACCATTCACTTGGTATTTTGCTGTGATGTCTAGTCGGTGATCATGTAAAAGCATGGGACAAGAAACTATACCAAGCCGAGTTTGCTCACAATCATGTTGTTAATTGAAGTACCAGGTTTACTCCATTTTAGGTAGTTTATTCTTCTCAACCTCGAGGTCCACTTGATTTAATGTCACTTCCTGCATCTAGCTCTGTCCCCAAAAAGGTTCAAGATTTTATGGAGGGATTGCATGAAGTTCATAAAGTTGTTCATCATAATTTGACCCAAGAAAATGCCAAATACAAGAAAGCTGCTGATAAAAAATGAACTCTTATTGATTTTGAAGAAGGTGACTTTATTTGGGTTGTGCTAATGAAAGATTGTTTTTTAGTGAGGGAGTACAACAGGTTGTCTGACAAAAAAATTGGTCTTTTTGAAATTGTGTAGAAGATAAACCCTAATGCATATCGACTAAACTTGTCACACCCAACATTGACGGCGGAAACATCGAGATGTGAGAGTTAAGATTGTTCACAGCCACATAACACTATTATTAAACCCGAATATAATAAATATAAGTTCCAAATGTAACAATACAAGCATAAGTCTCAAATAAGAAAATCAACAATGCATAATAAGAAATAATTCAAGTTCATTCATTTATTTAACTAGGTTCATTCCTAAGTGTGAATAAACTTCAAAGGTGGCAATCAAACTTGCGCGTTTCCTGAAACATATTAAATATAAAAGGTCAACATAATGTTGGAGAGATTTCCATAGTTTTCAATACATAAGTATATAAAAGGTAGCAATTCATGTTATGAAATTAGTGAACAAAGTAACTACGGATGTAAGACAAATGCACAATCAAACCTGAACAGTTTACAAGTTCTCACGTTTACAAGTTTATACGATTAGCTAAGTGTACTTGGATTAACCAAGCAGGTTTGTCAGGCCCATAGATCTATGACGTCATCAGGGTAGAAATAGTTAATGATTGTACATATAATCATCAATACATGGTAATTACTAAGATCAACTAACCACAAGATACAAGTGAATTTCCATAAGTTTACAAGAATCATACGTTTTACAAGTGCAATGATTATAATATCACATGTTTCACCTCAAAATGTAAAAATATGAAAACGTGGTATAGAAATACTAACCTGATCAAATAAGTGTATATTGACGACTAATAAGACATTTAAATAGACGTCCCAACGCAAAACCTTCACAAGGTACCTAACATATAAATATATATATATATATATATATATTCATAGGGTTTAAGTTTAATGATAGATAAAGTTAACCTTTTTACCTGAACTAGGGTTTCGGTAGGACTTGGCATTTGTCAATTGATTTTATTTAACAAATGGAATAAGTTTATATTATCTTGGAAAATATATATGCAATTTTATTTAAAGTTATGAAGAGAAACAATTATAATAATTTAAAAAGTTATATATAAAGTTCAAATAAATTTTTATAACTAAAAGTTTATTACTAGATAAACAAAATTAATTGAAAAGTGATATTTGAACCAATGATAATTTACTAATTATTATTTTCCATCCATTTTATTAAAAAAACTATTTTAAACAAGTTTTTTTAAATGTTTTATCAACAAAACATTTTTATTCAATCTTAGAAAAATTTTAGAAAATCTTTAGAACTTTGAAAGTAATTGAAACTCATAAAAATAATTTATATATAATTTAAGAATTTTTCCAAAATTAACCTTTAGGCTAAAAGCCTTAAAAAAAGCTTGAAGGTCCCCGGGTTCGAACCCAGAACCTCATGCTTAGGACAAATACACATTAACCATTGAACCAAGGCTTTGGCCACGAGTTTTATTGTTTTCGAAACCTTAAAAACCTTTATTGCAAGCCATACCCAACTCGCATGAACCCTAGGTTAAATCGACCCTAAATTGAAGCATCAAATGATGTTATTAATTAAATCATTGTTAGGGCTTTCATTCAGCAGTTGAAAACGAGTATGTACGTAAGTTTAATTACCCGAAAGTTGTATGACACTTCAATGATTCGACTCGAAGAACAAACCGCAACCGATGTGTAGCTCGATTGTCGTACAAATGACAATTATAGTACAATTCGCTGCACAAATATTTTCTAATGGAATCAAAGACGAAAAGCCCTTTGTAAATTTCGAGTTTAGAACCCTTGAAGATGGTGTTTGAATTGTGGCCAGTCGCGAATGGGAAACGACACTCAAATCCTATGTTTGTGTTTGTTTCAGGTGGAATTGCAAGTTGGTGAACGTTTAGGAACACTTAGTCGATTGATTAGGTGTGTTTAATTAGGTTATTATTAAGATATAAGGGTAGAACCGTTATAGAATTGAATGCATCGGTTTATTCATCCGAATGGTGTGTAACTGATGATTAAACACAATTATAGTGTGTGTTTAAGTTCGAGACATGTTCACGAGACGATTTGTAACCATTTGGTATCAAATTTGGGTGATTTTCGTGGGTTTTGGACCCTGTCAGAGGGTTGCCGGTGAGTTGGCCGGAATTGTGTGGCCAGACTCGCGGTTGGGGGGAAAATGGTTTAAGTTGTGCAGAATTACATAAATGGTCCCTGTAGTTTTTAAAGTTATTATTTTATGTTAAAAAGTCTATTTTAAAGTTTCAAAATTTACATTATAGCCACCTACACTTCTTTTAACCCCTTTTAGTAAGTTTTACGAATTATATTATTATTCCTAGTTATAGTTATTATTATTGTTTGTTATTAGTATTATTACGATTATTAATAAGTATTATCATGATAATCTTACAAATTAAAGGATTGAAAGACCAATTAAAGTAATAAGCATAAGCACCTCATGAGTTTCGCTTTAGGCAACAACGGTCCTTATAAGAATTTAACGAAAAATAACACTAAGTTAACCAAAAATACAAGATGTTACAGTATCCCCAACTTAAAAGAATTTCGTCCCGAAATTAAGAATGAACTAAGCGAATTGTATGGCCCCGTTCCAGGAGACCTCACAGTTGGTCATTCACAGCATTAAATACACTAAACGTTATAAATTTACAAACTTAAGCAGCGGAATCATTTTAACAAAAACCATTCATTTCATTAAAACACTGTTGTTGAGCAATACACTATGGTTTAATCGAATACAAAAGAACTGTTTAATTGCATTACAAAACAACAACAATAATAAGTATGAATGGATGTCAGTCTTTTCCTACCGAGTAGCTTCACCCTCGTGCCATCCTCAGCAATATTTACCAGCCAACTAAAAATGTATAAAAGTCAGTGTTGCTGAGTGAGTTCTAGTTTTAAAAGTAATAAAATACTTTCTGTGTGTATACATATGAAAATACCCTTTTTACGAAAACTTCATCTCTTTATACGTGAGCACGTATTAACTATACAATTAGGTAATGCCAATCTCTTTACTGTATGCCTTATTTACTCTGTATACTTCTATATTTATCTGTCACTGTCTATGTGGACCAATGAGCAATACCCTAAACTATGTGCGCGGGGGAAATGGTGTTGGGCCCTCTTTTCCCACAAGGGGCTCTACATACTCTATACAAGGCTGGCCGAGACACCTAGGGTATGCTGCAAAGGTCTGCAAGTCTCAATTGACCAGCCCCGTGAGCATCTGAAGGTAGCTAACCTGCATCATAGTCAAGCTAACGAACTCATGGTCGTGTACCTCCTGTAAGCTTGCAAGACTTGTTAACATTAAGTTCCACTTCTCTTCTTAATTGCTCCTTCACTTTATTATTAGTAATACTTTACGTTATGATAATAAGCATACCACGTAAAGTCACATACTAATAGGAATAATAATAATAATAATAATAATAATAATAATAAGTAGCAATCATAAAACAATCTTAATCATACATGAAACCCATCATTAATAAACCCTAGTCAAATCTTGGTCAAAACCAAAAAGCACAAACTCCCAAAAATTAAGTAGCAAATTCTAAGTGTTAGGCGCTTTGACACTATTTGGGCGCATGAGCTAACACTTAACTACTTAACACTTAGGTGCATGAACCATTTAGGCGCATGGACACTATTTGGGAGTATGGTCCATTCGGACGCATGGACACTTAGACGCATGGGCTATTCGGGCGTATGGAAACTTAGGCGCATGGGATTATTCAGACGCATGGGTACTATTAGGGCACATGGCCTTACACTTAGTCGTCTGACTAATTTTCTAGGCACATGAGGGCACTGTTCAGGCGCTTGAGATACACTTAATCATTTCTAAGGCAATTCCAGGCGCATGGGCCTTATTTAGGCGTATGAACCTTCTGTTCAACATGTTTCTAGGACAATTTCGAACCCAAACATGTCGCCTAATTGTTCTAAGCTTACAAAGGCTATTCTAAGCATGAATAACTCAATAACATCTAAGGAACATCATCAAACATGCATAATACATAGGGGTATACATACATAAACATTTCAAAATCATTTTAATACATTTTCAGCCCCAAGAAGAGTTTAAAACAAGTAAAAACCAGGGTCTAGAAACTCACCTACTGCAACTTTGGGTGTTTCTTCCTTCTAACCCGTATGAAATTGAGTTCAAACACCTAAAAACACACCAAATACACACACACGAACACACACACAAACACATAAGCATATAAGCATATAACCGAGACAAAAACCCAACATGAACACTTAAAACCTTGAATTCAGTCTTCTTCTTCTTCTTTTTCTTCAAACGAGAGTTTCTGCTCTCTTCCATTCTCTCTCTCTCTAAATCCCGATGAAAAAGTGATGTGAAGAGAGGGTGGGTGCCCATGCCTACCTTTACACCAACTTATTTGTACTTTTGTCCTTTTTACACATTTAACCCCTCAACTTGGGTTTATTGATGTTTCCTTCCTTTATTCTTCATTTCTTATTTTTCTTTTCTTTTTTTTAAAGAATAACCGGGTGTTACACGAATAAATGTGGGTATCTTGCCTTCATATGGTCCTCACGCTCGCAAGTGAACTCAGCTCCACACTTATTCTCCGAACAAACCTTGACTATTGGAGTAGTTGTGGTTCTAGTCTTCTTCATAATGCGATCGATAATTACAACAGGTTTCTCAACGAAGTGCAATGACTCGTCGATCTGAATGTCTTCCAGTGGAACATGCAGACTCTCGTGGGCCAAACACTTTCTCAAATATGTGACATGGAACACAGGATGAACTCCACTAAGGTCGGAAGGTAGTTCCAGTCTATAAGCCACTTTCTCAATCCTTTCCAGGACTTTGAAAGGTCCTACAAAACATGGGGCTAACTTTCCCTTCTTCCCAAAGCAAATAACATCCTTCCAAGGAGAGATCTTAAGAAGAACCATGTCGCCAACTTGAAACTCCAATGGCTTACGACGCTTATCAGCATAACTCTTTTGTCGACTTCTTGCCACTTCATGGTTCTTGTGGATTATGGAGACTTTATTGGTCATTTGAGGATGGTAAGGCGTACTTAAATCCAATTGGGTACACAAGAGTTCTTGCATAGACGACCAAAAGTGCGAAGTGAAACGAGCGTCTTGGTCAGATATGATGTGCAACGACACGCCATGACGACTCACGATTTTGTCAATGTAGATGCGAGCCAGTCTTGAAACTTTGTATGTGTCTCGTATTGGTATGAAATGTGTCGTTTTGGTCAAAAGGTCAACAATCACCCATATACTATCGTGACTACGAGGAGTACGAGGTAACTTGGTTATGAAATCCATGGATATGTTGATACATGTGTATCTAGTTTAGGAGCTTAATGTAATATGTCTATCATGTCTTACATATATGTAATTGAATGGTTATGAATGAAATACAAAGTATGGTTGATGTTTATAATGTTTAATATTTCATTGTTTATTGTGTGATAAATTATGGTGAACTAACTATATAGGTTTGTGATTGTTTACATAGTTCTTAGTCAATAATGGTCGAGAAATGTGTTTAAACTTAAGTGTATGAAGTCTTCATACGAATGGACCATGCTAATGGACCATACAAATGAATACTTCATGCTAATGGACCAGTCGCACGACTGAACCAGGAGACTGGATCAGTCGCACGATTGAGACATAAGGTTGGCTCAATCACACGACTACTTTTACTCGTGCGGATGGATCAACCGCATGATTCAGTCGCATGACTAAACCATGCTAATGGTTCAGTCGTACGATTGGAAGATCCTAACCTATAAATACCACTTAATTCGTGGAAAAACGTAACAATTCGAATACCTACGCACATAATCGTACCCTAGCCGTCCAGAGACTCAATAAAACCTGTTCCAAGTTCATAGATCATAGTTGATCGTGCTCTAATCATTCGTAACATTTCATTAATCGTTAGATTGATTTGAATTGTGTTCTCCCTGATTGGATCGCCAATCAAATAGGATTCCACACTATTTGAGTTGGTATACGCATAGAATCAATTAGTACTCCATACATACACGGTCCCCTAACAAGTGGTATCAGAGCTTTGGCTCTTCATTTTGTGTGTGATTCAACCTTTTTGGTGTAAAAATCGCGTTTTTCATTCAGAAACACCATCTTTTTGAGTAAAACAGTGTTTTCAACGTCTCCAGATCAAAAAGTTCACGTTTTTCAGCTTACGGCAGATTAGGGTTCGTAAAGATTCGTGTTTTTGTGTCGAAGTGTTCAAACCTTCGATTTTGCAAAAACATCAGCCTTTAGTCGCACGATTGACTCAATCGCACGACTAAACTCACTCGCACCTCCCATACCCACGATTGAACTTAGTCGTCTGTCCATTCGTACGAGTGAACAATCTCATTTGCATTGTTCAACCGCATCTGCCCAATCGCATGACTATTCATCCGCATTTGTCCGATAACACGATTGGCTCAACCGCATTTGTTCAATCACACGATTGATTCATTCGGGTCCTTCCATTCGCACGAATGAAAAAGTTTTAGTTTGAAATTCAAAGTTAATAAAAATGGAAGATCAGTACTTAGCATTGACAACAGGTAGAGATTCACGGATCCAGAATTTATTGCTTCTAGAAAATGAAATTGGGAATCACAATAAGCCCCCTAAGCTCATAACATTAGATCATTACCCACAATGGAAGCAAAGATTCAAGATATACTTAAATGGAGTTGATCCCAATCTGTGGGAATCAATCGAGACGGGTTATAGCATGTCGGTTGGTGCTGATGGAGTTAAACTTACGTTGCGCGACATGACGGATAGCCATAAGGTGAAGTTCAACACAGAGAAGAAGGTGTATGCTTTGTTGACTCAGTCCATTCCTAAGGATACATTCCATTAGTTTTCTGAGAACAAACAAGCCAAGAAGTTATGGGAGGCTCTGGAAAAACAGTATGACGGGAATGCGACGTTGAAGGCATTAAAGGCAAAAGCTTTAAAGAAGGAATTTGATAACTTCTCTTCAATAGGAAAAGAGAGCCTGGATGACATCATCGATAGTTTCTACCACTTGATGAGTGAGCTGCACACTCATGGGGTAACCACGTCCATGGAAGACAAGGTGTAGAGATTAATTAAGAGGCTGATGCAACCTAAACATCCAATGTCTATCCTGCATGCTGCATAAGTACTATAAAGAAGAATTCTTAGGAACTTTCACACATTCAACAGAAATATTCTAGGTGTGAAATCTTCCGAAGCCAAGACCAATATCTTCCGAAGCCAAATATGAAGTCTTCCGAAGCCTCAGAGACAAAGTCTTCCGAAGCTTCAACTTATGAAGACAGATTTCTTCCGAAGACTTTTAACACATGCTTTATCTGATGTACTTTTCCATAAAGCTGGACACCTTTCCGCTGCACCTCTGTAAGGTCACCAACTTACATGAGTTGGTGAAAAGGTCCATGCTTTTGGTAACTATAAATTAAGGTCTTGAGTCTGTAACTTTCTACTTCATGTACTTTATCCTTTTTGTAATAGATAAGGATGTGAGCTATGGCATGTCATAGTCACTAGTCAAAAGGCAATCTGCCTTTTGACTCTACAATTGATATTGTTTTGTGTCTAGTCAATTGTATCCAGCTAGCTTTCAAAGTATAGCCGGCTGTAGGATGTAGTATATATATCTCATGATCTTGTATCTTTGAATTAAGCTTTATAGCACTTGTAATAGAACATAGAGAAAGCAATATACTGCATTCTTGAAAACCATATACTTGTGTTCTTTGTGTGTTGTCTCTTTCATTACTTGTGTTCTTAGTGTCTTGCCTTGGTTAATCCAGTTTACTGTTTGGTTAAGTTTAGTTAATCTCCTCTTTATGTTATTGTATTGTAACATAGCACCCTTCAACGGTCCTGCATTTGGTATCAGAGATTTTGAATCAAGTGAAGCAAGTTGAAGATGGCATCTTAATAAGTCAGTCAAAGTATGTTCAAGACATACTCAAGAGATTCAACATGACTGATTGTAAGATTGCTAAGACACCCATAGCTAGAAACCACTGCCTTGGACCTGATCTTGAGGGGGAGTGTGTACATGAGCACTTATACAGGGCTATGATTGGGTCTCTTATATATCTTAATACTAGCAGGCTTGATATCATGTTTGCTACATGCATCTGTGCAAGATATCAAGCTAACCCTGAGATGTCTCACCTCATCACTGTCAAGAGGATTCTAAGATACCTCAAAGGTGCATGAACACTTGGTTTATGGTATCCTAAGAATCTTGACTTCAATCTGTATGCTTATACAGATAGTGATTATGGTGGTTGCAACATGACTACAAAGTCCACATCTAGGGGATGTCAGTTCCTTGGTGGAAGGGTTGTCTCATGGCAATGCAAGAAACAATCCTGTGTCTCTGCATCAACTGCTGAAGCTGAATACATTGCTGCTGCAAGCTGCTATGCTCAAATGCTTTGGATTCAAAATCAGATGCTGGACTATGGGTTAAACTTCAAGGAGACTCCCATTCATATCGACAACAATAGTGCTATCTCAATCACAGAGAACCCTATGCAGCACTCAAGGACAAAGCACATCAATATCAGGTATCATTTAATAAGCGATAACTATGAAAAGGGATTAATTAAACTAGTCAAAGTTCACACAGATGAACAATATGCTGATCTGTTTACAAAGGCTTTTGATGAACAGAGATTTAAATATCTTATATCAGCTATTGGGATGATTAACTTGAGTAGGTTTTTCTTAAAACTAATTCTTATTATTTCTTAAAATATGTGTGTCCTAAGTTGTCTAGTTCATCACTTTCATAAGCTCATGTTTTCTTTGGATGAAAATTCTTTTTAAAGACTTTCCTTAGATTTTTGAAAATTTTTGGTACTTTGGAAGTTATGCTTTTAACTTCAGAAGCAAATAATGCCTTCAAAATAAATAACTGTCTGAAAATTTTACCTTCGGAAGAGTTCTCAGATCTATCTTCCGAAGCTTAAATTCTTATATGAGACAATTACTTATTTTCAAGGACCATTTACTTCCGAAGCAAAATTAACTCTCGGAAGCTTTGTTGTTTTATTTACAAAGCATTCAAGTTTTAATTTCTCTTCCGAAGCAAAATTCTCAAAACTCTCTAGAAATTCTTCGAAGTTATTTTAGCTTTGGAAGCTTTTTATTTAAAACTTCTGAAAATAATTAACCTTCGAAAGCTTTTTGACTTCCAAGAAAACTACTTTTGGAGCAAAAGTAAACTACTTTTTCAGAGGTGGGACCGACATCCGGATTTCAAAGTTTATCCACTTTCATTAAACTTTATCTGAAATCCCTCTCACATATAAACCCAACGGTTTCCCCCTCTTTCTATCATCTATTCTTCCTCCAAACCTAAAAACCCAAATTTCTTTCTGAATTTTCTTTCTTCCTTCTTTCTTCATCCTTAAGCTACCTCACAATGGCCAACCTTGCTCACAGAAATGATCCCAACTTTACCATGCAGCTACACAGACAACATAATCAGGTTGCTCTATTAAGCTCTGAGAAAGATCCTTATTCTCAGAGGTTTGTCATTTCTTAGCTTTATCAAACTACTTCACCTGCCTAACCATTGATCCTCCTCTATATGAGGATCAGCTACTTGAGTTCTGTAAGACCTGCCAAGAGGTCATTATGGACGGGGAGAAGGAACTGTCTGCCACAGTTCAGGGGAGAACATTCTTCATCACTCCGGATATCATCAATGGACATCTTTAGCTGGATGATGAAGAAGGTGAGGTGTTGTTCCAAAGGAAGCTGTCAATCATTCCTTTGAGCAGATGGGTTATCAGGGCGATTTCTCTGTAAAGACCTGTAGGAAAGGGAAGGTCTCATCCCAGTGGAGATTCCTACTCCATGTGGTCATCCACAACTTATCAAACAAGCATGGTGGATGGGACCAGATTCCTGAGGATCTCTCCTTCATAATCCATGGAATGGTTCAGGAGGTCAAATTCAGGTATTCTCAGTTTGTTTATACCAAGATATGACATGTTTAAAATACTAAGATATGGGCTCACCGTTGAGGGAAACAGGTAACATTCTTAAATTGGGACGGATGAAGCCTGACATCTTTAAAATACTAAGAAAGCCCACTGTTCGCTTCTCTGGGGTAGAAACAGCCCTTGTCCCAAAAATGTTAGAGCTCTTTGCTCAATGTGACAACCTAGCAGCCCAAGCTAGTGTTGAGCCTACACCTGCTACCTCCCAACGACACACACAACCTCAAATCACCATCACTTACCAAAGAAAATCCAAACGAACCCCTGCTCAAGCTATTCAGTCTGTGGAGGCGCCCATATACTTACCCATACAGGAAGAAGTGGACACTGGAGCTCCCACTTCTCTTGAGGAGCAGACCACTCCCATCTTTTCAAGAATCAGTATTGAGGTTCCTCATGCTTAGCCTGATGAGCTCATTAGCCCAACTGAATTAAGCCATCACTCTGAGTCTCAACACTTAAGTGATCAGCCTTTAGGGGACGGTTACCATCCCCAGCCTATAGATCTCAACCAACTAATTCCCCACCTTGAATTCTATACTGATGAAGATCTAGGTTTCAGTGAGTATAATGAGTCTCTCTTCTATACCCCTACTCAAAGAGAGATGAATGATCCTGAGTCTCCTACATATATCCCACATCAGTCACCTACAACTGAGGTGGGCACTTCTGAACCTGTTCAGGATGTCCATATTGAAGAGGCTCTCACTTCTCAAAGTGATTACATCATTAAGACCTCAACCATGGCAACTCAGCCCACTGACATCTCAACTGAGATTGCCAGTGAGCAGAGGAAAACCAACAGCCAAGAACCAGAAGCTACTAGTGAGAAAGAGGACTTTGGTCCAATCATCTCATCCCCCAATGAGTATTCTGATGAAGATGAGGGCATCTGAGACTAAGGTGCACAAACTGACTAAAACATGCACCTATTTAGTCTCAAAGGTCAGTCACCTTGAATCTCAGGTGACTACCTTACACAACGGGATCAATGTTCAGCAACTTGAGATTTCATATCTTAAGGAAAAACTAGCTGGGAGACCTTAAGAAGAGCTCAACCAGGAACACAAGAACCTGTGGATGTGATTGACCTATCTTCCAGCTCACCTATGCAAGTGGGTGATGCTACCAAAAAGGGGGAGAAAGTTATTACAACCACAGAACCTGCGAGTTCTTTAGAGAGAGTGGACATTGAGGACACACCATCCTCACTTGCAATTGTGCATTCTCAACAACCTCCTCAAGTTCACATTGATGTGGACTACACAGACTTCTTCATACAAAGTCTGTTTGAGGATGGGATACCAAAGGCTATGTCATCTTCACCATCTTCCAATCACATCAATGGGTGGAGGTATGACAACATCAGGAAAGCCCTAATCATCATAAAAGTTCAAGGACAACAAGAAGTCTTCAATTTTCAAACTTTGAACTACTATGAAGGTCTGGATTTAGTCAACATGCCCCTTGTCAACCCAAGCAAATCAAGACAAGCTGACAGACTGGCTCAAACAATCCAAGACAGGATCACTGTAGAGTTCAGCTTAAAAAGGAGACTTAGGCAATCAGGCAATGCCATTGGTCAACTAGATAGTGAGGCAGACCCTAAGATTAATTTCATAGGGGAAACCTTGATCGAAGACCTAGTGGCAGAACCTGAGACCCCTGTCTCATCATCATCAACTACTATAGAGATCCACACTCCTATTGAGACACCTACTGGTAAAGGTGCTTCTCAACCTCTCTCTGGCCAGAGCTTAGACGTTGCAACAAGCAATGAAGGCCAAAGCTCTCTCCACCCTAAGTCACAAAGGTCTGTGAGTGACAAAGGGAAAAGAAAAATAACATTTGAGGAGATTGAGGAGGAGCAGGAGAGAAAAAGAGAGGAAAAGGAGGCTGAGGGGAGAAAGTTCCTCCGCTGAGTCTTCAAGACTCATGGAGTCTGCTATCAGGGTTGCCCCCAGACCAAATACTCAGACTGACGAGTTAAGGGCATTCAGGATAAATTACCTGTAGACAAGGAACTATGACATAGACAGTGTCATATCTCTCCCCTTAGAATAGTTGAATGAACTGGTTGATCTGGAAAGGTCAAAGGAGAAGAAGGAGGCAGAAGATGCAGAGCTTCTAGTACAAGTCAAAGAAGAGAGAAGAAGAAAAAGACTGTACAAGGATATGCCTACCCTCTCCCCAGTTCAGGAAATTCTTGCACAAATAGATGTGGTTCAACAAGAATCTCAGGTAGACAAAGAAGAAGAGAGGATCAAGATGATCAACTACCTGAGTGCCATAGGCTTCTATCAGGCAGATGCACTCCTTCCCTTGTCCTATGATGATGTTGAGTTTGAGTACTTAAAACGGCTTGAACTTGAGATAATCAAAGACGGAAAGACAACTAAGAAGAAGCCAAGGGAAGAAGCTGCAAAATCAAGAGCTATCATCCAAAAGAGCATGAAGAAGTCTGCTGATAGGTAGAAGATGATGAGCTTCTTGAAGCTATATGTATTCTCCTGAAGGAGACTTGGCCCCATGTCTTTATCCACTATGGATGAGCATATCAGGGTGATCAAGCAGAAGATCAAAAGTGGAGAGCTCATTGACTTACATTCTACTCCAAGTCAAGCCCCACCTGAAGTGGAGGTTAAGGTTGAACAACCAGAGACAACACAAACTGGACCTCCTGCTGAAACTTAGCAAGCTTCATCTTCTGATCCACAACAAGGTCAACCTCCCTCTCCTTCTGAACCTGAGAGAGAGGACGTCCCAACTGAGAAAGACAGTGAAGATCAATCTGGTACTGAAGGCCAGTCTTCTCAGTTGAAACCTGTTAAGAGAAAGAAGAGGATGGCTTTTAAACAAAAGCCAAAGAAGAAGAAGACCGCACCCTCTTCTAAACCCCAGGATGGGTCAGAACATCTTGAGGTTATGCAGCCAGAGGATGCTACATCAACTCCAATTCAAACAACTCCTCTAGCATCAAGAAGACCCATCTTGTCTTGGACATACACCACAAATCCAGAAAGATGGCATGTCATTAGAGATCAAGGCACTGAAGACATTTACACATGGCAATATATGTTTCAGCTGCCTCTGCATGACCTCTTTGATATGAGAAGACACTTTGACAGTCTCAAGGATCCTAATCACTTATGAAGAAAGGAGTGGTGATCATCCTAATAAGGACTGTTGACATCTGAAGAGGTTGATGCAACCTAAATATCCAATGTCTATCATGCATGTTGCACAAGTACTATGAAGAAGAATGCTTAGGAAGTTTCACACATGCAAGAGAAATATTCTAAGTGTGAAATCTTCTGAAGCCAAGACCAATATCTTCTGAAGCCAAATATGAAGTCTTCCAAAGCCTCAGAGACAAAGTCTTCTGACGCTTCAACTTATGAAGACAGATTTCTTCCGAAGACTTTTAACACATGCTTTATCTGATGTACTTTTCCATAAAGCTGGACACCTTCCACTGCACCTCTGTAAGGTCAGCAACTTACATGAGTTGGTGAAAAGGTCCATGCTTTTGGTAAGTGTACATTGAGGTCTTGAGTCTGTAACTTTCTACTTCATGTACTTTATCCTTTTTGTAATAGATAAGGATGTGAGCTATGGTATGTCATAGTCACTAGTCAAAAGGCAATCTGCCTTTTGACTCTACAATTGATATTGTTTTGTGTCTAGTCAATTGTATCCAGCTGGCTTATAAAGTATAGCCGGCTGTAGGATGTAGTATAAGTATCTCATGATCTTGTATCTTTGAATTAAGCTTTGTAGCACTTGTAATAGAACATAGAGAAAGCAATATACTGCATTCTTGAAAACCATATACTTGTGTTCTTTGTGTTCTGTCTCTTTCATTACTTGTGTTCTTAGGGTCTTGCCTTGGTCAATCCAGTTTACTATTTGGTTAAGTTTAGTTAATCTCCTCTTTGTGTTGTTGTGTTGTAACTTAGCACCCTTCAACGGTCCTGCACAAGGTGTCGATTTTTGCACATGGATTACTAGAGAAGTGGGTTTCGTTTGTGTCAAATCTAAGACAGAATGATGTGTTGGCAAAGTTGGATATTAACGATTTCATTCTGAAGCTGAGAGAGGAAGAGTTGAGGATGAAGTACAGGTCTCAAAAAGTATCATATGATCAGAACCTGTCACTTTACAACTCAACTCCTCATCCAAAAAGTTCTAGAACACCACTTCAAACAATATTCGTGTCCAGTTTAGCCGCTCCGTCTCAAGCCACTACTTCAGGATCTGACATGTCAGGGTCATCTTGCACCCAATATTTAGCACCTGAAGCAAATGCTACGAAACTAAAGACCGAGAATCTTAGTAATGTTACTGTAGAGGTGGCAAAGGAGCATATGGTTCTCCTAGCAGTTGTAGTTCACTCTTATGATCGTTTAGTTGCGCGGAAGATTGGAAACTGCCATCTCACCGATGAAGACTATGAGCAGGTAGACAAAACTAAACTCGAAAGAATGGATATCATGTGGGTGTTGGCTAGTTTTGTCCGGAGGGCGAAGAAGTTTGTGAAAAAGACGGGACATAACTTGATAGCCACAAAAGACACTACCTTTGGTTTCGATAAAACCAAAGTTACATGTTTCAACTGTGGAGAGAAGGGACACTTCAAGCAAGAATGTGTTAAGCCCAAGAAGACAAGAAATGATAAAACCAAAGTAACATGTTTCACTTGATCCATAATGATCTAATGCATGGAGTAAATGTGAATAACTTCCAATTACCGGATTTTTGTGTCGTATGCAAGAAAGGGAATCAGACAAAGAAGTCTCATAAGGCAAAGCAAGTTCACTCAATTGACCTACCTCTTGAGCTTTTTCACATGGATCTGTTTGGACCTGTCAGTACAAAGAGCATTGCCGACGATCTGTACTACTATGTAGTTACACATGATTACTCAAGATTCTCTTGGGTGATGTTTCTGAAATCCAAATAAGAGACATTTGAATCATTCAAAGAGCTAGTAACTACATTGGAGTCACTCTACAAGCTGAAGGTAAGACAAGTTCGCTTAGACAACGACACCAAATTCAAGAACCAATGGATGGAGGAATTCTGCAAAGAAAAGGAATTGTGCATCAGTTCACCTCTGCCTACACTCCTCAAATGAATGGGGTTGCTGAGAGAAAGAATCGAAGCTTGATAGAGATAGCCAGGACAATGCTTGCAGACTCGAAACTACCTATTAAATTTTGGAATGAGGCAGTAGCTAACGCATGTTATACTCTTAATTGATTCCTCGTGGTCAAACATCATGGTAAAATGTGCTATGAGCTGCTCCAACGACGTAAACCAAATCTGGAGTACCTCGAGCCATTTGGCACACCATGTACACTGCTGAAGAAAACTCAGTCAGGGAAGTTCATCGAGAAGGCGAAGAAGGAATTTTCATAGGATACAACATACCGAATAAGAGAGTTTACAACAACTCAACAGGTCAAGTAGAAGTGTGGTGCAACGTCGACGTTCAGAGATACAGCACCCCCTTGCGGGAAAAGGACCCTATTTCTTTTTCGACTATGATGGATTCTTTAAGTCCTTCAACATCCTTCTCTCCCCTCCTGATGATGAGTTAGCAACCAAAATGTCGTATGATGTATTAAATACCCCTTCACAAGACTTAACAACATTAGGTTCACAAGGTGAGTCTTCTAGTCATTCAGGGGGAGCACTTGAGGTAAGTGACTCCTCCTCTGATGATGAAGACATGGAGAATGATTAGGTGGATCAGGAGGAACATGTTCCCACTACGCCAAGTACATAATCATCCGATGTTGATGCCTCTGACTCTTCGGAACCTCACACTCCCACTGCTTAGATACTGAAGCTGGTGTTCAAAATTTGGATAATGAGGTAGTTGTTCCCACTACTCCTGGATCACGCTAAAATGTCTATCATCCTTTGGATAATGTCAATGGCGATGTTCGATCAGGAGTACAGACAATAAATCAGCTATACTCAGCTGATTATGCCTCAGTGATGGAAAAGGGATATCTTCACGATGGTGTGTATCGATGTTTTGTGTCTTAATTTAAGCCAAAATATGTTAGTGAAGCCCTAAACGATGAGGCATGGGTGAGTTCCATGCAAGAAGAACTTCTTCAATTCAAGAAGTTAGGCGTATGGACACTAGTGGATAAACCTAAAGGTGCTAAGGTCATTGGTACCAAATGGGTCTTGAAGTACAAGAAAGATGACCAAGGGGTAATAATATGAAACAAGGCTTGACTTGTAGTTCAACGATTTCGACAAGTCGAGGGTATTGATCACAATGAAGTCTTTGCACCTGTGGTGAGAATGGAAGCATTCCGTATCTTCCTAGCCTATGCATCTTATATGAAGATCAAAATTTATCAATTAGATGTAAAGAGTGCAGTCCTTCACGGTGAAATCCGAGAGACAGTGTATGTTAGTCAACCAGAAGGATTTGAGGATCCGTATCATCGGGACAGAGTTTACAAACTCGATAAGGCTCTCTACGGGCTCCACCAAGCCCCAAGAGCATGGTATAAAAACTCTCCACTCATCTTGTGAAACACGACTTTCGCAGAGGAGTGATTGACTGTACACTGTTCATTAAAGAAAAGGATGGTGACTTACTGGTAGTTCAGATCTATGTTGATGACATAATCTTCGTTTCAAAAAATGAAGCAGTATACAAATAATTTGAAGCAGTAATGAAAACTGAATTTGAGATGAGTGCCATAGGAGAGATGAAGTTCTTTCTCGGGGTTACAGGTGGATCAGAAACCAAAGAGGATATTTCTACATCAGACTAAGTATGTAGGTGATATTCTTAGTCGGTTTGAAATGGAGAATGCTTTGGCAACTCGGACTCCACTGGCTACAGACCATGATGTGGCACCCGATGAAATTGGTGATCTGTGGATGCCACCATGTACCGAGGAATGATCGGATCACTCATTTACCTCACCGCCTCACGACCTGATATCATGTACGCGATGTGTCTCTGCTCCAAATATCAGGCAAAACCGAAAGTCAACCATCTCATAGGCATCAAAAGGATATTTCATTATCTGAAGGGTACTCCAACACTTGGGTTGTGGTATCCTCATGACGATGAATTTGAGCTTAGAGCATATAGCGATTCAGATTATGGCGGCTGCAAAATGAACTACAAGTCAACTTCAGTAGGATGTCAATTCTTTGGGAGAAGATTAGTCACGTGGCAATGTAAGAAGCAGACATCGGTTGCTCTGTCAACTTGTGAAGCTGAATACATTGCTGCTGCAAGCTAGTGCTCACAAATCATCTGGATTCAACAGCAAATGCGGGACTATGGTTTGAAATTCTCTAAGACTCCTATATTTGTTGATAAATCTGCTGCTATAGCCGTAACTAAAAATCCGGTCCAACATCCTAAGACCAAACACATCGGAATTAGATATCACTTTATACGTGATTGCTTTGAAAAGAATTTAATCGATGTTGTTAAAATTAATACAGAATTTTAACGCGCTGAACTCTACACAAAAGCTTTTGATAAACCAAGATTTTTATATCTGTTAGAGGTCAATGCGGTGAAAAAAAAGTGAAGTGATTCCACACGATGACAGTATATAGTCCGACGAGCAGAGTTATTTTTTTTCTTTTATTTTATTTCTTTACCTATTAAAATTCAAAATGCAAAAAACCTTTTCAGTTTCAGAAATTTTGGGGGAGAATAGGTTAGTATTAAATTAGTTGTTTCAAAAAACGAGAGAGGAGGACAGTCTAGCTAATAGAAATGAGATCGTATCTGTGATACTGATTCAATGTATATGGAAAATGATAGTACACAGGAACAAAGAGTTTAGGACTTTAAAAGAATTAAACTGATTAAGATGCAAAATTCAAAGTATAAGTCTGAGAAGTCTAAGCAACAAAAAGGAAAAAAGATAGTAAAACTAGCTGCTACTAAGGTAACACAAAGAAAGTAGACCTAGAGGGTGCTAGACCACTACATGATGTGTCGGTAGATTCAACACAATAGATAAGTAGACCTCATTGGTGATTTCTAGCTCAAATAAGTTGTTCAACAAGCTGTGGGTTTCCATCTTATCCCTGGTTAACACAATCAATGAAGTTCCAATAAGGGATGACGAGCAAAATAAATGCCACAAATGTGTGTGGATGACCATAAAAATGAGCAAAGCACATAAAAAATGCAAAAAGCATTCAAGCTAATAACCTATGTTGTTGGTGTGATCTGTGCAAAAAGAATATAATTGCTCAAACAAGAAGATAGGTTGTGTGCCTCTCTGTTGTGCGGTGGCACTGACCTGAGGATAAGCATAACCTAAATATTCTAGAATTCATTGTTGTTTGCCCCTCTCTGCGGTGCGGTAGCACTGACCTGCGGTTTGGTACCTCTTTGAAAGCTCTTAGAATAGTTTCTTCTTGTCACAATACCCGTAGACCGCTCAAAATCTCCTGAGGAATGTTGATTACCATATAAGTGTAGGATCCATAAATGCTTGTTGAAATAATTAAACCAAATATATCATCAATCTATGTCAAAAATCTGTGTATGGGTTTAAGTGGACAAGTATACTAACAATCATCATGACTGTAATTCTTGGAAGTCCAAATCATTGTGTGTATTTTACAGCACTAGTATGATTTCCTAAACTTGCTAATGACTCTTGATGAAAACAAGAATCTAGCGTCAAAAGGCTTTGGAAAATGTCCCAAATGCTTTGATAAACATGTATGATTCCATAATGAATCGTCCGAGGTATGATCAAAGGAACTTGACGCTATATTGTCCAAGAAGGAAAATCTGGTAGATACTTATCTTAGGATTTCAACCTCACACAAAATACAAAATTATGTTTTTAGTTTTTGTTTTATTTCTAGTTGTTTAATTTAGTTCATTTTAGTTAATTTAGTAGTTAAATGTCGGACTATGCATCGGAAGTCAATCTAGGATTCACACACTAAAAGGGTCACGTCTGAGGTGACCAATGGGGTTTTTCAAATGCATAAGGGTCAGTCTGAGATGACAAAATTGTTGCTAAAAGGATCACGTCTGAGGTGATCAATAGTTTTCTATGTTTAAATGGTCATGTCTGAGATGATCAATGGTTAAATTGTATTATCAATAAGTAAAAGGGATAAGTGTATGAATGGTCATAAGGTCAAACTCATAAGTATGAGTCATTCGCATGACTGGACCATGAGTATGGACCAGTCGTACAATTAGACCATACGTATGAGCCTAATCACACGACTAAACCACACGTATGGGTCATATGTGCGGTTGGACCATAAGCATGGGTCAATCCATACGATTGGATCATCAAAATGAACCAATCGCACGACTGAAGGTGACCGACTGAGCCAGTCGCACGACTGAGCCTCAATCGCATGAATCAACAGTGCGATTAGGTTCAGTCGCACGACTGAAAGAAAACCAAGTATAAACAGAGGAGGAGTCGGTCGCAGACTCTTATCACCCCCAATTCGCTCTCCTTCGCACAAACGTACCATTACGCTACCAAAATTGTGATTGATTGTTCTAGACTGATTATTGTTGTTTCTAACGATTTATGTTGATTATACAGGTAATGTGAGACGTAATCCAATCAAATGTGCATCAAATCGTGCCCTAAATCGATTTAAATGAGCCCTAACAAGAACCGAGACTTAGTTACAAAATAAACCCGTAAAACAAGTAAATTGCTAAGTAAAAATGTGTTAGATGTTAGTTGGAACTATTGCGAGTCTAATGAGCCAAACCACAACGTCTAACATCAAGTTTTGCTCAAGATTTGAATTTGAATGGAAAAACAGACTGTCATGCGAATGGACATACTGATGAACCTCAATCGCATGACTGAGCTGGGCAAATGGTACAATCGCACGACTCAACCATGCTTATGAGTCTAGTCGCATGACTGGTTCAACCGCATGGGACAACATATGACTAAGCCCAGTCGCATGCTCAATCACACGAATGAGCTCAAGCACACGACTAAGACTCAGTCGCACTGTTCATTCGCATGACAGAATAGAAGGATTCAAGTCCAATAAATTGAATGTTATTAACTTACACTGACTCTAGCGTTTATCTATCTTATGTTATAGCAGCATGGTGAGCCAGTGGAGGATGAGCACAAAGCACAACATATGTTCTCATCTGGACACCACATCTCGGAACGCATCTAAGTTTGCGGGCATTATTTCATTTCTACGAAGATCGAGGATCTTCAGAGCTATCTCCATTCCATGCACCCCATACAGATCGATACAACATGCTTTTTGGGAAAGCGCTGTTGTTGATTGCTCCTCAGAGCCTCACGTATTAGGAGTACCATCCTTGGTCGGGACATTGATATCAGTGAGGAGGATCTAAGGACAGTCTTAGAGTTGGGAGATGATGGCGATTGCCCTACCAGACTGCACCGTTGACAGTTCGAGGATGTTTTCTTGGGCTAAGCAATCGGGGGACATACACGCAGGTGTGCTTAATAAGAGCAACATGTGCCCCCAGTTTTAATACTTAATCCATGTGCTGCTGAAGTGTATAGCCTCGAGGATGAGTTATCAGATCAGATGCAGAACACGTATGTAGCTCTAGTGTTGAACCATCCGTTCAAGTTTCGAGGATGATCTTCACCTACTTAGTGGTGAACTTAGAGGCCGAAGGCAACGAAGGCTTTTGTGTGTACTCACATTTCATTCAGGTAAGCATAACTAGACCCGTAGGATTTATGCGAAATGCTTACCTTAGCCCGAAGACCTTTTTCCAGCAAATCTAGAATACAGGTGTGTATGTGTCACACAATATTTCCTAGGTTCATGAAATCAAAACCTTGATGCGATTTGTATAGATTAGACATAATGTCTAGAGATCCAAGTCATAAAGAATAAGTATACGATCCCACATGTCGTCGAGAATAAGATTAAGAAGCTTATTTTCGGGGAGAATCAAAGAGTCAAAGATAAGTTTAGGGAGACATGTAACAATGTTAAGCATCCTATGCTAAGGCATCAAGTTGCACATAAGAAGGCATAGCATTATGTAGCATGCAAACCATATATTTTACAGGATAAGAATATAACCTAAATCCCTATAGTTATGGGCTCTGATACCAATCTGTCACACCCTAACCTTGACGGTAGAAACATCAAGATGTGAGATTTAAGATTGTTCACAGCCACATGACGCTATTATTAAACCATATATAATAATTATAAGTTCCAAATGTAACATTACAAGCATAAGTCTCAAATAAGAAAATCAACAATGCATAATAAGAAATAATTCAAGTTTATTCATTTATTTAACTAGGTCCATTCCTAGGTGTGAATAAGCTTCAAAGGTGGCAATCAAACTTGCGTGTTTCCTGAAACATGTTAAAAATAAAAGGACAAGATAATGTTGGTGAGATTTTCATAGTTTTCAATGCATAAATATATAAAAGGTGGCAATTCATGTTATGATATTAGTGAACAAAGTAACTAAGAATGTAAAACAGATGCACAATCAAACCTTGACAGTTTACAAGTTCTCACGTTTACAAGTTTATACGATTAGCTAAGTGTACTTTGATTAACCAAGCAGGCTTGTCAAGCCAATAGATATGACGTCGCCAGGCTAGCAATAGTTAATTATTATACATATAATCGTGAATACATGGTACTTACTAAGATTCACTAACCACGACATACAAGTGAATTGCCATAATTTTACAAGAATCAAACGTTTTACAAGTGCAATGGTTATAATGTAACATGTTTCATCCCAAAATGTAAAAATATAAAAACGGGGTATAGAAATACTCACCTCATCAAATAAGTGTATATTGATGACTAATAAGGCATTTAAATAGATGTCCCAGCGCAAAACCTTCACAAGGTACCTAACATATAATATATATTTATAGGGTTTAAGTTTAATGATAGATAAAGTTAACCTTTTTATCCGAACTAGGGGTCCTGTAGGACTTGGCATTTGTCAATTGATTTTATTTAACAAATAGAATAAGTTTATATTCTCTTGGAAAATATATATGTATATTTTATTCAAAGTTGTGAAGAGAAACAATTAATAATCTAAAAAGTTATATATAAAATTCAAATAAATTTTTATAACTAAAAGTTTATTACTAGATAAACAAATTTAATTGAAAAGGGATATTTGAACCAATGATAATTTCCTAATTATTATTTTCCATCCATTTTATTAAAAAAACTATTTAAACAAGTTTTGTTAAAACGTTTTATCAACAAAACATTTTTATTCAATCTTAGAAAAAATTTAGAAAATCTTTCGAACTTTTGAAAATATATGAAATTCATAAAAATAATTTAGATATAATTTAAGAATTTTTCCAAAATTAATTTTTAGGCTAAATGCCTTAAAAAATACATGAAGGTCCCCAGGTTTGAACCCGGGACCTCATGCTTAGGATACATACACTTTAACCATTGAACCAAGGCCTCAACCATGATTTATATTGTTTTCGAAACCTTAAAAACCTTTATTGCAAGCTATAACCAACTCGAAACCTTAAAAACCTTTATTAATTAAATCATTGTTAGGGCTTTCATTCAGTAGTTGAAAACGAGTATGTATGTAAGTTTAATACCCGAAAGTGGTATGACTTCAATGATTCGACTCGAAGAACAACCGCGACCGACGTGTAGCTCGATTGTCGTTCAAATGACAATTATAGTACAATTCGCTGCACATATAGTTTCTAATGGACTCCAAGACGAAAAGCCATTTGTAAATTTCGAGTTTAGAACCCTTGAAGATGGTGTTCGAATTGTGGTAGGTCGCGAACGGGAGAGGACACTCGAATCCTATGTTTTTGTTTGTTTCAGGTGGAATTGCAAGTTGGTGAACGTTTAGGAACACTAGTCAATGATTAGGTGTGTTTAATTAGGTTATTATTAAGATTTAAGGGTAGAACGATTATAGAATTGAATGCATTGGTTTATTCATCCGAATGGTGTGTAACTGGTGATTAAACATAATTATATTGTGTGTTTAAGTTCGAGACACGTTCACGAGACGATTTGGAACCATTTGGTATCAAATTGGGGTGATTTTCATGGGTTTTGGACCCTGCCGGAGGGTTGCCGGGGAGTTGGCCGGAATTGGGTGGCCGGACTTGCGGTTGGGGGGAAAACATGATTAAACATAACTTATTATTTTACATTAAAAAAGTCTATTTTAAAGTTTCAAAATTTACATTATAGCCCCTTAGACTTCTTTTAACCCCTTTTAGTAATTTTTACAAATTATTATTATTCCTAGTTATAGTTATTATTATTATTGTTTATTATTAGTATTATTATGATTATTAATAAGTATTATCATGATAATCTTACAAATGAAAGACCAATTAAAGCAATAAGCATAAACACAACATGAGTTTCGCTTTAGGCAACAATGGTCCTTATAAGAATTTAACGAAAAATAACATTTAGTTAACCAAAAATGCAAGATGTTATAGTTGCCTAGCCATATTTAGTGTTATGATATGATTAATGTGAAACATTTGTTGCCATATCACAGTGATTCTTCCGATGATGAGGCCGTTGAGAATTCGAGGACGAATTTTTTTACCCAGGAGGGAAGGATGTGGGCCCAAGTGTGGCTGAGCAAGATATACCCTTTTTGAAGGCCCAAGATCGCTTATCAAAAAGGGTTTCACTAAAATGGGCATAACTTGGGCTAGAAGTCTCCGATTTGGTCTAGCGACCGGTCAAAATGACCGTTGGATCGAGGAGCACGTTTACACAAACATCGTAGGCGGTTTGGATCATCTTTAATGGTTCAGACTATTTGTTTCGCCAGCACATGTCTAAATGGTTAAGACATTTAACTCTAAATGGTTAAGCATTATACTCATACTAAATGGTTAAGAGATCTAATGTTGAATGGTTAAAACATATTATCTGAATTGGTTAGATATTTGTCTTTGAATAGTTACATGATATACTAGTTTTAAATGGTTGAGACATCTTAATGGTTCAGCACTTAATGCTTTAGACCTCTTATTGATTCAGCACTTAATCATTCAGAAGTTTCCAAACAACCTCTTATTTTTATATTTTGTTGGACTTTACATTTGGCCTAGTTTTTGGCCCGTTTACGTTTTGCGACCTATTAAACTTTTGTTTTGTTTCTTTATATGCTTGTAAGAAATTGAAGGAACTATTATTGAATTATGAAAAAAAATCTTTTTTCGCTCTATTACAGTGTGTGTTAGTGTGAAATCCTAGTTATCAGCATTCTTTGTGAATCAACAATAAATAAAAAAATTATTCCTAGCATTCACGTTGAATCAACATGTTCAATTGTTATCATCTAGTTTCAGACTACATCAGAACTGCAATCCAAAAGTGGACACCCGATTAAGAGCTGTTGTTGACTAGTGCTTGGGTGGATTATATGATAATATGAGGATTTGTAAAAAAAATATATCAAGAGACAATTATTTATCATATTATTAGAAAATTAGTTTTTATAATATTAAAAAAATTGGATTTTAATAAATCAAATTATTAAATATTGTTCGGTATTAATCCCAACTAAGAATCTGACCAGTATTAATTCCAAAATTTGATTTTATTACTAATAAGAATCTCAGAGTAACAATTTATTAAGTAAGTTTATTTTTTTATTACATATCATGTGACGTCGTGAATAGTAACATAGTTATAATTATATATATAAATATCTTAATCTTTTTTATGAAAAAATATTTTCTGAAGTTATCGAAAAAATAAGCAAGCTCTCTACATTTTTTATTTATAAATGGAAACAAAATTTCAATACCATCAGACTTTATATTGTGCAAGTCAATGATTTGTTAGTCCTCTGAGTTATATCATTATTTTGAAAACCGGATTGGACCGGCCGGTTTCACCGGTTGAAACGGGAACCGGACTTCAATCTGGTCTGGTTTAGTGCTTAAAACGTTTCACATGGAACTCGTGGTCGGATCGGTCATATATATATATACATATATATATATACATATATATATACATATATATATACATATATATATATATACATATATATATATACATATATATATACATATATACATATATATACATATATATATATATACATATATATACATATATATACATATATAATATATATATATATATATATTTAAAATCATTATAGTTTTTTCCGATTCTTATATACGGTTCAACCAGTGAACGAGTAAGACATCTGATTTACTGTTCTATCCAGTTTTAAAAACATTGAATAAAAAATTGTATTTAGAAATCATATCATTTACGCATGGGTTCACTATGAGCATTGTATATAGGGGCAGAGGTATGCTTTGACCAATGGGGTTAGATCTGTTTCTATCCCACAGAACCTGACATGAGTGGGCGGCGATGGTGGTACCTTGGCGAGGGAGGAGGTGACGATGGCTGTCACACCCCGATCGATGACGGAATCATCAAGGCAGACAAACGTGATTCGATTGCTCATAGCACATGCTAATAAATATGTTAAAATAATATTGAAAGTTATTGTTATTGAATAATACTAATCAGGTAATACAAATCAATGTAAACAAAAACCAAATAACATAATATTGTATTCTTTATTTTTTGTCTATGTCTAATCCTATGTGAGGAGGAAGAAGTACACTAAAAAACATTTCTTGAAATCATATCAAAAAGTAACGAGTCAGCTAACGAGTTAGCCAGTGAGTAATCACAGGTTCGAATACATATATAGATAGATTTAAATAGATTAAAAACAATTCAATACACATGACAATATGAAGACTTATAGTGCAATAGTGTAACATAAACCAACACAATCAAACTTAAAGACTGACTTGACTCGGTCTGCAGACGGAGCCTTATAGAATGAATGATTTCGGTTTTAATAACCACGCGACGAAACAAATGGGGTGGGTTTGTCAAACCAATAGATCTATCATTGTTACCGTAGTTGGATGAATTGATGATTTTATCATGCAGTTTATCTGATTATGAACATATAATTGCAAGGAATAACATAACATGTCTTGAATTGAATTTAGAATGAAATATAATAACAATGAATAACAATGATTGAATATAGAATCACATGATTTCCCCAAAACATAAAAAAACATAAAAAGGGCCATGAATACTTACATTGTATAATGATGGTTGTAGAGTACATAAGAGAACTTAGATGTTCTAGTGTCAAAAGTGATATCCTAAAGGATAAAAGGAAACAATAGCTTGAGGTCGGAATTTATTACAAGAAGTTAGGACGTTTAGAGAATGCCAAAAAGTGAAAGGTAGATTAAAAAGGATTATTGCACCAATTTTAGATTCTAGACAGAATGTTTGGTACGTGCTTGAACATATAAAAAAAAGAAAACGATTTCATAAAATTATGAAAATTTACAGTTAACTAGTTTAGAGTCTTCCGGACAATTTTCATTTATAACTAACTTTATGAAAAACCAATAAATGGGTCAAAACAGTAGCATGAGATAGAAGATGCTGAAATGCGCACTTATGTTGTGAATGCTATTGTTGAGTTGTCCGATTGGGTTTCAATATGTATAAACTATCGTTAAAAGTGTAATTTTAATGAACGTAGTATTGGGGTCTAATTTTACTCAAATTTATTTTGTTATGAATAAGTTATGATTAGTTGAAGTCATACTATATTCTGCCAAAATTATAGTAAAACGCTTATGTATACTATTAAAATTGTTAAAGCATGAAACAGGTTAGAATAAATTTATTATGTTGATACATGGTATGTTATACTTCATTTTAGTTATAAAAAAGTATTCCAAAACTTTAACATAGCCATCATTTAGAGAAATAATCTTATGGAATAACCAAATGCACCAACATAGCTGTTGATATGCAAGCGGAATTCTTTGTTTACGTTAGCAATTGGTTAGCTCGATTTAGGAATGTTAGTGATTGTTATAATGTTAGTGAATGTTAGAATATTAATGATAAAAAGATAATAATTAGAATTAAAAAAGATTTAGTAGAAAAATAATAAAAATAAGAACATAAAGTCATGAGAATAATTAGATGTTAGGAAGATTGAAACAATATATAAATACATAATATAACAGCAATATAAGATTAACTTAATAATAGAAATTTATTGAAATTACTTGTAATAGAAAAATTCTTAAAATTGATCAAAACTAATGGATGAAAGAAAGATATGTGAATGACATTTTTGGAGAATGAGCAAATAAAAAGTGAGGCCTAAACCTAGCTTTTATAGTTGAGGTTAGGAGGAGTTTATGAATGGTGTTTATGACGAGTTATAAGTCTTTCAAAAGGGGTTATGATTGGAATTTGAAATAAATATAAACTTAAATAAAATAAATAATTAATAGAATAATTAAAATTTAAACTCTAAATATATTAAAAGCTAATTATAATTTAATAATCTTATTTTTTATAAAATCAATATAGACTTTGCAAACTCACAAAACTTTGTAATTTGATTATAAGTGAATATTTAAAATTTGAAAAATGTTAATAACTTTTAAAATTTTATTTTATAATTTATAGAGTTTAAGTTAAATTGGCAAAGTGACACATTTATTGTTTTTTAAACACAAAATAAATAAAATAACTAAATAAAGAATTTGATTTACAATATTGACTCAAAGAGGTTAGGGTTTAGGTTTCCAATTTGTAAATCGGCCGGATATTACAATGCCGTTCCCGGGAAGCCCTCTTATGTTGGTTCCATTGTCATGCCCGTAACGTGATGTTCACATTGGACACTGTCGGTGGTCCCTTTCGACCGCCTTTGGTGGTGTCCAAGTATGGGTGGTCACCTCTTTGTCACCTATTTCCAGAAAGGCCAGTTACTTGAGTCGTGGGATTGATGTTTGTGGGTTTCATCTTTATCATGATGTTTCTGGTTAGAAAACCTAGTCTATTTTTGGATTCTTTCGTTGAATTATTTGTCGATGATGATGGGGTGTGCCTCATCTGAAACATTGTGTGGTCATCGTGTTTAGTCGGTGATGGTTAGGGTCGGCTCATCTGAGACAAATTGACTTGATTTGATTCCTTTTAGTTCTTTTGTGATGGTAACAAACATCTGTTTCTTGATCATTGTGTTGCTTTGTCGATGACGATGAGTACAAATTTTATATGAGGCCATCTCGGGTTTGGATCCAATGTAGATGTGTCGATGATGATGGACACGCATTCACCTGATGCTATCTTAATCAGATATAATTTCGTACATTTCTATTAGGGTTGATTGTTTGCTATGCTGTTAGTATTATGTTGTTGAACATATTGGCAATCAACTGTGTATTAGTTAGGTACATCTTTGTTGTTGTTACCTCTCCTTATGGTGCTGCCGTTTTGGTGATAGTGACATAACATTTGTTTTGTGCGTTAATTCTGTTATTGCCCAAAAGTGTCCATCTTTGGTACATGGTTTACTGATTACATGCATACTTGTTTATATATTTATCAAACATTTATACCCATATTCTAATCATAGTTTGTAATATTAATGGTTGTAGCCCACATTAATGTTCATGCAATTTCACTTGGACCTATAGTTGTTTTGGCTCCTATTTACTAGAACACAAAAGGTTGCTCCTTTTTCTTTAATGTAGATTTGGTTTTGCTGGACATTATTAGTTTGAGGGATTATAAGAGTAGCTGGAAAGGTTGAAAAAAATGACCAAAAGTTGTTTTAGGCCCATCTTTGTCTGTAGTTACCATTTTGATTTTGTTTAGTTCAATGAAGTCATTGATAAATTTGCGAGGAAATCTTTCTGCTTAAAAGGTAAATGTTGATCTAAAATTAAGCAGTATTGATTTGATTTCACATATGGTTTATGGGTAATTGACTGTATTTGTTTTTCTGATGGTTTTAAATATCAATGATATGTAGGTAGAATGATGTTCCATACACTTTTATGTGTTTCTTATGTGGTGTATTCTAAGTACTAATCTAAAAACTATTAGAAGCAATATATTTTATATTATATTAGTTGGATTTGTACTGATCTCATGCCAAAAATAGAGGATATGTTTGTTAGAGTTAGGAGGCTATATATGTGGTCATATTGTTATTTTGGTAATCAAGAAAACAAAACACAATTCTTCAAGGTAATCAGAGCCTCACGACATCATTTATGTCTTCATCTTGGCCGCCTATACGGTTCCCACGAACCACTCATGGCCACCGATGATGAAACCTCAAACTCATCCAAACATACCAACACATCATCCCCACCTACCAATACCTCTTCTAGTACAAAATCATCCCTACACCCAGCCTATTCCGTTCAAAACATTAACACCAAAATCAAAAGTCTAGATGGAAAGAAAGTCACATACAACACATGGGTTAAACTTTTCAAACTTCAACTATGTGCTTATCATGTACTATCACATATTGATAGCACCGAACCTCCACTAAAGAAGATCCGACGTATCACGATTGGTTAGAATGTGATGCCTTAATCATTCAATGGATTTGCAGCACCATATCTAATGATTTACTTACACGTATACTCGATGATGATGTTGTTGCAACATTCGCACGCGTCGCTTGGCAGAAAAATACAAGTTGTCTTCATCAACAACAAACATACCGCCACCCTAGAGCAAAAATTCATCAACACCACCCTTCAGTCTTGCTCTTCATTCGATGATTACTGCACCACGATAAAAGGCATTGCTAGCCAACTAGCTGATGCTGATCACCCGACATCGAAAGTCGCCTTGCCCTTCAGATGGTATGAAGTTTACCATCTAAATACGACACTATTGCAGCCATGATCAATCAGAGTTGTCTGACTTGGGATGTTGCAAGAGGTATGATTGAGTCCGAACAACAATGCCAGACGACAAGAACCGGCCCTAACTGCGAGTTTGTGTTCGTTCACGCCCAACATACATCAAGTTCCGCTAACAATAACAGCTCCTCCATAGCCGATTTCGGTCGCAACTACGATCCCATCAAAGCAGCAAGGGGTTAGGGTCCCGCACCCCGTGGTGGTCGCGATCTGAATAGAGGGGGTTCCAAAGCGGAAGAGGCACCGACAGCTATAGGGGCCAAACTTAGACTCGTCAACAAACACACCCAACTTTCCCATGGGCCACAACACGTTTAATCTCCAAAGCCCAAACCAGCACCGCCTCTACACCCAACAGGCCTAACCCGGCGGGGTTCCGCCTCCCACTCCTTACCCAAGCAGTTTGACCTATCTTCACCCTCAGGCCCATGTTGTAGCCAACCAAGCCCAGTACTCCACCCCACCTGGTCATGGCCCACAAGACAACAATGCTCCCGATCTCAAGGATCTCGGGAATGCACTGTCCCATACCACTGCCACTTATAGTAATCCGCAATGGTACGTGGACTCGGGGGTTACATCTCACATCACTATTGATCTAGGTAATATCACTAATCCTTTTTCTTTATCTACAAATCCTATTTTGTCGGAAATGGTCAACGATTACTAGTAAATGGATCCGGTAATGGTTTTATGAATCTCCCAAACCAAACATACAATCTTAACCATATTATCCACTCACCCAACATCATCAAAGACTTTATATCCATCCGACAATTTAAAATTGATAATCAAGTCAAAATAGAATTTGATCCATTTTGTTTTACCTTGAAGGACCTCAAGGATGAACGCCATCTTTCCCGTCACAATAGCTCGGAAGGCCTTTACCCGTTCACTCTACCAACCTACAATTGCTATCTTCATCAAGTCATACATCGTGGCATGACCGTCTTGGATATCCAAGGGAAACAACTATCAAAGTCTTAAGTCGTTATTTGTTTGGTTTTTGTCATAAAAATTGTATTTGCTCGTCTTGTTAAATTTCAAATAGCAAATTTTTACCTTTTGTGGACTTCCCTAATTTTGAGTAATTCGGGCTATAAATATTACATGGTTTTAATTGATAATTATACTGATTATGTTTGGGTTTATCTTTTGAATTACAAATCTAACACATTCACATGCTTCACCAAATATCATACCCTAATCAAAACCCAATTCCAAAAGTTCATCACAACATTCGAATGTGATTTAGGAGGTGAATTTGACATAACAAGTTTAAAAAGTTTGCACACCAACACGGCCTCCTATTTCTTTACTCATGCCCCCAACCATCTCAACAAAATGGTCACTAGGAACGAATGATTCGTCGTCTCAATGACATTATTCGCGTGCTTCTTATTCATGCTCACCTTCCACCACAATTTTGGGTCGAGGCCCTTCACACCGCCACTTATGTACACAAAATACTTCCCACCACACGTCTTCGTTTTCAAACACCGACATTTGCACTATACTTACGACAACCAACGTACCATCACCTTCGGGTTTTTGGGTCCACATGTTATCCTAACATGTCCGCCACACAAGATCACAAACTCGCCGCTAGATCCACTCGATGCATTTTTTTGGGCTATCCATCTAATTTTTGTGGTTATAGGTGCTACGACACTCTATCCGGTAAAGTACATTTATCTAGTAATGTCATTTTCGAGGTATAATCTTTTCCATTCCAGGATTATTGCAACATAAATTCATACTCATTTCTTGATGACGATAGCAGCCTTACCACACCTTTTTTCCCATGACTTTCCCAACACCAATCCCACCTCCACCACTGTTCCAACTACACAAAACACACCACCCACCAACCTCTCTCCAACTCACACCCCACTTTCGGCCACTCCTCCACCCAACATTCCAAACCCGTCATCTTTCCACCACACCGATCCCCACTCCACCGCCATTGCCCAGCCCCTGCCTGACCCACCACCGCCTCATCCTGAACCATCATAGCCCATTCCACCACCCAACCAAAACCCACATCCTATGCAAACACGCTCAAAAACTAGCATCCACAAACCCAATCCCAAATATACCCTTACTGCCACCAACATATCTCCTATACCAACCACCTATAGTAAAGCCTTAACAGAAGCTAACTGGTTTCTTGTGATGAATGATGAAATTAGTTCTTTTCATGTGAATGATACATGGAAGCTAATGTCACAACCTCACGATCAGCGTGTTATTCGAGCGATGTGGTTATTTCGCCATAAGTTCGAAGCTGGCGACACTTTAGAAAGCTACAAAGCTCGGCTCATATGCAATGGGAAATCTCAAACTGTTAGTATCGATTGCATCGAAACATTTAGGCCGGTTGTAAAACCGGCCACTATTCGCACAGTCTTATCTCTAGCGGTTTCCCGAGCTTGGCCGATTCACCAACTTGATGTAAAGAATGCGTTTCTTCATGAAACGCTTCAAGAAACAGTGGACATGAATCAATGACCTAGGTTTGTCAATCAACATCTTCCACATCATGTGTGCAAATTAAGAAAATCGCTTTACAGCCTTAAGCAAGCCCCACGAGCATGGTACACCAGATTTTCAAATTTCGTTTTATCATTGGGCTTCAAGAATAGTATTTGTGATAACCCCCTCTTTAGTTATTAACAAGGCAACAATCTTGCGTATCTTCTCCTATACGTAGATGACATTATTCTACTACTAACCAATATGGGTTGTTATCACATATCATCTCCAAACTTTCAGCTGAGTTTGTTATGATCGACCTTGGCCCTCTTCACCATTTCCTTGGAATTACAGTTACTCTGGATAATTCGTCGTTGTTCTTGTCAAGAACAGTATGCTAAATATATCTTACATAAAGCAAATATGACTTCTTGCAAGCCTTGTGCCACTCCCGTTGACAATAACACCAAACTCAGTGCACATAGTGGTGAATTATTATCCAATGGGTCTCTGTATCGAAGTCTTACAAGTGTTCTTTAGTATCTAACTATTACAAGACCATATATTTCTTATGCCATGCAACAACTCTATTTATTCATGCATGCTCCAAGGATCCTCAATTCACCTACTTAAAGTGTGTGCTTTGCTACATACAAGGAACCCTACATCTAGGTCTTCGTCTCTCAACCTCCCCTAGTCATTCTCTAGTTGCCTATTCGAACGTTGATTGGGGGGATGTCCAGACACATGTAGGTCCACTTCAGGCTACTGTATTTGCCTGGGTGACAATCTGGTTTCCTGGTTTTCTAAATAGCAACCGACAATCTCTAGATTGAGTGTTGAAGCGAAGTATCGAGGAATTGCCAATGAAGTCGCATAGGCAACTTGGATTCGCAATCTTCTTCTAAAACTGCGAGTTCCAATTCACCGAGCCTCTTTGGTATATTGTGACAATATCTCTGCTATTTATCTATCAGGGAATCTAGTTCAACATCAGAAAACAAAGCATGTGGAAATGGACACCGACTTTGTAAGGGAAAAGGTTCAAATTGGTCAAGTTCTAGTTCTTCACGTCCCTTTCGCCTTACAATATGCAGATATATTTACCAAATGCCTCCCACGATAACTGTTCGAGTCGTTTCGCTCTAGTTTGAACGTTACTCAGTACCAACGTTCCAACTGAAGGGAATATTAGAAGCAATATATTTTATATTATATTAGTTTGATTTGTATTGATCTCATGCCTAAAATAGAAGATATGTTTGTTAGAGTTAGGAGGCTATATATTTGGTCATATTGTTATTTTGGTAATCAAGAAAACAAATCACAATTCTTTAAAAACAAGTTGTCGTAATTTGATTCCCCATATGGTTTATGGGTGATTGATTGTATTTATTTTTGATAGTTTTAAATATCAATGAATCATATTAACTGAAATATTGACATAATTTCAGATAAAGCTAATAGAATTATGGTCTCACTCTGAGTAAAATGCTTAGAGTTGAGCCATGAGGTTTTTTCAGTAATGAGATTCCTCCTATGGGGGTTAGGGGTGCGGTCCCGGCTGGGAGACGGATAGGTGGACCCGATTAAGATAACAAATATCCTCCAAAGCAGGGTCGTACATTTGCCATTCAAAAAATAATAATAATAGAATTATGGAGGAATGTATCGTGCTATATTGTCCGTGACATATTTCGTATCTTTGGGTAGTACCTGATATTCCTTTAGTAGCAACAAGTAGCAAATGTCAAATAATTGAGATGACATGGCACCCCTTCTGTTGATTATTCTATCTAATTATGTAAGTTTCAAAACTATCTATTTTTATTCTAAATCATTTCCTACTGCTTTTGAGGACGTTTTGGGTTAAGAAGATGCTTAATAGAGGTACCTGCAATGCATATAGTTTAAAAATAAAACCGAGTTAGGTTTAGGCCCTTCCCTCTTTGTTATATCTTGAAATTAGTTAGTTACCTTATTTTACTTTCTTGGTTTTATGTATATATACTTTAAGATGCTGTTAGCATTGATCAGTACACAAAATTTCATGAGTTAAAAGAAAAAAATGCAACTATTACCTTGCGTGATTAGAAAATTTGTCTATGTTTACAGTACTGTAGCAGCACAAAGCTTTTATAACAGCATAATAGTTATTGCTTCTCTTTGTGTTTACATATGATTTAACATTATTGAGTTGTATTGTGAAAGCTTATCGGGGTGATTTTTATGTTTTTATGGGGATTAAACTTAATTACAGGCACTACGCTCCGGTATGTGATCCCTTTGCAAGTTCTCATCCCTAAACCATATATATTATGAGATTTTCTTGACGCAACCTGCGTTTACGTTTTATGGTTCTGGGGCGTTAAAGTTTGCTAATCAAGCTAGCATGATTTACAAATGTGCCGTTGATATCAAACTTAGCTAAACAATCAATCACAAGTCAGATATCGTTGCCTACATCTTTTTTGACAGATATGGTAGCGGTTAACTTTTGTAGATAGTGAGTTAGTAAGTATGAATGTATGATAGTACAACCATGCAACATGTCAATAAGTTTTAGTTTTAGTGTTAATAAAAGTAAGAACATTATTCATATGAGTTGTTACTCATTGAGTCATTGCTTTTGTTAATCCAAATGGAAACCATTTTCAGATGAGTGACATACAGTAGATGTTCGTGACTTTTCTTGGTTTAACACTACTGGAGCTGTCCATATACTTGGTTACCAATTGGGCATCCAAACAATTGTAGGTTTCCATCAACCATCTGCCATAGTTTAAAATTAGAAGATGTATCTAATCTTTTTCATGTGCTTTTGAATTTTGAATTAGAGCTATCCGTATTTTAGACTTCTAATGTACAGTAACTAGGTTAATCCTAAATGTAGCTAAAATTCATAGCGAAGCGCGGATAAAAATGATTAAGGGAGAAGCTGTGTTTAATGGTGTGGTGAATGATTTTTTGCAACCACAAACAGTTGTGTTGGAATTGAATACGAGTGTTTTAAACCATAACGACTCTCCGTTTCTGAGTGCAGGACCGGTGAATGGTATGCAATTACAACACAACAACACAATGAGGAGAGTTGCAAGTAACACTTAACAAATCAAACAGTAAACTGGAAAACCTTTAAAGTGATACTAAGAACACAAGTAAGAGATAGAACAAGATAGCAAAACATAAGGAGATGGTTTTTAAGATTGCTGTATATTACTTTTTCAAGTTCTATTACAAATGTTACAAAGCATATTCAAAAAGTTACAAGTACTTGAGATACATATACTACATCCTATAGCCGGTCATACTTTGAAGGCCAGCTGGATAAAATTGACTAGACAACTACAAAATCAGATGTAGAGTCAAAAGGCTGATTGTTTTTTGACTTGTGATTATGACATGCCATAGCTCACATCCTAATATATTACAAAAAGGATAAAGTACATAAAGTACAAAGTTACAGACCCAAGACCTCAATGTATAGTTAGCAAAAGCATGGACCTTTCACCAACGTATGTAAGTTGGTGACTTTTTAGAGTTCCAGCGGAAAGGAGTCCAGCTTTAAGGAAAAGTACATCAGATAAAGCATGTGTAAAAAATGATCGGAAGAAATCTGTCTTCTAGTATTGGCTTCGGAAGACTTATTCTCTGAAGCTTCGGAAGACTTCATCTTTGGCTTTGGAAGATATCGGTCTTGGCTTCGGAAGACTTCACACCTAGAATATTTCTGATGCTGGTGTGAAACCTTCGAAGCATTCTACATCAGTATACTTGTGCATGCATGTAGGAGAGACTATGGTTGTTTGGGTTGCATCAGTTTTAACGTATAATCCTAACATTGAGCCTTCTAATATGTAACTATATTGTTATGAAAACCCACCACGAAGCGCGGGTGGGTGCCATCTAGTCATATATTTGATAAATATATTTATTTGATTATTACTTGAAACTTAGTAATTTAGTTATTATTACTAAATTTTTATCAACTTTAGTTGTTTATTTAGACGTTATTATTTACAATTTTAATAGATTCGTATATAAAAATATGTTTTTATTCAATGAAACACGTGATGACAAGATTGAGTAAAGAACAACTATACAACAAACGATTCATGTATATGTTATAAGGATTCTTTTTTTGGCGAATGTTCTAGCCAAAGATGTAATAGATTGTTTTCAAAAGATCGAAACATGTAACGAACAACTAAACTATACAATGTAATATTTCTTTGTGGTCATGATGAATTGATAGGATTTTTGAATAAAGGTAACTTCATGGAACTTTTAAAATTAATGTCAAAACAAAATGAAGCCCTTGGTAAGCTTATCTTATATAATACACCCGAAAATAGCCAAATGACATCTTCAAAAATTATTTTGCACGAGAGGTATTAAAATTTTTTTTGAAGATCATGGTGATGATGTTTTTTCTTTATTAATGGATGAATCAAATGATGTCTTAAAAAAAGAACAAATGGTTATAGTTATTTGATATGTTAACAAATGTGGCGCTATTAATTTGTTTATTGGTTTTGTTCATGTAATGGAAACATCTACATTATCTCTTGAAACTCTCATTGATAATTTATTTGCCTGACATGGATTAAATTTGGCAAAAGTTAGGGGTCAAGATTACAATGGTGCAAGTAATATATCCGGTGAGTTTAACGATTGAAATATTTAACCTTAAAGGAATATGTTTTAGAATTTTTTGTGCATTGTTTTACCCATTAACTTTAATTAGTTGTTGTGGCAGTCTCAAACAAACATACTTGTGTTTAGAAGCTTTTTGAAACGGTTAGGTGTTAACAGTGTCGTTTGTGCATTTTGTAAGTGACAAGAAAAGGTTCGTGAATGTGAAAAAAATTTGGAAAATGAAATTGGAATCGAAAGTGGTTTGAATCAAGAGATTTCTCTTACATGGGTTAGAAATACACGTTGGAAATCACATTATTAAACACCTTGTCGTTTGGTTACCTTATATCCATCTGTTATGGAAGTTCTAGAATATGTTAAATAAACAGGTTTGAGTATTGCTAGCGTGAAACAAGCGAATAGACTTCAAGTGGATATGAAAAAATATGATTTTTTTACTTACACTTGATGATACATATTTTAGGAAGCATAAATATGTTGTCCTAATGTCTACAAAGAAAAGAGCAAGATGTTTTAAATGCAATCTCATTGGTTACATCTACCATGCAACTATTTGAGAAGTTTTGATTAGAGGTTTCAATTAATTTCTTGTAATGCCGGTTCCCGAGATGCTCACAGTTGGACAATCATCATAAATAAAATATAAAACATACATTTAAATTTCCTAAAACATTGCATGAGAATACTTAATAAACCATTCATATATTAATGACCACCTTTACAAGACAATACAATCATTGTTAACCGTAGGAAAATCTCATTGTTTGCATTACAATAAAAAAATGTCATTTAACATAAAATGGATGCCATCCTAAAAACTTGCTAAGTAGTTGTGCTTGTGCCATCCTGAGCAATCATCACCTACCACTATTAAACATATGAAAGTCAGCGACGCTAAGTGAGTTCTAGTTTATAAATTAAAATACTTTACTTTCTTCCAAAACCTTTCTTTACTTTTACACATAATCATACATCATACGTACACATAGATAATCTTATTATTATCTTTTATCATAATTCATCATCGTAAGTTATCATTAACATTCGTTCATTTGTGTCTTCCTTACTTACCTTTTACACATTCTTCATCATTTTTACTTACATTCTGGACCAATGCCATATGCTATACCCCTAATATTGTGCACGAAGATGGTTATTGGGCCTGAGGTCTATCACTAGACCCTGGATATTATGCATGAAGCTGACTCTAGTGCATAGGGCAAGTGACAAGGGTCCCATGCGTATGGACAATCACAAAGAATAGACCCTAATATGCATCTTTCCGGGGTAGCTAACCCGCACACCATTGAGTTAACACCCTTCATTGGGTGTGAACCTCTTTACCGTGCTTGCAAGACTTTACATTCAATCTTTACGTTCCACTTTTCGTTATCTTATTTTTTTCACTTTTTCAGGATAATACGTTACATTCATTATAGTAACCACACCACGTAAAGCTACGTAATATTATATAATAAGGAACATAAAAAACACAACATACCAAGTACACTCTATCATAAAAACATAACCGACTCTCCACGGGACAGCGAGGGTTCAGTGGCGGCAACCCCTGACAGTAGGGACCTAGGGGCCACAACCCCTAGTGGGGTCCAAGGAACAACTCCCCTGGCTGGGGCCGGGCTGCAGGTCAGCGCGAATAAATTTTATTTTAAAACATTTATATAACACATTTTGTTATAGAAAAATTTATCTTCCTTTTAAAACCTATTAAAATCTTTGTCATTTAAAAATGTATATTTAGTATGCATAATAGCCCCAAAACTCGGAAAACTTATAAACAAGAGGATCTAGAACTCACCTGGAGGCAGTGAGTAGCTTCTCAACTAAACTTTCTAAGAAAGGGTCACACTACACGGGCTGAAATTATGAACCAACCCATTTTTGTCCCAAAACTTCAAACTTTTACTTCCAAATCCTTGGTTTATCATCCAAGAAGCTATATATGAGCTTTTTACATGTTTTCTTACACAAAACATAAGTTTTGGATGATTCTTTGCCACTTTTAAAATCCCAAACCCTAGAATCCGGGTTTAATATAAAGAAACGATAAAATGATTTTTCTTACATGGATTCTTAGTCTTTCCTTGTTGTTTGGATGTCCACAAACCCTGATCTTCAATCTCTTGATCAACCGAGCATTGGATCTTCACCTCCTATCTACTTTCTCTCTCTAGACTCTCTTTCTAGAAGTTGGGTGTTGAGTTGTAAATGAGAGTGACTCTAGCTGATTTGTTTATATACACCAAGCGTTCCTGTGACCTTAAACTCGTCTAACTCATAACCTGCAAGGTTAACTCGGTCCATAATCCACTTCCCTTTTATTTATATCAAATAACCGTCTAAGCCAATTTCTAATAATTGGCTTGTTTCGGCTTTATTCCGGGCATTACATTTCTTGAGGAAGTTAACACATTTTATTAAAAACAAGAACTTGAGATTGTAAACATGGATGATTACAATATTAAACCTAGAAAGAGAAGGCAAAAGACAATGTTTGGGAACAATTTTGACATGCAAATCCAAGAGTTTGGAAGCGTTTTGACAAAGTAACTTCTACCTTACTTATTTTTATGACTAGTTTGAGTCCATATGACAATTTTTTGAGTTTGATATATTAAAGATACTACAATTTACCAATATGAACCCCTATGAATATAATAAAGATGATAAGAGAAGACTCAAGATTGAACTCTCAACTGACATAGATAATTTAAAAGAATATACAAAATTTTATAATTTGAATGGTCTATCTAACTTTGTATAGTTGATGGTTGAAACAAAAAAAACATCTTTCCTTTATGTTGGTGTACCATTTATTGAAGTTAGCTCTCGTACTATCCATCATAGCGTCAAATGTTGAAAGTTGTTTTTCGGCAATGAAATACGTGATGTCCAATTTATGTAATAGGATTGGAGATAAGAATTTGAGCGATAGCTGTATTTTTTGTATTAAAAAAGACTTACTTCAAAATGTTTCACTAAATGATGTAAATGAATAGATTTTAAAACATGAAAACTCATAGAGAACAAGTTTAGACATATTCTATTTATCATATGTAATTTTAGTAACTATTAATATAATTTTGTTATCTTATTTTAAAATTTAACTTCACTTTATCTTTTAATATGTGACCCAACCCAACTCGACCGGTAATAACACAACTTGAATCATATCGAATGAATTTATATTTTCTTAACAACTAATGGACCCACAGAAAAATAACCTGGTTATAAGGTTTATATTAACGGCTGATGCTAACCAAAGATATCTGAGCATGCAACTGAAGTACAAGGAAGTTACTTCGGAATATTTGACCATGCACAAAGAAAATTTACTAAGTGTCAAATCTTTTGAATCCAAATACAGAAATCTTCCTAAGCCAAAAGTGAAGTCTTCCGAGGCTTGTAGACTGATTTTGTTGGAGCTATACAAGATAGTCTATATTATCTAACACAGTCAAAGTTGTAACATCTTGTATTTTTCGTTTAATTAAAAGTTAGCATTGTTATTCTTGTAAGGACTATTGTTGTCAAATACGAAACTCATAGAGTGTTTATGCTTATTGTTTTAATTTGTCTTTAATTTCTTTGATTTGAAAGTTGATAATGTTAAATTATTACATAATAAATAAGTAGCAATCATAATAATAATTTAATCATAATAATATTAACAGGAAAAGATAGTATGATATATAATAATAATAAAAATAATAATAAAAGTTAATAATAATAATAATAATAATAATAATATTAGTGATAATAATAATAATGATAATAAATTTATAAAAGATAAATAATTAATAAAAAATTAAAGTTTATTTAAAGCTCAGGGGGTTGTTTTGATAACTTTAAAACTTTAAAAGAAAGGTTTTCACATAAAATGTTAACCTTAAAACCACAAGGGCTAAATGTGTGAAGTTTGAAACCCAATCCTTTTTCCCCCTTTAATCGCAATTCCGGCCATGAAGTCGCCGAGCCCCGGTGAGTCCAAAAAGCATATAATTCTTGGAATTCCAACCAAAATATCGGTTTCTAACCATTTGGGAAGTGGATTCAAACCTTAAGGATCGTTTTAGTTAAGTTAAACATCGGTTACAGGAGCCATCGAGCTCGAGTAACCGCCGAGCATCAAACACCCCACGTTCGGGCATTAAACTCTATTAATAACTCAATTAAATAAACCAAATCGAATGTCTATCTATCCCTAAATGATTTTAACATCCAATTGCATCTGAAAAACACCCGATTAAACCAATTAAATCCTACTCAACATCGCGACCCACACCCCATTCGAACATCATCATTTGGAACTCAAATTCTGAAATTTAGAAAAGGCTTTTAATCATCGACTATCGTGGAAGCTTCCTTTTTCATTAATTGAATTATCATCATCGTTTGTAATCAAACTTACTCGCGACATAGTCACGGTTGTTCTTCGATTGTTCTTGACGTGTGGAACTCCAAATCAGGTAATTGAAATCATCTACACACTCGTGTTATCATTAGGAGCAAAAGCCCTATGGTTTCTAACGTTTACTTAATTGTTTTGAACTCCAATTAAGGGCAAGAATGATTCTAAGGTTCTTGTGATTTGGAAAGTTCCTTAAAAGAGTTTTAAAAAATTTAGAACCAGAGGAAACCAAGGTCGCGACCCTTGTTCACTGGTTAAGACAGTGTCCTCCTAACATGAGGTCCCGGGTTCGAACCCAGGCACCTCATGTGTTTATTTTTAAAGGCTTTTTAGCCTAAAATCAATTTTAGAAAATTTTAATATATATAAAAAATATTTCAAATGTTTCCAAAAGCCTCCAAATATTTTCCATAATTTTTCTAAGATATGTTTTTAATAAAATGTTTTAGCAAAGATTGTTTTGGATAATTTCTAATAAAATGGGTTATAAATAATAATTAGTAAATTATAATTGGTTCAAATATCTTTTTACAATTAATATTGTCGAAATAGTATTTAGTTATAAAACTTTATATATATAAACCTTTTAAATTATTATAAGTGTTCTTTTCACATCTTTGTATGAAAAATAAATATATTTTTCCAAAGAAAATATAAATGATTTGTATATGTTGAATACAATTATTGAACAAACCCCAAAAATTCATTTAAGACCCTAGCCTTCGTTAAATCATTAAACTTCTTATAATTAAACTTTAATCTCGTAAATATATATATATATATATATATATATATATATATATATATATATATATATATCTAGGTACCTTGTGAAGGTTGACATTGTAACGACGCTTATCATTAGTCTTATTAATCGACAATTATTTTTATAGACCAAGTGAGTATTTCTGTACCCCTTTTGCATATTTTTACATTTTGGGGTAAAACATGTTACCATATAATCATTGCACTTGTAAACTCATTTGATTTTTGTAAACACTTGGCAATTTACTCGTATGTTGTGGTTAGTTGATCTTAGTAATAACCATGTATTGACTATTATATGTGCAATCATTAACTATTGCTAGCCTGGTGACGTCATAGATCTATGGGCTTGACATGCCTGCTTGGTTAATCCAAGTATACATAGCTAATCGTATAATCTTGTAAACATAAAATATTATAAACTGTCAAGGTTTGATTGTTACATCTCTCATACATCCCTAGTTACTTCGCTCACTAACTTATGACATGAATTGCCATCTTTTATATATGTATATATGAAAACTATGGAAATCTCACCAACATTATGTTGACCTTTTATTTTTAACATGTTTTAAGAAACACCCAAGTTTGATGCTATCGTTGAAGCTTATTCACATATAGTATTGGACCTAGTTAAATGAATGAATCATTTTGGATTATTTCATGATACGTTATGTTGACTTATTATTTGAGACTTATGGTTGTATTTTACTTTTAAAAACTTATGGTTATAATATTTAGAATAAATAATAGCATTATGTGATTTTGAACAATCTTAACCCTCACATCTTGATGATTCCGCCATTAAGGTTGGGGTGTGACAAATTGGTATCAGAGCCCATAACTATGAGGATTTAGGTTATTAGAAATGATGACCTAGACTATAGCTTATGCATGAACCTTATAGAATAATATTTATATTCTAGTAAAAATATATTGTTTGCATGCTACATAATGTTATGCCTTCTTAAGTGCAACTTGATGTCTTAGCATAGGATTTCCTTGTGAATGTTTAAACGTTGTTACTTGTCTCCCCTAAACTTATTTTTGATCCTTTAATTCTCCTAGACGAATGAAACTTCTTAAACTTATTCTCGACGACACGTGGGTTTGTACTCTTTATATTTATGGTTTAAATTTTTGACTTTATGTCTAATCTATACAAATCTCATCAAGGTTTTGATTCCACGAACCTAAGGAATATTGTGTGACACTTAGACTCCTGTATTCTGAATTTCCTAGCAAAAGACTTTCAGGCTAAGGTAAGCATTTCGTATAAATCCTACGGGACTAGTTATGCTTACTTGGGGATTTTGTGGGATGAGTGATAAACTATGGTCAATATACACAAGTTTCTAAAGCAAATAGGTCAATTTACCTTGACGTATCAATATTTCCAAATGGTAATGCATTACCAAATGGAATCATTCTGTGTGCCTTACAACTCTTGACTTATTCTTGTTTAACTCGCTATCCTTTGTTATCCTCATTCTCGTGTCTAATTCATTTTGTATATCCAGCATGACTCGTCAACATGGAAAGAGTGGAAGTTTCAATCGTAAACTCACTGCAACGATCGCCCGGCAAATGGCTGCTGTGCTCCGGTCAATGGTTGCTGAACTTAGCAGCACTTTAATGGCCAATAACAACAACACCAATGGAAACAATAGTGGTGCTGACAACAATGCCCATGGGGAGAATAGCAACAACCAAAATAGGAACAATTACACCTGTACCTTTAAGCATTTCAACTCGTGTAAACCCACTAGCTTTAGTGGAAAAGAAGGAGCCGCTGGACTTCTCGAGTGGTTCGAGAGTATGAAGAACACGTTCATCGCTAGCGAGTTCCCTGATGAAATCAAGGTTCGGTATGCTGCAAGTGTCATTCAACAACAGGCACTGACATGGTGGAATACTGAAAAAAGGAATCGAGGGGCTGAAGTTGCCTTGGCATTACCTTAGGAGGAATTTAAGAATATAATGATCCAAAAATTCTACCCGAGGAGTGAGTTGTAAAAGCTGGAGGAAGAATTTTGGAATCTCAAGCAAGATGGTGGAAATTATTTGGCTTATTCCACTCGGTATCATGAGTTGAGCATGCTCCTACCACACATGGTGGATACCATGCCCCAAAACATTAAAAAATTTATCAAGGGGGTACCGCCTCAAGTACAAGATGCCACGGTTGGTAGTAGCCCTACAACTTTGGAAGAGGCAATTACTATCACTGCACAACTCACTGAGAATCATATTTGGGCTAGCACTATGTGATGAAAGGTTCCAGGACTGCTGCAAAGATGACACCCAAGGCTACAAAGGAGGTGAACGTCGAGTACTCCTTCCAAAAAAATAAGCGCAAGTTCACTCCGACTCGCAATTAGGCGGTGACAACACCAAATGCTCCTCAAAGACAAGTGGTTGTTGCAAATCAAGCCCCCGTCACGAGAGCTTATTCTGAGCCATACCCGATGTGCAATACTTGCAAGTACCATCACGCGAGTAACAATCCATGCCGAGTTTGCTCGTTGTGCGGGAAGTATGGGCATCTGGTAGCTACATGCCTTCGCGCCACGAACAATACTACGATGCTTACTAATTGAACCTGTTACAACTGTGGTGAACCTGGACATATTTGTCCACAATGTCCTCGTAATGCGGGAACTGTGCCATCAGCTCGTGGAAGGGCCTTCAACATTAATGCCAACCAAGCACAAGCCAACAATGACATGGTGAATGGTAAGTTGGCAATTTTCTTTTAATCTGTTGATACATATATGTACCTAGATTCTGATCTTAATGTAATATGTCTTGAATATCTTGCACTTATGTAATATTGGGTACTTAATAAAATGAGAATATTTGTTTGTGACTTGTCTTGTTTAATATTTCAATAATGAGTTGTTTAACGCATATTGACTTGATTATATAGGTTGTTATTGTTTGAATTGATATACATAATGTTATAGTAATGAATACATTCAAACTTGGTCATGTGAATTTCTCATGCGTCCGACTGGACCATGCGCCCCAACAGTGGTCATGCATCCGAATGGCCATGCGACTGAGTGTCCATGCGCCTAAATAGTCCATACGCCTGAACAACTTCATGCGAGTGACTCAATCGCACGAATGAACACTCAGTCGTGCGAATGGATCAACTGCATCGCTCAATCGCACGAATGAACCATGCCAATGGTTCAGTCGCCCGAATGAGCAACCCTAACCTACAAATACCACCTAATTCATGGAAAAACATAAGAATTGAATCCACTTCGACTCCAGATGTACCCTAGCCGTCCAGAAGCCTCTCAGTTCGTACTCCATGTTCATAGAATGTTGTAGATAGATTCCTAATCGATTCTTGACGTTAGATTCAATACATTATTGTGTCTATGTGCGTTCTCACTAATTGGATCGCCAATCAAATAGGATTCCGCACTATTTGGTTTGGTTTAACACGTTAATCAATTGGTATTTCATTCAAATACCAGATCCTAACAAGTGGTATTAGAGCCTTGGCTCTTGATTACATGTTGATTCAATAGTTTTGATACAAAAATTGTGGTTTTTATCAAAAAAACAAAATCTTTTTGTGTCTAATGGAGTCTTAGACGTTTCCTGACCTAAAAGTTTAGTTTTTTCGGCATACGGCGATTAGGGTTTGTTAAAATTCGAGTTTTTACGGCCAAAATACATTTAACCTACTAATTATCAAACTTCAGCAAGTTTAGTCGCACGATTGGCTCAATCGCACAACTGAGTTCATTCGCATTCTCTAACCACACGATTGGACTCATTCGTACCCTCTTTCGTACGAATGAGAACCTCATTCGGACTGTTCTACCGCATTAGTTCATTGGGACGACTGACTCATCCGCATTTGTTCAGTCGCACCATTGAACCATCCACATCTGTTCAATCACCCGAATAAGCCCAATCGCATACCTTCATTCGCATACATTAGCAGTTTGTTAAAGAGTAAAGTTAAGTGAAATGGTGGACCAATTTTCAGCATACACAAGTAGAGATACCCGTATTCAGAATCTACTGCTGTTGGAGAACGAAGTGGGAACTCACAATAAACCCTCAAAGCTTATAACGTTAGACGACTACCCATAATAGAAGCAACATTTTGAAATCTACTTAAATGGAGTAGATACAAATCTATGGGAGGCAATAGAGTCGGGGTACAACATGCCAGTAGGAGCAGATGGAGTCAAACTTACTCTAAGTGGCATGTCGGATGCATAGAAATTAAGACACAATGCTAAGAAGAAAGTCTACGCTTTGCTCACTCAGTCTATTCTGAAAGACATCTTCCATCAGTATTCGGAGTATACTCAAGCAAAGAAATTATGGGATGCGTTGGAGAAGAGGTATGACAGAAATGCCTCACTCAAGGCCATTAAAGCAAAAGCTTTGAAGAAGGAGTTCGACAACTTCTCTTCAATGGGAAAGGAAGGCCTTGATGATATGATCAACAGATTCTACCACTTGATGAGTGAGATGCACACTCATGGAGTAACTACGTCGATGGAGGATAAGGTATCCAACTTTGTAGATAGACTACTAGAAAAATGGGCTTCTTTCATTTCAAATCTCAGACAGAATGGGATGCTCTTGAAGTTAGATATAAATGAATTCATTCTGAAACTGAGAGAAGAGGAGCTTAGGATGAAGTACAGAGCCCAAAAGGCCAACTACGATCAAAATCCTGCACTTTACAATGCAACTCCTCCGGCCAAGACATCTGGAGCACCACTGCAGACTGCCTTCGTCTCAAGCGCAGCAATTCCTGCACAATTGTCAACTTCAGGGTCCGAAACGTCAGGGTCATCTGGCACCCAGTATATTATACCTGAAGCTAATGCAGCAAAACTAAAAACTAATAACTTTGGTAACGTGACTATTGAGGTGGCCAAAGGGCACATGGACCTCTTAGCTGCTGTAGTCCACTCCTATGATGGACTAGTTGCTGGAAAGTTAGGAAATTGTCATCTGGCAGATGAGGATTATGAACAGGTGGACGAAATGGAGTTGGAACGAATGGACATAATGTGGGCTTTGGCAAGTGCTGTCCGACGAGCTAAAAATTTTGTCACAAAGACCGGACAGAACTTGGTTGCTACCAAAGATACAACCTTTGGCTTCGACAAGTCAAAGGTGACTTGTTTCAACTGTGGTGAGAAGGGACACTTCAAGCGAGAGTATGTGAAGCCAAAGAAGACTGGAATGACAATCCCTTCTCGTCTTTTAATCGTTAGGACAAGGCCACATCTAGCAGTTCTACTTCATCAAACAAGGACCCTAAAGCCTTGACTGCTAATGAGGATGAAGGACAGGACTGGAGCTTCCGGTTCATCTCACCGGAGAGTCCAACATAGCTAGTGTGGAGGACATTGATGACGATTCTGCTAGTGAGGGAGATATAGCAGTAGAGCTCGCGATGTCAAATTCTGAAGACACTGCACATGTGGTCAACCACCTTCCTGAAGAAGGAAAATCTGCATCAACGTCAGAATCACCAGAACCAGAGACAATAGACTCTGCACTCATGGCTGATTCCTCTTCAACATCTCAGGTAAGTACTACTGACTAGTTGTTTAATAATCATGCTTGTTTAGATTGCAATAAATTTAGAGAAAGTATAAACTTGAAATTTGCTAGGTTATTAGATCATAGTGATAGCTTAGTAAAGGATCTAGAACTATGCACTGAGGCTAATAGAGTGTTAAAACAAAACGAGCATAGTTATAAGCAAAGATAGACCTATTGAATAAACAACTTAGGGAAACAGAGGTAGTTGCCTTTAACCAAGCAAATGACATTAGGTACTATCTGAACTCCCTAGAGGACACTAAGAAGCAAAAAGCAGTTTTAGAAATAGAAGTCAACTCTTTAAAACAAAAACTGCACAGTTGGACTAGCTCATCTCACATTGTCCAACACTTAGTGAGAGAGAGAAACAATAGGGAGAAAAATTGGGATACAAAGGGGTTCCACCACCACCTGAGACCTTGATGAACACCAAAAGTAAACCGATTAACAATAATCCCATCAAGGATCACGTGGTGACCACTCCTCTTTTAGTGATCCAGATTTCGTAAGTAAATCCAATGAATCTGATGCTAAACAAAAGGAGGCCACTTCAAAGGCAAAAGGAAAGATGCCTTGTGTTAACCTAGAAATTGAGTTTGAAAGGGTTAATTTAAAGTCAGGTTCTAATAAAGTAAAATCAGTACCCAAAAGGACTATAAAACATAATCAATCACAAGCATCATGTCAAAGTCTAGGTAAACAAGAAATAAAAGATGTAAAACCAGGTAAAGCAATTAAGTTTGTAAAACCCAATCATACATCTAACAAAGAAGTATCTCAATCTAAACACAATAAGGTCGACCATGTGACATCTACATCTCCACCAAAACATATAAATCGTAAAGTTGAAAGCAGATCCTGCTATAGTTATGGAGAGTACAATCACATTGCATCTCATTGTCCTTATTATCAGACACCGAGGAGGAAAGTTGAACTTTCTGCATCTAAAACTAGATCTTTTAAGAGGAATTCATTGACGCCTACTAAAAGAGAGAGTGAACCCAAAGTACAACCCATCAGCTAGTCGTTTGTTTACCACAAACAGGCCTTACACAAAGCTGGACTATGGAAAGAAAAGTCTGCCTCAGTGTCTGAAAACGAGAACAAACAAAAATCTAGGCTTCCCTCAACCTCAAATGGTCAATGGGTTGAGTTTATGATGTGTGATGCCTTGGGGAAACCCAAGCCAGTGAAGGCTTGGGTTTCTAACATAAACTAATGTTTTCATTGAATGTGCAGGGTGTTCGCTATAGTGCTGAGACTAACACGTGGATTGTAGATAGAGGAGCATCCAGGCACATGACAAGGAACAAAGCTCTCTTATCAAACGTCAGACAAATCAAAGGAAGGCATGTTTCATTTGCTGGAAACAAAGGCGGGTACATCACAGCCTAAGGGGAATTGGGGAAATGAGAAAGTTAAGTTTGATAAGGTAAACTACGTCTAACAACTACAAAATAACTTACTTTCAGTTTGTCAAATATGTGATAAAGGATTCAAAGTAGTCTTTGACAACAAGAAGTGCTATGTTCTAAAGAAGGAATACGTGATCCCGCAGGACCAAATCCTAATGTCAGCTTCAAGATATAATGATCTTTATGTTTTGGATCTATCAAAGGCCTCCACAACGGATCGTGAAGTCCAATGCTTCTTGTCCAAAGATACTGAGAAGGAATCTATCTCCTGGAATAGGAGAATGGGACACATAAATCCTAGGAAAATGAATCACTTGATCCAGAATGATCTTGTGAGAGGAGTAAATGTCAAAAACTTCCAACTCCCGGATTTCTGTGTTGCATGCAAAAAGGGGAAACAGACGAAGAAGTCTCATAAGGAAAAGAAAGTTCATTCGATAGAACTTCCTCTTGAACTTCTTCACATGGATCTGTTTGGTCCAATCAGTACAAGAAGCATCACAGGCGACTTGTATTGCTATGTAGTTACTGATGACTACTCAAGATTTTCTTGGGTAATGTTTTTGAAATCCAAATCAGAAACATTTGACTCCTTCAAGGAACTGGTAGCTACACTAGAGTCCCTATACAAGCTGAAGGTGTGACAGGTACGCTCAAACAATGGAACCGACTTCAAGAATCAGTGGATGGAGGCCTATTGCAAAGAAAAGGGAATTGTGCATCAATTTACCTCTGCCTACACTCTTCAGATGAATGGTGTTGCTGAACGGAAGAATCGCAACTTGATAGAAACCGCACGGACTATGCTAGTAGACTCGAAACTACCTATTCAATTCTGGAATGAGGCAGTTGCAAATGCATGTTATACGCTCAATCTAGTTCTGGTAGTCAAACGCCATGGATAAACATGCTACGAGTTACTACAATGACGTAAACCTAAATTAGAGTATCTCGAGCCGTTTGGCGCTCCGTGCACCCTGCTGAAGAAGACTTAGGAGGGAAAATTCAGTGATAAGGTTGATGAAGGGATCGTTCTAGGATACAATATACCGAACAAGAGAGTTTACAATAACTCCACGGGTCAAGTAGAGGTGTGGTATAACGTTGATGTTCGGAGATACACCACACCACCTGCTGGAAAAGGGCCTGCTTACTTCTTCGACTATGATGGATTCTTCAAGTCCTTCAACATACCTCTATCTGTTTCAGAAGATGAGTTGGCAAACAAGATGATGTATGATGTCTTGAACACCCCGTCTCAAGATTCAACAACATCCAGTTCTCAAATTCAATCATTTACCAACTTAGGGGGAGCACTTGATGTGAGTGACTCTTCCTCTGATGAGGAAAATGTGGAAAATGATCAGAACAACCAGGATGTACAGGTTCTGCCTACCACAAGTCCACAAGCATCTGATAGTGATGCATCTGACCATTCGGAACCTCAGACTCTTATTGCCTCAGATCTAGAACCAAATGTTCACAATCTTGATTCTAAGATAGTTGTTCCAACAACACCTGGCTCACGTCTAAATGTCTATCGTCCTTTGGATAATGTTATAGGAGATGTGAGATCAGGGGTTCAGACAAGAAATCAGTTGTACTCAGCTGATTATGCCTCTGTGATGGAAAAGGGATACCTTCACGACGGTGCCTACCGCTGCTTTATGTCTCAGTTTGAGCCAAAGTATGTTAGTGAAGCACTGAATGATGAGGCTTGGGTGAGTGCCATGCAAGAAGAACTTCTTTAGTTTAAGAAGTTAGGGGTATGGACTCTAGTGGATAGACCTAAAGGTGCTAAAGTCATCGGTACCAAATGGGTCTTGAAATGCAAGAAAGATGATCAGGGAGTGATCATCAAAAACAAGGCTCGGCTTGTTGTTCAGGGTTTTTGACAAGTTGAGGGTATCGACTACAATGAAGTGTTTGCACCAGTGGCACGGATGGAAGCAATCCGCTTCTTCCTTGCCTATGCATCTTATATGAAAATCAAAGTTTATCAACTGGATGTGAAGAGTGCATTCCTTCATGGTGAGATTCAAGAGACAGTGTATGTCAGTCAACCCAAGGGATTTGAGGATCCATATCATCGGGACAGAGTTTACAAACTCGACAAGGCACTATATGGGCTTCATCAAGCTCCGAGGGCCTGGTATGAGAAACTCTCGACTCATCTTATGAGACACGGTTTTCGCAGGGGAGTCATTGACTGTACATTGTTTATCAAAGAAAAGGATGGAGATTTACTACTGGTGCAAATCTACGTTGATGACATAACCTTCGGTTCCAAGAACGAAGAATTATGCAAAGAGTTTGAAGCAGTAATGGAGACGGAGTTTGAGATGAGTGCAATGGGAGAGATGAAGTTCTTTCTCGGGTTACAGGTGGATCAGACACCAAATGGGATCTTCCTACATCAGACCAAGTAGGTAGGTGATATTCTCAGTCGGTTTGACATGGAGAATGCTTCTATAGCTAGAACTCCACTTGTTACAAACCATGATGTAGCACCGACGAGAATGGTGATCTGGTAGATGCCACTATGTACCGAGGAATGATTGGATCTCTCATGTATCTCACCGCCTCATGACCTGATATCATGTATGCTACATGTTTATGCTCATGATATCAGGCAAAACCTAAAGTGAACCATTTGATTGGGGTCAAACAGATTTTTTGTTATCTAAAGGGCACACCCACACTTGGATTGTGGTATCCTCATGATGATGACTTTGAACTTATAGCGTATAGCGACTCGGATTATGGCGGCTGCAAGATGAACTACAAGTCTACATCAACAGGGTGTCAGTTCTTTAGGAGAAGATTAGTAACCTGACAGTGTAAGAAGCAGACCTCGGTTGCATTGTCAACCTGTGAAGCTGAATACGTTGTTGCTACAAGCTGCTGTTCTCAAATCGTATGGATTCAACAGCAAATGCGGGATTACGGTTTGAATTTCTCTTCTACTCCTATCTTTGTTGATAACTCTACTGCAATTGCTGTCACTAAAAACCCGGTGCAACATCCTAAGACCAAACACATCAGTATTAAATATCACTTTATACGTGACTGATTTGAAAAGAACTTAATCGATGTGGTAAAAATTAATACAGATTTTCAATGCACTGACCCTATACAAAGGCATTTCACAAACCACATTTTTTATATTTGTTAGAGGTCAACGGAGTTAAAAAGAAAAGTGAGGTCATTCCTGAAGATGACCATGTATAGTCCTATGCGTCGTGTCTAGTTCTTTTTATTTTTTTTCTATTATTTTATTCAATTTGCTTAATGTTAAGTAGTTTAATTACAATTGGCTTATTTCCTTGTCTATTAAAATCCTAAAATGCAAATCTGTTATGGTTTTATAATTTTAGGGGGAGAATAGGTTTAGGCAGTAATAAAAAAACAAAAAACGAGGGAGAAGGAGAGGCAAGCTGATAAAAATAAGATCGTATGTGTGATACTGATTCAATCATTGGAATATGATTGTACACAGGAACAAACCATTTGGGATTTTAAAAAATCAAAATTGAAAAGGATGCAAAGCTGAAGTATAAGTCTGTGTAGTCTGAGCAATATAAAAGGAAATATGATAGATAAGCTAGCTACTACTAAGGTAACACAAAGAAAGTAGACCTAGAGGTTGCTAGATCACAGATGATATGTTGGTAGATTCAAAACAAAAGATAACTAGATGTTTTTGGTGATCTCAAGATTAAACTAAAATGCTTGACTAGCTTTGGGTAACACCTTCTCCCTGGTTAACACAATCAACAAGATTCCAATAAGGGGTGACGAGCAAAATAAACGCCACGAATGTGTGCGTAAGACCAAAGCGTGAGCAAAAGCACATAAAAATGCAAATACAATCAAACTAATAACTTATGTTGTTGTGAGATCTATGCAAAAAGATTGAAATTGCTCAAACAAGAAGATAGGTTATGTGCCTCTCTGCTGTGCGGTGGCACTAACCTGAGGATAAGCATAGCCTATGTACTCTAGAATTCATCATTGTTTGCCGCCTCTTTGCAGTGCGGTGGCACTGACCTGAGGCTTGGCTTCATGAATAGTTTCTTCTTGAAATACTACCCTGAGACCGCTCAAAAATCTCCTGAGGAATGTTGATTACCATATAAGTGTGGGATCCACAAATGCTTGTTGAAATTGTTGGACTAAAAGAACCAATGAGCCAGATTAGAAAAACCTTTAAGTCCCACAGACATCAAAACAACTGAAGTGGTCTACAAAGTCTGAAGACAGTCTGAAGACAAAGTCTGAAGGCAAAGTCTGAAGGCAAAATCTGAAGGCAAACTCTGAAGGCAAAGTCTGAAGGCAAAGTCTGAAGGCAAAGTCTGAAGGCAAAGTCTGAAGGCAAAGTCTGAAGGCAAAGTCTGAAGGCAAAGTCTGAAGGCAAAGTCTGAAGGCAAAGTCTGAAGGCAAAGTCTGAAGGCAAAGTCTGAAGACAACAACTGAAGACAAAGTCTAAAGACAACTACTGAAGACAAAGTCTGAAGACTAAGTTCTCAGAAGTTGTCACAACAGCTGAAGTAGTTCTCTTCAGTAGTTGTGATGGTTTACTTTTCAGTAGTTTGTAATCAGTAGTTTTATATTATGTAAAACATCCGAAGTTCTTACACTTCAGATGTTATAACTTCAGTAGTTGTAATGTTAGCTTGTACTTAGCTTTTTGTGAAGGTCTCCTCAGTTGTTGTGGACATCTTCAGTAGTTTACTTTATTTTCAGTTGTTTGTATAAATCAGTTAGCTGTCACTATCAAGTGATGTCAGCTGATGTCACATTCCTTTATAAAAGGAATTTTGACCTAATTTCCTTGTAACCATGAAGCATGTGGGTGAATGAAAACATTCTCTTTGCAGAAAACTTTCTCTCTCTATAGCCGTTACTGTTTGATTGAATATTCATATTATTCTTGCTTAAATTTCGTCTAATTCTTATGCTATTCCACTGCAAATCTTAATCTAATTGATCAAACTAGATCTCAATCCTTTCAAATTGTATCAGCGCTGGTTAGTCATTGATCGATTTAACAATTGATCATTGAAACTGCTCTTTTGATATCTAAGTTTGATCGAATTAGCAAATTTGCAAGAATTGGTTATAGAGTTTGATTTTCTGTTGCTTCCGGTGAATTAATTTGAGATTCGCCTTGTTTAAAACTGTGTTGTTGAGTTTTTGAGCTAGATCTGTTAAAATCTCATTGAACCTGTTTGAATTGGTGAAAATGGCTACATCAATCAATGATCCTCACAATACTGCCTCCTCAACAAAGCCTCCGATGCTTGTTAGGAGTGAGTATAGCATATGGCAACGCCGAATGCTCCATCACCTGTTTGTCAATAGTTCAGGTTATTAGAAATCTATGGTTCATGGACCATATAAGCCTATGGTGAGTAATCCGGAAACCAATGAGATGGTTCCGAAGAAGAAAGAGCAATACTCAGATGAAGATCTGAAACTGTTTGAAATTGATGCTAAAGCCCATGGAATTCTGGCCATGGCACTGCCTGATGAAATCTATTCTGGACTTATGCATCATGAAACTACTCATGACCTCTGGGTTGTTCTAAAAGAACAATTTGGAGGAACTGATGAGGTCTTGGAAAACAATAGAGAAATCCTTTCCCAGCAATATGAGACATTCTCTCATAGAAAGGGTGAGTCACTAACTCAACAGTTTGAGCGATTTTCCTGTTTGATATCTGAGTTGAAAGTGGTTAAACATGAATATACAAACAGTCAGATGAACAACAGATTCCTCAGATCCCTGCCTGAGAGATGTGACACATATACTATTGTCCTACGCTCCAGTGCAAATCTGGACAATCTATCTCTCACCCAACTTCATGGGAAACTGTTAACATTTGAAAGAGAGATAGAACAGAAAAGGAAACTGCCTTTATCTAGGAAGCTCACTGATGATTTTGTACCAGGGAATACTGCTCTAGTCGGTCCTAAGTCAGAATATACTGCATCAGAAAGTTCTTATGATAAGCATATAGATTTCTCTTCAAACAGTGGAGATCCTGCTTTTGTTGGTGTTGATAGTAATTCAGGGTGTAGTAGTGATAATTTGTGCTTTTTGATGGATGATTTGAAAGGAATTGCTGATGATAATCTGGAAGAGATGGATATTTTGAGCCAAATGGCATTAATCAATATCAGATCTCAAAATTTTACAAAAGGACAGGTAGAAAATTTCATGGTCTCTGGAAAAACCAGGTTGGTTTTGACAAGAGCAAGTTAAGGTGTCACAAGTGCCATAGACTTGGACATTTTGCAAGAGAGTGTAGATCATCTAGATCTAACTCCTCTGCACCCTTTTGTGACCTTTCCATGCAATAGCTCATAAAACAAAGGGCAACACTCTACCATTTCTGGTCATCATTTACAAATTCAATCATCTCCTGTATATTTTGTCCCTCAAGTTCAAATGCCATATCCTTATCCCTTTTACATGCCTAGTCCAATCAGGTTCCTGTACCCATAGCTCAACAATCACATGCCCTACCTAAGCCTCAACCATCTCAATCAAATCAACAATCTCAATCTCAATCTCAATCACATCAAAGCTTTTTCACACCTGGAGTTGTTGACTGGAGTAGCTTACCAGATGATCTTTCTGGTTATTCTGAACAAGTGTTTTCTGGTGCTGGTCAACATGGTGGTGAAAATCCTTTTGGTAATGTTGCTCTTATGGCCGTGGAGTCTACTGATGGTTCATGCTCAATGCATCATCATCACAGGTACCACAGGTATCTTCTGAGCCTAAGGCCAAGTTGTGTTCTGAGTCATGCATAGCTGTTTTTGTCTCAATTAGAGAAGCAAATGTAGCTTTAGTTAATCAAAATCTTGACCTAGAGAAAATGATTTCCAAAGGAAAGCTGAGTTTGAGTCTGTCTTAAAGGAAAAAGATGATGAGATTTACAAATTAAAATGTCAAATCACTAATGAAAAGGCAAAGGTAGAGGTCATTTTAGAGAATCATAAGAATCTCAAAGAAACACTTGCAGCTACTCAAGTAGAGTGTGAATGCTGGGTAACATCCTGCAAGGGGTTTGAAATGCTTCTCAGTAAGCAAACAGCTTCAAATGTGAAGTTTGGGATTGGGTATAATCACACTGTACCTCGTACAGATTTTACTCCCAAGACAGAAGTAAAATCTGAAGGTGAAAGCAATTCCCAAACCACATCATCATGTGTCTCATCTCAAGTGATAATGCAAAATCAGAGGATGAAGTCAGTAATATTACCTCAGCTAATCAATCTGCTGATGGTATCACTGCCGATAAACACATGATCAAAGAAAAGCTAAGTACTTTAGTTGTTGTCTCACAAAGTATTCAAAGTACTAAAGAGCAAGTAACAACACCTGAAGAACATTCAAACCAAATGAAAACGTACATGGTTTGACAACTGCTGAAGAGTCTATCAGGAAATCCAAAAGTACTGATAGAAAACTTCTGAAGAACAAATCTTCAGTTGTTACAAATCCTTCAGTACTTAACATAAGTACTAAGAGGAAGAAAGTACTGAAGAACACACCTTCAGTAGTTTCATCTTCTTCAGCAGTTGAACAACAGAAGATGAAGAAAAAGCCATGTGAAATATGTGGTCTATTCAATCATCTCACTGCTGAATGTTGGTACAGAAAGGGTTCAAATTCAACAAAGATAAAATCATTAAAAGAAAATTACTAAAATGAAAGATGAATTTGAACCAAGTTTGTGCCACAATCATCTCAATCTATAACCCAAAGTTCTTACAAAAATCTAAAAAAAGAAGGAAGGGTTTTATCATAAAACAGCTGAATATTTCCTCATGGAATATCAAAACACCAGACTAAGTTTGTGTCTTTCAAAAAGGAGGACATGGTGAGTCACAGGAACCAATCAAAAACAAGTACTGATGTGTCTGCTGAACTGAAGGCTTTAACAACCAATCAGACACAACTTGTTGTGATGGTTCAACATCTGTTGGGGAGAGTTAACCAAATAGATGTACCTGTGATTAAACCACTGAAAAGGAAAACTAAGCCAAAATCAAAGGAATCCTTTTCAGCACCATCTCCACCTTCAAAGGTTGTTAATCATGACAAATCAGTTAGTATAAAATCTATTGATGAGAACAGACCCAAAACCAAAATGGTTTGGGTCTCAAAAGCTAACTAGTTTGTTGTGACAAATGCAGGGTTCTTCAGTATGCCATAGAAGCATCTGGTATGTGGACAGTGGAGGATCTATGCATATGACAGGGAGCAGTTCTCTTCTTCATGAGTACTCTCAAGGAAAGAAGGGATTGTATCTTTTGGTAATGATGCTAAGGGTTACATATCGGCAAAGGCTTTGTGTCAAATGGTGAGATAAGATTTGATGATGTTAACCATGTGGAGAATCTCAAGTACAACTTGTTGAGTGTCAGTCAAATGTGTGATAAAGCGCATGTTGCACTTTTCACCAGTCAAAACTGTCGGATTCTGTCTTCCAATGTTTTGAGAATGATTGACAAGATATTGGATGAATATACTCTCCTGAAGGCAAACAGGATTGGAAGAGTATATGCCTTAGACTTATCAAAGAAAATTGATCTAAAAGCCCATCCATGTCTGTTCTCCAAGGCATCTCCTTAGGAATCTGAACTATGGCATAGAAGGCTTGGTCATGTGAATCTTAAAAACATGAACCAGCTTATCCATCCATGGTTTAGTGAGAGGTCTGCCATTAAAGGAGTTCAAATGTGATGACAACTGCTCTGCTTGTTTAAAAGGAAAGCAACACAAAGTATCATTTCCTCCAATAGAAGAACCAAAGTCCAATGCCTGCTTGCAATTACTGCATATGGATCTTTTTGGTCCAGTAAGAGTGATGAGCATGGCAATAAAAAATACTGTCTCGTAATTATGGACGATTATTCTAGATTTGTATGGACCTTCTTCTTACATTCAAAAGATGAGGCTGGTCAAATCATCATCTACTTTGTGTTGCATGTGGAAAAGCAGTACTCTCTTTCTGTCAAGTGTGTGAGAAGTGATAATGGCACAGAATTTAGAAACCACACACATGATGAATTCTATTTCTCTAAGGGAATCAAGAGGCAGTATTGCATTCCAAGAACTCCTGAACAAAATGGAGTGGTGGAGAGAAAGAACAGGACCCTTATTGAAGCCACAAGGTCAATGTTGGCTAATTCTGGTTTGCCACTAACCTTTTGGGCTAAAGCTGTCAACACAGCTTGCTATGTGCAAAATATAGTGTTAGTAAATTAGAGATTGATAAAGACTCCTTATGAAGTGTTACATCATTTGGCCCCTCTGATTCCTTCTTTAGAGCATTTGGGTGTCCCTGTTATATTCTTAACACAAAGGATCCACTTCAGAAGTTTGAATCAAAGGTGGATGCAGGGTATTTTGTTGGGTATTCATCTACTTGCAAGGCATACAGAGTTTTTAATTGCAGAACAAAGATAGTTGAAGAAACCTTGCATGTAAAGTTTAATGAATCTCCAAAGGAGAAAATCCCACAAAACCCTATGGAGTTATTTGATTTGGAAATACTGCTATATGTTCCTTAACAGGCTCCAACTGTTGCAGATTCTGTGAATCTATCATCTCCTGCAACTAGTCATTCATCTGGTGATTCAAATGCAAGGTTTAGTGATCATCTGCCTTAGTCTACTAACCTTGATGTTCCTGTAGCTTCAGCAGTTCCATCCAAAACAAATGCTGATGAGATCTCTGATTCCTCTACTTCATTTAAATTGCCATCTCATTCTAGGTTTCAAGAGTCTGGATCAACATCTGTTGCTGCTGAATCTCCTACAAACACTTGCACAGATCTTATTGAGTACCAAGAACTGAAGAATCACCCCATGTCTCAGATCATTGGTGACATCAATGCTGGTGTTTCAACTAGAAGTCAATTGTCCAATTTCTGCTTTTATGCTTACTTCATCAGTCAGCAAGAGCCAAAGAACTATCATATTGCATTAAGAGATAATGGATGGGTTGAAGCCATGCAACTTGAACTTCTTCAGTTTCAAAAGCAGCAAGTGTGGGAACTGGTTCCTCTACCCCAAGGTAAGTGTGCAATAGGCACTAAATGGGTGTTTAGGAATAAAACTGATGAAAAAGGTCAAATTGTCAAGAACAAGGCCAGACTGGTTGTACAGGGGTTTTCACAAGAAGAAGGTATTGATTATGATAAAACCTTTGCCCCTGTAGCCAGACTGGAGGCAATTAGATTGTTCTTAGCTTATGCTGCTTTCCATAATCTTAAAGTTTTTCAAATGGATGTCAAAAGTGCATTCTGATATGGTAAAATAAAAGAAGAAGTTTATGTGTGTCAACCACCAGGTTTTGAAGATCATAAACATCCAGATTGGGTGTATAAGCTTGATAAGGCTCTTTATAGGTTAAAACAAGCTCCCAGAGCCTGGTATGAAACACTGTCTAACTTTCTTCTTCAAAATAATTTCACTAGAGGCTCCATAGATAAAACTTTGTTCATTAAGAAAGTAGGCATGCATAATCTCCTTGTTCAAATTTATGTAGATGATATTATTTTTGCATCCTTTGATCCACAGTTGTGTGATGCCTTTACTAAGTTGATGCAACAAAAGTTTGAAATGAGTGCCATGGGAGAATTATAGTTCTTTCTGGGTTTGCAAATCAAACAAATGGCTGATGGAACTTTCATTCATCAGTCAAAATATACAAAGGATTTGTTGAAAAAGTTTGATTTACAAAACTGTAAGCCCTATTCTACTCCCATGTGCAGCACCACACAACTGGATGCTGATCAGAAAGGTAAAGCAGTTGATGAAACTCTTTAAAGATGTATGATTGGTTCCTTGATGTACCTTACAGCTTCCAGACCAGACATTATGTTTGCAACTTGTGTCTGTGCTAGATTTCAGGCTGCACCTAAAGTATCCCATATGATTGCAGTCAAAAGGATCTTTAGATATTTGCAAGGAACTCAATCTCTAGGACTTTGGTATTCTACTGGGCACTCTTGCAAATTAGTTGCTTTCTTTGATAGTGAGTATGCAGGGTGTAAATTAACCAGAAAATCAACCTCTGGTGGAAGCCAATTTCTAGGCAATTGTTTAGTTTCTTGGCAGAGTAAGAAACAAACTTCAGTTGCTACATCCAATGCTGAAGCAGAGTACATTGCTGCTGCAAGTTGTACATCTCAGGTACTCTGGCTTCAGAATCAATTACTGGATTATGACATTACAGAGACTAAGACTCCTTTACTGATGGATAGTGCTTCAGCTCTTTGTATTGTTAAGAATCCTGTCCAGCATTCTAGGACCAAACATATTGAGATCAGACATCATTTTATCAGGAATTGTTATGAAAAAGGTTTGATTGATCCAAAGTTTGTTCCTAGTGCTGATGAGCTTGCAGATATATTTACTAAGCCTTTGGCCAGTGCAACTTTCCAAAATCTTCAGCTAAGGCTTGGTATGCTGCAGCTTGAATGATTTGACAACTACTGATGATCTCGGTTCACAAGTACTGATCAACATTAGTATACAGCTGTCAAAAATAAGTACTGATATGTTATTTTATCTTCAGCAGTTTTCATAACTACTGAAGACTAAATTACTTAAAAGTACTGAAGTACTTTATTTGTTGAAAAGTACTGATGTAGTTACAACTACTGATGTGGTTACAACTACTGATGTCTGTTGTAACAGATAAGTACTAATGACCAATGAAACATCTGAAAATCAGATAATCTGCTGAGTAAGTGTTAAGGTCAAATGAAACAACTGAGATCTGTGAATTGACGACAACAACTGATGAGCAATTTTACTCTTTAATTGTTTCAAACAACTGCTGTTTCATTTCAAAACAACTGAAGCCAAAACCAAGTCTTCAGTAGTTTCAAACTATTGATGACTAACACCAAGTCTTCAGTTGTTTACAACATCTGAAAGTTAAAACCATGTCTTCAGTCGTTTCTAACAACTGATGACTAACACCAAAACTTTCAGTTGTTTTCTTTCAGCCGTTTCATAACCTATAAATACCTAACCCTAACTTCAAACTTTTCATAAGTTGTTTTACGAACGTTCATCTTCCATTAATGACGACCATGCAAATAAAACCACGACACAACTGTGTTGCCTACTTCACAAAATCGGCCTTTTGGACTAACTTCAAAATTTTCATAAGTCGTTTCTAACAACTGATTCCCCGTATCAAACTGTTTTTCTTCTGAATCCAACTATCTATCCCGATACCCTTCGCCAATTCTGGACAAATGTCACTGTCCATACTGGTGAGAATGATGTCGCGATCACTCTCCAGTCTTTTGTAAACTAGAAGAAGGTGGTAGTCATTCCTGCTATCATTCACCAAACCCTAGATCTGAATGATGCCACCTTTGTCACCAAATACCCGAAGGGCACCACTGATCTATCCTTCATCAACCATGGATATGAGGGCAACCTAAGTGCTACAACCATTCTGAAGAAGTACTTCCATGATGCTGAATGCCTAATCTTTCACATGATCAATGTCTGCCTTGCCCCCAAATCCTCTTCATGGGATCAAATGTCATCCAGGTGGCAGCAGGTATTGTATTCTATCCTTGAACGCAAAAGCTTAAATTTTTCTGAAATTATATTTTTGGAATTAAAAGATCTGGCAATGAAACCTGTGGCTAACAAATGGATATTATATCCAAGGTTTCTTATGGCCATAATCATAAATCAATAAAATTTGATGGCCTTGTTGGCCTTGGAGTCCCTGTTATGGTAATTTTGCCAGAGGTATACTCCAGGCACAATTCTGACCCACAACTCAAAGAGGCTGCCAAACTGCTAAAACCCAAGCAGAATGAACCCACAGCCTCATCCTCCAGATCCAAAGTCCCCTCCAAAACACAATCCAAACAAACCAAAAAGGCTACTCAGGGAGTTAAGTCCCCTGATGACGCCCCTGCAGCACAAAGGCAGGATGAAACTACGGGAAGTAATCCCCCTGTAGTTTCCATGACTCGAACTGCTTAAACCGCTCAGATCCTCTCAACAGGAATCCTGATGCAACCAAAAATGGGGAAACCACATTACTGGAATCTCTCTCACTTGAGAAGATTGCCATTGAAGAGCACCATTCACCCCAGGTGCAATCTTCTTCACCCTTATCTCCCACTGAAGCCACCCCTACAAGCCCAACTATTGTTATTGCACAAGTGCTGACTCAACGACATTCCTCTAACCCTCCCCAGAAACCTATTACCACTGGGAAAACCTCAACAGTTGAGGGAGAGGATTATAATGTGGCTGATAACCCACAACACAGGGCTTATAGAGTTCAATCTGCCTGTGTAGAGGAGGCGATTCGAACATCTGGTGAGCCTGCCTCTTCTCCTGTTTCAGCACATGAACAGGATGAAGGTGGTATCATCTCTAAAACCTTACCAGAGGTAACTGCTAATGAAGGACATGATCCTGAGGCAGGAAGTCCCCAGTTCCAAGAAATAAGGGCACATGTGAATACTGATCTACACTCAGCACATGTTCATCCTGATTTAATCAGGAGGTCAGATGATTCAGCCAAGACTGATGATGACTTGGGCTTTTTCTTTGATGTTCTAGCCCACAACACCATTCTTGAGGCTGAGGTTTGCAGACTACAAGAACTGCTTGCCAAAATGTCACAAGAATCAAGTCCATCTGCCCAAATTCACCCACAGATGGCAGTTTCTTTTGAAGCTCTCCCAAACACTGAGCCACTCCCACTAACAATGCCACCATCCTCTGATTCAGGCACCATTTCTCAGGGATAGAACCCCTCTAAACAAATGGTTGCTGCCTTTCAATCCTCCTTACCTCTCATCAGTTCCATCATCACTAACATTATGCATCAAGCCATTAATGAGAGGCTTTCCTCAAATCTTCAAACCTTAGTTGATGGTGTTGTTTCTAAGAGACTTTCTGACATTCAACCCCTAAACCCAATGCAACCAAAAAGGTGGAGTCTAAGTCAGGGAAAGTAGACAAAAGAAAGAGAGTTCAAGAGGAAGAAGAAAAAGAGAAGAAAGAAAAGGAGATGATCACATACAAGAGAAAGAAGAGTGCTGAATAGACTGAAGATGCGAAAAAGTTAGAAGACCTGATCAAAGAAGCTGATGAGCAACATAGCAGATCTATGGATAAGATCATTGATCAACTCTTCAGACAAGGTTTTGACACAGCCAAACTTGACTCTGAAATCAGAAGGCTAGAGATTCAAGAGATGAACATAGATAGGCAAGTTGGAGTGAGAAAGAAAGGGAAACGCTGGAAGCTATGACAAGATTCATATCAAAGCATTTGGGAAGATCAATCATTAAAGTGAAGTTATGGTCCAGAGACAGTATTTTGGAGATAACCACCAGAATCTGTTCTTCTGAAGTATTCAACAAAGGATTGATCATAGAAGCTCTTGATGAAGCTGGTGCTGGGAAAAGGTCTGATATGGCAAAGTTATCCAAAGCTTCACTCGCAACCAAGATGCTAGAGCAGCCTGCACAATCTCCTACACCAAAACAACCAACTTCACAACCCTCAAAACCAACTTCTTTACCCAAGAAACCTACTCAAACCACTACCAATGATGCACCCAAGAGGAAGAGAAGGTGTTGAGGATGGAAGAAGAAGAAGATGATGATGAGGATGATAGTCTGCCAATCTCTGCTGTTCTTAAAATAAAGATGCCTGAGCCCAGGAGTCAACCAACAACAATCACACCTGACATCCAAATGCAAATGATAAAAGTCAAACTTGAAGAAGAAGAACAACACAAACAACATGATGAGCAGCTGTTAAGAATGGTTGATAAAGAGTTTCCTAAGTCTTCATCCATACAAGCTATGAAGAAACATGCTCAGAGGTTGTATGCTCTCAGATTCACATTTCAATATCAGAAAGAGAGAGTGAGAATTTGGCTTGACCTCAGAGTAAGTGACAGAATTCATAAAAAGAAGATTCCAAGTAGATACAATGGCCAAGTAAAGAAGATTGTAGATGCTGTGATAATGTTGGCCATTGTAGTGTCACCCTAGGGAATCCTTGATGACTTCAAGAGAGCTTACAAGTCTAAGATGACTCCACAAACTTTACTAGAAAACAAAATGGTAAAGAAGGGGTTAATCTACAAGAAGCTTGAAGAAATAAGAAGAAATGAGCTCCAGTTGTTACTTGAAGGTACTCATCCTGATGAGTTTGCATACAAAGAAATAACTACTATGGAGCTGAAGAATGGAAAGAATGTTAAGTACTTATCAGAGTACTATGGGCCTGAGTTCTTCTTTGAAAGTAAAGCTAAAGAACTCATAATGGAAGAACAAGTTGTATTCCTTGAGGCCAATGTCAGAGAGTCTTACAGACTCATCATTGGGAAGTAGGTCTCATGGATGGGATAACAGCTCTGTGTCCAATTCCCCAAGTCAGAGTTCCCATTCATCCTTTGCAAATCAACTTTATGAAACCTTTTCCCTGGCATGAGCTTAATTTGAAAATTTCTGAGCTGATCCAGAAAATGTTTCTGCCAATAAGTGGGACGTCAATAATCTTAAAGGTATTGGCTGCATTGGTTCAGGGGGAGTTTGTTGGACCAAAAGAACCAATGAGCCAGATCAGAAAAACCTTTAAGTCCCACAGACATCAAAACAACCGAAGTGGTCTACAAAGTCTGAAGACAAAGTCTGAAGACAAAGTCTGAAGACAAAGTCTGAAGACAAAGTCTGAAGGCAAAGTCTGAAGTCAAAGTCTGAAGTCAAAGTCTGAAGACAAAGTCTGAAGACAAAGTCTAAAGGCAAAGTCTGAAGAAAAAGTCTGAAGGCAAGTCTGAAGGCAAAGTCTGAAGGCAAAGTCTGAAGGCAAAGTCTGAAGGCAAATTCTGAAGGCAAAGTCTGAAGGCAAAGTCTGAAGGCAAAGTCTGAAGGCAAATCTGAAGGCAAAGTCTGAAGGCAAGTCTGAAGGCAAAGTCTGAAGGCAAAGTCTGAAGGCAAAGTCTGAAGGCAAGTCTGAAGGCAAAGTCTGAAGACAAGGTCTGAAGCAACGTCTGAAGACAAGTCTGAAGGCAAAGTCTGAAGGCAAATTCTGAAGGCAAAGTCTGAAGGCAAAGTCTGAGGCAAAGTCTGAAGGCAAAGTCTGAAGGCAAAGTCTGAAGGCAAAGTCTGAAGGCAAAGTCTGAGGCAAAGTCTGAAGACAAAGTCTGAAGACAAAGTCTGAAGACAAAGTCTGAAGACAAAGTCTGAAGACAGTCTGAAGACATAGTCTGAAGACAAAGTCTGAAGACAAGTCTGAAGACAAAGTCTGAAGACAAGTCTGAAGACAAAGTCTGAAGACAAAGTCTGAAGACAAAGTCTGAAGACAAAGTCTGAAGACAAAGGGGGTGTTTGTTTTTTTAAAAAACCTCTTCCCCACCTCTTCATCTGCGCGCTCGCAGACGCGGGAAGAGGTTTTAACTTCGCAGACTGTTTGTTTTTTGGAAGACGTTTCCTTAAAAAACGTCTTCCTCACCTCTGCAGGGAGAAGAGGTGGAACAATGTCTTCACACCTCTGCTACCGCGAACAGCCCCCCTTCCCCCCTTCGCGACCGCGAACAGCCCCCCTTCCCCCCTTCCCCCCTTCGCGACCGCGAACAGCCCCCCTTCCCCCCTTCGCGACCGCGAACAGTCCCCCTTCCCCTCTTCGCGACCGCGCCCCTTCCCCCCTTCGCGACCGCGCCACCGCCCCCCGTCGCCACCGCGCGACCGCACCCCGTCGCCACCCTGCTTCTCCCCTTCGCCTTCCTCCACTTTGATCTGCAGGTACGTTTTTTTTGTTTTATAATTTGTTGTTTGTATGATTAGTTTGTATATAGTTAGTTTGTTTGTATTATTAGTTTGTTTGTATGATTAGTTTGTTTATAGGATTAGTTTGTATATGGTTAGTTTGTTTGTATGATTAGTTTGTTTGTATGATTAGTTTGTTTGTATGATTACAGAATATTTCAGCATTCTGTAGATGTTAAAAACAAACAGTCTTTTTCTTGCAGACTGTAGACATTTGGTCCACCTCTTCTGCTGCAGATGTCTGTAGACGTGGTCCGCAGACTGCAGACGTTTTCCTGCAGAAAAAACAAACAGCACCAAAGTCTGAAGACAACTACTGAAGACAAAGTCTGAAGACCAAGTTCTCAGAAGTTGTCACAACAGCTGAAGTAGTTCTCTTCAGTAGTTGTGATGGTTTACTTTTTAGTAGTTTATAATCAGTAGTTTTATATTATGTAAAACATCTGAAGTTCTTACACTTCAGATGTTATAACTTCAGTAGTTGTAATGTTAGCTTGTACTTAGCTTTTTGTGAAGGTGTCCTTAGTTGTTGTGGACATCTTCAGTAGTTTAGTTTACTTTCAGTTGTTGTATAAATTAGTTAGCTGTCACTATCAAGTGACGTCAGCTGATGTCACATTCCTTTATAAAAGGAATGTTGACCTAATTTCCTTGTAACCGTGAAGCGTGTGCATGAATGAAAACATTCTCTTTGCAGAAAACTTTCTCTCTCTATAACTGACACTATTTGATTGAATATTCATATTATTTTGATTAAATTTCGTCGAATTCTTGTGCTCTTCTGCTGCAAATCTTAATCTAGTTGATCAAACTAGATCTCGATCCTTTCAAATTATTCCTTAAACTGTCACCAATCTATGTTGAAATAAACAAACCTTAAACTGTCACCAATCTATGTTGAAAGTCTGTGTATGGATTTAAGAGGACCAGTATACTGACAGTCATTGTGGCTACAATTCTTGAAAGTTAAAATTAGTGTGGGGACCTAAGAGTACTAGTATGATTTTCCAAATTTGCTAAATGACTCTGGATGAAAAACAAGAATAGAGCATCAAATTTTTTTTAAATAACGTGTCCTGAATGATTTGAGTATCCTGTATGATTCCAAATTGAATTGGTCTATATATGGTTTAGGTGATTGAAGCTGCTCTCTCAGAAAAATTATTCCTTAGAACTACATCTTAGGAGTTAACCCTCATAAAAACACAAAAACATGTCTTAGTTTTAAGTTTTAAGTTTTATTTCTTTTATTTCTCTACAAAATTTGTCAAATTCAGTATGTTAGTATCGGACTACGTCATGGAAGTTGATAAGGAACCTTATCATCTAAAAGGTTACGTCTGAGGTGACCACACGTGCTTTCAAATAAAAAATAGGTCACGTCTGAGGTGACAAAATGTTTTAAAAGGATCATGTTTGAGGTGATCAAAGGTTTTTCACGGTAAATGATCATGTCTCAGATGATCAATTGCTCATAACGTTTATTCATAAATTAAAAGAGGTGTAAAATGTAAAATGGTCTTAAAGTCAAAAACCATGAGTATGACTCATTCGCACGACTGGACCATGAGCATGGACCAGTTGTACGATTAAAGGATACGAATGTGCTCATCGCACGATTAACCAACACGTATGGGACATACATGCGATTCGACCATCAGTATGACTCAAATCACATGATTGGACACCTAAAATGGGCAAACCGCATAAATGAAGGTGACCGAATGACACTATCGCACGACTGACCTCTAGTCACACAACCAAAGATGACTGACTGTGCCACTCGCACAACTGATCTTCAGTCGCACGAACAACTTGTGCGACTGGGCTTAGTCGCACGATTGAAGGGAACCCTAGTATAAATAAAGGGGTATTCGGTCGCAGTCACTCATCACCCCAAAAATAACCCTAAGTCGCACGACAAGTCGTTACCCTACCAAAATTTCGTTTGAGCCTAGTATACCACTAATTCTTGTGTACAGACGATTTCCACTGACTTTACAGGTATATTGTGGCTCAATACAATCATATTTCATTCAATTTGACTCCTAAATCGACAAGTTCCACCCAAACCAAAAACCAAGACTTGTTTGACAAAATAACCTAACTAATCTGAGCAAACAATTGAAATTAAGGTTATTAGGTGTTAAGTATAATGATTGCGAGCACAATGAACCAAAATACGACATCTAATCATGAGAATTGGTCAAAATTTGAAATTGAATTGAACAACAGTCTGTCAGGCAAATGGACTGGTGGATGAACTTCAGTCGCACGACTCAATAGTGTGAATGGCTAAACCGCACGAGTGGACCATGCGTATGAGTTCGGTCGCCCGACTGATGTACGCAAATGAGTTTACATACGTATGAACTCAGTCGCATGACAACTCGTACGTATTAGATAATTCGCACGACTAGATCTTAGTCGCACTACTCATTCGCACGACTAGAACTCAGTCGCACAGTCTCATTCGCATGACAGAACAGAAAGAATTTCAAGTCTAAGTGATTCAATATATCATTCCTCAATGGATACTAACGTTTATATTCATTGTGTAACAGATGACGAGTCGGTGGACTACGAGCACTAAGCACAACATATGTGCTCATCTGCATCTGACTTCCAAGAATGCTTCAGACTTTTCTAGCATTATCTCATTCCTCAGGAGATCAAGGATCTCTCATGCCATATCTACTCCATGTACACCGTATCGCTCTATTCAGCAGGCCTTCTGGGAAGGAGCAGTTGTTGATAGATCCTCAGAGCGTCATCGTATCAGGAGTTCTATTTTTGGAGAGGCCATTGAGATCACTGAGGATGATCTGAGGACGGTGTTGCAGTTTGGGGACGATGCTGACTGTCCCACTGGACTACACCCCCTTACTGTCCGAGGATGATTCTTGCAAGCTAAGTACTCTGGGGATATCAATGCAGGGGTGCTCAACAAGAGCAACATGTGTCCCTAGTTCAAGTACCTAGCACATGTGTTGCTGTAGTGCATAGCGTCTCGGAAGGGAGGATTTGATAAGCTATCAGATCAGATCCAGAACGCATATGCAGCATTGGTGCTGAACCATCCGTTCAGCTTCTCCAAGATGATCTTCATCTACTTGGTGGAGAACATTGAGAGGAAAGGGAAGGAGGGATTCTGCATGTACCCTCGATTCATGAACTGATTATTGACCAGAAGCTCCCTTCCTTGCCAAAGGAGAAGGAGGATGCTGTGACTCTCGAGGTGATGGACGACACTACTTTGGGTCGTATGAAGGTCTATAGGGGGAAGCAGGTTAAGCCCCCTGTGAGGAGATTGTTTGGGCATCTTGCATGAGAGGATTACGTGGCACTGGCTAGGCGTAAATGGTGTCACGTTGACAGTGACTCTCCTGCATCTCTGGCTAGGATTACAGCTCCCGGAGGATGACTCTGATGATGATGATAGCGGGGATGTTGGAGATGCAGGGCCCACTTAACCAAGGGGTCCCACTACTGATGTAGCATCTCCTGCATCTACCCCCACTAGAGATGGAGCTGAGACTGCTGGATTCCACCAGGATTTCATACCTGGTGAGGAGGAGGAGTCAGATGATGAGCTGTTGACTTGGACTGTGGGCAGTAAAGTCATTGCTACAGAATGAGGGCTCTGAGCGGTTGGTGAACGCCCCGACGGGTCGGGAGAGGCTGACACTGATCCAACATATGCTCCTGATCAGCCAAGCCGTGTTCTAGGGGGAGCATCCTCCTCGACAGGATCGAGGAAGAAGATGATGGCTCAGTCCCACAGCATGAAGAAGAAGAAAAGATGACTCACCTTCATCACTACCACCACCACCACTACTTCTACCACCACTACTCCACCCACTACCACCACCACAGCTACCACCACTACCATAATACCCACTATCACCACCACACCTCCACCAACCACTACTACAGCCACACCTCCACCAGTTATAGCACCCCCAATCTACAGCATAGCCACCACCACCACCACTAGCCACTATGTTGTACCACCATCATACCCCTCCTACACATCAGGATCACCTCTGCCTCCTAATGGGGTAGAGGAACAGCTCTGAGCAGTTAACCGTATGGTGCTGAGGTGGTTGGCGGAAGACAAAGAGAACACTGCTCAGCTGCGACAGCTAGTAGACCTTAGTGTTGTCCAAGCTCTGCAGATATCTTAGCAGGCACATCCGATGGATGCTCAACGTGTAGAGATAGCCCAACTCCAGGAGCAGCATGTCCTATCAGCAAAAAGGATTGAGGAGTTGGATACCACTAACCAGACCACCATGCTATGTCTAAAGGGATCCAAGAAAGAGCCCCTTGAGATCAAGGAAGGGGATGGGGATGATAGTGATGATGAGAGTGAGGATGACGATGGTGATGATGATACTGATGCTACTGGTGATGCTGGAGATGATGTTGGTGATGATGATGACGATGACGACTCATCTGCTGCGGGTGCCACATCTGCAGTGAGAGGAGGACTAAAAGAGCACAAGATCAAGGTGCCTCCACATCCGCCCTATCAGAATAAGAGCTGATGATCTAGGACAAGAGTAATGCTTAGATGTTTTTTTCTTGTTATTTAAAATCATATGTATTTGGATCATGTATCAAATTAATGTAATGAGTGTTTATATTTAATGTTAATGTTTCTGTCTTGATTATTAACTAATGACTGCTGTGTTGAATGTCTAAATCAAGTAGATCCAAAATTCAAAGAGATGACTATGATATTGCTCCCCTCCAACAGGTCAAGACTCAACTCACATTGATTCTTGATCTGTAGGGTATTGTCAGGGCATCGGTAATGTATACTCCTGAAGAAGGAGAAATCATTACAATCCCACTGACGAGCAACTAGCCGAAATGTTCAAGCTGAATGTTGAAAAGATTGTGAAAGATGCTCTGACTATGCATGTAGAAGTGACGATGAGCTTGAGGATGTCGATGAGATTAAGATAGAAGATGTCACTGCACAACACTATCCAGAGTATACTGACAATGAGGGAACTGTCATTCCTAATCTGGGAGACACTCTTGTCAGTGACACTTTTGAGACTCTGGATAGGATGGAGCAAGAGTCAGGAAAGGATAAAGATAATGCCAAAGCCACAGATACTAAAGTGAACATCAAAAAGACAGAATGGGCAGCATGTTTTGAGGAGATAAGAGCCCAACGCAGCGCTTCAATATCAATTGCCTACACCAAACTATATAAGGTCAAGAAACATCAAAAGGTGACAGGCAGGATCATAGCGTGGGCACATTTTGAGGACCTCAACGTTTACGCAGTTAAACGTGATAAGGAATTAAGTACTTCAGGTTCCCCCGCGACCTGAAGACTCTTCCAGGTTTTGAGCTTAACTAGTTAGCAAAATTAAAATTGTTATATGCTGACCCTCGTAAGATGTCAGGCTGGTTTGAAGCAGCTCTAAAGAGGGAGTACAACACCAGATGGGTCAACTTCAAATCTCAACAACCAACGAGGTACATCAGAAGATCTGAGATTGACGCCATAACTAGCAAACCAAAAGTAGTGTTGAAGTGGAGTCCACCACGTACAATGTCAAAGATCCCACTATGTGAGATGCCACAGGACTTCACTCCACACTTCAAATGGTGGTACTACGATTGGAGAACGGGAGAGGCGGTGATAGTCTTGAACAGGAATGGTACAATGGAAACCATTAGGGTGTTTGACCCGATGTGGCTCACCAACTTGTTAGCAAAATATGTTTATACGTTATACAAGTGGCCATTGTTCTACGACTCACAATATTGTACAAGCTTTGCAGTTCCAGAAAGTGATACGACTCTGTTTTGCCTTCGAGATAAATACAGGAGTCACCAAAGAAGCTAAGTATAAGAAGTTTGAGGAAATTATGAAAGATATTAGATAATAGATAGATCTAGGTCCAAGGGGGTGTTTGTTGATACATATATGTACCTAGATTCTGATCTCAATATAATATGTCTTGAATATCTTGCACTTATGTAATGTTGGGTACTTAATGAAATGAGAATATTTGTTTGTGACTTGTCTTGTTTAATATTTCATTAATGAGTTGTTTAATGCATATTGACTTGATTATAGGTTTGTGATTGTTTGAATTGTTATACATAATTGTTATATAATGAATACATCAAACTTGGTTAAGTGAAGTTCTCATGCGTCCGACTGGACCATGCGCCCCAACAGTGGCCATGCGACTGAGCGTCCATGCGCCTAAATAGTCCATATGCCTAAACAACTTCATGCGACTGACTCAGTCGTATGACTGAACAGTCAGTCATGCGAATGGATCAACCGCATGGCTCAATCGCATGAATGAACCATGCCAATGGTTCAGTCGCCTGAATGAGCAACCCTAACCTATAAATACTACCTAATTCGTGGAAAAACGTAAGAATTGAATCCACTTCGACTCCAGACGTACCCTAGCCGTCCAAAAGCCTCTAAGTTCACACTCCAAGTTCATAGAATGCTATAGATCGATTCCTAATCGATTCTTGATGTTAGATTCAATACATTATTGTGTCTACGTGCGTTCTCACTGATTGGATTGCTAATCAAATAGAACACTATTTGGTCTGGTTTAACACGTTAATCAGTTGGTATTTCATTCAAATTCCAGATCCTAACAAGACGCACGAAAGGTCCATTAGCATGGTCTAGTCGCACGAATGGTCCACTAGCATGGTCCAGTCGCACGAATGGTCCATTAGCATGGTCCAGTCGCACAAATGGGCCATTAGCATGGTCCAGTCATACGAATGGTCCATTCACATGGCTCAGTCGCATGAACGGGTCTGCATGCAGATTCTCAGATCTGCAGCCGCCAGGGCTGCTCAAAACCCTAATCTAATGAATTTTACATGAACCAAAAGAAAATAGACATCAGCAAATTCGAAAACGTGATCAGAACGTGGTTTCGAGTTTGATTTTAACATAGAAACACCACAGGTAACAAGATCTGAGTAGAATACATAGAACACGAAGTGGGTTTAACGTCAAGATCTGAAAGTTGATCCAAAAATCATGAGCTCGGGTTGCTAGAATGATTGTTAGATCATTCCAGTAGTAACCGACTCTGATACCAATTGTGAAGTTGGCTGGATCGGTAGGCATCCGAGCATGTTCTTGACGAAAGGATAAACAACCAAAACCAAAAGTCAAATCAATAACACGAACTATCAAAGATTTTTTTATTGATAAAACCTAATGATTACAAGCTCGTTACAACATAAAAATCAAGACTCTTGGCAAGGTGATATCGAGCATGATCTCCCCTCTCATCTAGCAGCCCTAGGCTCCCGGACAGACTCCCTCTCAGATCCTTATCTCTCTACACATTGAAACTGGTATATATAGGCCTTGGCCATATTAGATGCGACTGGGCCCATTCGTGCGATTGGACCATGCGTATGGTTCAATCGTACGACTGGGCCATGCGTATAGTTCAATTGTATGACTGGACCAAACTTATGGTTCAATCTTACGAATGTCCCAATTGCATCTCTCAGTCGCACGACTAGTCCATTAGCATGGCTCATTCGTACGACCGAGTCTCATTCGCATATGCTCCTGCGAATGACCCAGTTTCATGTGTTTACAACATATCAAGTGTATTACATTAAGCCTAGACTATTCGACAAGCGACAGACACTATATATGACTATAGATGCTCCAACATAATCCTTCCTTGTCTTGTAAAAATTCCTACCTGTGTTCATCATTCCAATAATAGGTCATTACTGAATAAGTATGTATCTTGTAAATAGTCATTATGCTTCTGTATTGTTTAATTCGGGTACGGATAGGAGTTTTGTGTCTTTGGAGTTCGAGCCTATGCTTTCTAAGCCATGTGTTAATCTTGAAAGACCCTTTTATGGTCGAAGTCGCCAATGGAAAATCGATCGTCGTTGGCGTCATAATACGTGATTGTACTTTGAGTCTTAACGAACATGAATTCTTCATCGACCCTATTCCTATGCAACTGGGAAGCTTTGATGTTATTATCGGCATGGATTGGTTAGCCAAGCAACACATGGAAATTCTATGCTTAGAGAAGTGCATTCGAATCCTTTACAGTCGGGTGATACTTTGAAAGTCTTTGGGGAGAAGTCATCCCAAGGACTCCAATTTATGTCCTGCATCAAGGCCCGAAAGTGCTTAAGTAAGAACTACGTAGCTTTCATGGCTTATGTAGTTAACGCGAAAGCCAAGGTAAAGAACCAAAAGATATTCCTGTTGTGCAGGATGTTCCCAGGATCTTAAGGGGTTACCTCCCGTACGAGAAGTTGAGTTCAAAATCGACATGATCCTTGGTGCAAAAGCTATGGTTAAATCACCTTATCGTGTTGCACCGTCTAAAATGTAAGAACTAGCTAGTCAACTGCAAGAGTTGACCGATAAGGGTTTCATTCATCGAAGCTCCTCACCATGGGGTGCACCTATCTTGTTCGTGAAGAAGAAAGATGGTTCATTCCGTATGTGTATCGACTACCAGGAACTAAACAATCTCACCATCAAGAACCAATACCCTCTTCCTCGAATCGATGATCTCTTCGACCAACATCACGGAGCTACACAATTCTTGAAGATCGATCTACATTCTATATATAGTCAACCTATTGTGTTCATGGATCTCATGAATCGTGTATGTAAACTATATTTGGATAAATTTATGATCGTGTTCATCGTTGATATTTTTATCTATTCCAAGACTAAAACCGATCATGAGATACACCTGCGACAAGTTCTCGAACATTTAAAGAAGGAGCAACTATACGCCTAGTTTTCCAAGTGTGAGTTCTGGATAGAAGAAGTCCAATTCCTAGGTCATGTGGTGAATAGTCAACGAATTCATGTTGACCCTGCTAAAATAGAAGCCGTGAGAACTGGTGTGTTCCCACAACCCCAACCGAAGTTCATTCTTTTCTGGGATTAGTGGGTTACTATCGTAGATTTATTGCAAAATTTTCAAAGATTGCTAAACCTCTAATGGTGCTAACCCAAAAGAACCGAATCTTTGAATGGGGACCCGAACAAGAAGAGGCTTTCGAGACATTGAAACACAAGTTATGTAATGCTCGTATTCTAACACTCCTTGATGGAAACGATGATTTAACATGCACTGTGATGCCTCTAATCAAGGTCTTGGTTGTGTTCTCATGCAACGAGGAAAATTCATAGCATACGCGTTGAGAAAATTGAAGGTTTATGAAGTGAACTACACAACCGACGATCTCGAACTTGGTGTTGTGGTTTTAGCGTTGAAGATCTGGCGACATTATCTTTATGGGACGCAATGCATAGTCTACACTGATCATAAGAGTCTCCAACACATGTTCAATCAAAACGATCTCAACATGAGACAAACACGTTGGATCGAGTTGATTAGCGACTATGACTGTCACATTCGTTATCACCCTGGAAAGGCGAATGTTGTAGCCGACGGGCTGAGTCGCAAGATCCACAACAAGACTATTTCACTTCAGGAAATCCGAGATCAAAGGCAATGGTTTGACACATTAGGGGAATTTGATACAGTGATTCATGTGGATGTTAACAAGGCTACTATCATGCTTCAAAACATAAGGATTGATAGTGATCTCGAGTTATGCATTCACGAGGCTCAACGAGCAGCATTAACCGATGAAGGGAAAGATTAAGATTTGGCATTTAACATTTGGTCCTAACTGGAGACAAAACGAAACAACATGTGGTATTTCTTGAATCGACTTTGGATCCCGAATCGTGATAATCTCCATCACTTCATCATGAACAAAGCCCATCAAACCTAATATTCTATTCATACTGGCTTCGATAAGATGTACATGGATCTGCGTGGCCAATATTAGTGGCATGGGATGAAGAAAGACATAGTGTCTTATGTTTCCAAGTGCCTCACATGTGAAAGAGTCAATACTGAACACCAATGACCGAGTTACTTGAACAACGTGAAATCCCTATGTTGAAATAGGAACACATATCCATGGATTTCACAACCAAGTTACCTTATGGATTTCACAACCAAGTTACCTCGTACTTCTCGTGGCCATGATAGTATATGGGTGATTGTGGACCGTTTGACCAAAACGGCACATTTCATACCAATATGAGACACTTACAAAGTTTCAAGATTGGCTCGTGTCTACATTAACGAAATTGTGAGTCGTCATAGCATGCCGTTGCACATCATATCCGACCTAGATGCTCGTTTCACTTTGCGCTTTTGGTCGTCTATGCAAGAACGTTTAGGTACCTAGTTGGATTTAAGTATGGTTTACCATCCTCAAACGGACGGTCAAACCGAACGAACAATTCAAACCCTCGAGGAATTGCTACATCTTTGTGTCATTGACTTTGGTGGTGATTGGGATAAGCTTTTACCGCTCGCGGAATTTTCATATAACAATAGTTATCACTCGAGTATCAAGATAGCACCATTTGAAACACTTTGTGGTCGTAAAAGTCATTCGCCGATCTATTGGACCGACATTGGTGACCATTTTATCACTGGTCCTGAACTTATACAAGAAACGACCGATAAAGTCTCCATAATCCGCAAGAACCTTGAAGTGGCAAGAAGTCGACAAAAGAACTATGTCGATAAGCATCACAAGCCATTGGAGTTCCAAGTTGGGGATATGGTTCTTTTGAAGATTTTACTGTGGAAAGGTGTTGCTCGATTTGGAAAGAAGGGTAAACTAGATCCAAGATTTGTAGGACCTTTCAAAATTCTAAAAAGGATTGGGAAAGTGGATTATAGACTGGAACTACCTTTGGACCTTAATCGAGTTCATAATGTGTTCCATGTGTTAAATTTGAGAAAGTGTTTGGCTGACGAAAGTCTGCATGTTCCACTGGAAGACATCCAGATCGACGAGTCATTGCACTTTGTTAAGAACCTATTGAAATTATGGATCGTATTATAAAGAAGACTAGAACCACAACTACTTCAATTGTCAAGGTTCATTGGGAGAATAACTGTGGACTTGAATTCGCTTTGGAGCGTGAGGACTATTTGAAGGAAAAATACCCGCATTTGTCCACTTAGTTCATTCTTAATTTCGGGATGAAATTCTTTTATGTTGTGGAGACTGTAACATCTTGTTTTTTTCGTTTAATTAATAGTTAGCATCGTTATTCTTATAAGGACTATTGTTGTCAAATACGAAACTAATGGAGTGTTTATGCTTATTGTTTTAATTTTCTTTAATTTCTTTAATTTGAAATTTGATAATGTTAAATTATTACATAATAAATATGTAGCAATCATAATAATAATTTACAGGACCGGTGAAGGGTATGCACTTACAACAAAATAACACAATGAGGAGAGTTGCTAAGAACACTTAACAGATCAAATAGGGAACTGGTTAACCTTTGGTAATGATACTAAGAACACAAGTAAATTTGAGATAGAACAAGATAGCAAAACACACAAGGAGTTGGTTTTCAGGATTGTAGTATCTTGCTTTCTCAAGTTCTATTACAAATGTTACAAAGCATATCAGAAAGTTACTAGTACTTGAGATACATATAGCACATCCTATAGCCGACCATACTATGAAAGCCAGCTGGATACAATTGAGTAGATAACAACAAAATCACATGTAGAGTCAAAAGGAAAATTGCCTTTTGAATAGTGACTATGACATACCATAGCTCACATCCTAATATATTACAAAAAGGATAAAGTACATAAAGTAGAAAGTTACAGACTCAAGACCTCAATGTACAGTTACCAAAAGCATGGACCTTTTCACCAACTTATGAAAGTTGGTGACTTTATAGAGTTGCAGCGGAAAGGGGTCCAGCTTTATGAAAAGTACATCAGATAAAGCATGTGTTCAAAAGTCTTCAGAAAAAATCTGTCTTCTAGTGTTTGCTTCGGAAGGCTTTGTCTTTGAAACTTTAGAAGACTTAATCTTTGGCTTTAGAAGATATTGATCTTGCCTTCGGAAGATTTCACACTTAGAATATTTATGATGCTGGTGTGAAACTTCCAAAGCATTCTACTTCAGTACACTTGCATCAGCCTTTTCATATAATCCTTACAAATTTCACCTAGGCTGATGCTACCAAAACACATGAAGACTTCAGATATCAACAGTCCTCATCAGGATAATGACCATCTCTTTCTTCATGAGATGATCAAGATCACTCAGACTCTCAAAGTATCATCTCATGTTAAAAAGATCATGCAGAGGCAGAGTAAACATATCTTGCCATGTGTAGACATTTTCAATACCTTGATCTCTAGTGGCATGCCATCTTTCTGGATTTGTAGTTTATGTCCAGGACAAGATGGGTCTTCTTGATGCTAGAGGAGCTATTTGAGTTAGAGTTGGTGGAGTATCCTCTAATTGCACATCCTTTGGATGTTCTGACTCATCCTGAGGTTTGGAGATGGATGCTTCTTTCTCCTTCTTCATTGGCTTTGGTGTGGAAGCCATCCTTTTTCTCCTCTTTGAACCTTTTAATTGAGAAGACTGGCCTGCAGCACCTAATTGATCTTCTTTGTCTGTTTTATATGGGTTTTCCTCTCCCATAGAGTCAAATTGAGAAGGGACAGAATCTTGCTGTGGATCAAAAGTGGAAGCTTGCTAAAGCTCAGCAGGAGATCCAGGTTGTGTTGTCTCAAATGGTTCAACCTTAATCTCTACTTCCTAAGGGACCTGACTTGGTGGGGAGTGTAAGTCAACAAGTTCACCTCTTTGAATATTTTGCTTGATCACTCTAATGTTCTCATCCATGGTGGACGAAGACATAGGACCAAGTCTCCTTCTAGAGAATCCATACAGCTTCAAGAAGCTCAACATCCTCTGCCTATTAGTAGACTTCTTCATGCTTTTCTAGATGATGGCTCTTGACTTTGTAGCCTCGTCCCTTAACTTCCTTTTGGTAATCTTTTTCTCTTTGGCTATCTCAAGTTCAAGTTGTTTGAGGTACTTAAAGTCAATATAGTCAAAGGGTAAGGGAAGAAGTGCAGTAGGCTGATAGAGGCCTGTGACACTCAGGTAGTTGATCATGTTGATCCTATCTTTTTCTTTGTCTACTTGAAGTTCTTATGGCACCACATCCTCTTGTACAAGACTTTTTTGAACTGGGGAGAGAGAAGGCACATGCTTGTATAGTCTTTTCTTTCTTCTTTGACATGAAGAAGTAGCTTTGCATCCTTTCCCTCCTTTCTTTCCGTTGACAATTCCTTGTCAGACAGTTTATTCAACTCATCTAAGGGGAGGGAGATGATGTTATCTATGTCATAGTTCCTGGTTTCCAAGTAGTTGATCCTGACTACCCTCAACTTATCATTCTGAGTGTTTGGCCGGGGGCAACCCCGATAGCAGATTCCATGATCCTTGCAGACCTAGTAGAGGAACTTTCTCCCCTTAGCCTCCTTTTCCTCTTTCTTTCCTCCTTCTTAATCTCCTCAGAAGTCAATTTTCTTTTCCCTTTGTCACTCACAGACCTTGTGACTTAGGGTGGAGAAAGCTTTGACCTTTATTGCTTGGTGTAGCTTCCAAGCTCTGGCCAGAGAGAGGTTAAGATGCACCTTCACCAGTAGGTGTCTCATAAAGGGTATGAATCTCTGCAGTAGTTGATGATGAGACAGGGCTCTTAGGTTCTACCACTAGGCCTTCAGTCAAGGTTTCCCCTATGAAGCTAATCTTAGGTTCTGCCTTAACATCCAGTTGACTGATGGCATTGCCTGATTGCCTTAGTCTCCTTTTGAAGCTGATCTCTATAGTGATTCTATCTTGGATTCTTTGAGCCAGCTTGTTAGCTTGTCTTGATTGGCTTTGGTTGACAAGTGGCATGCTAACAAGATCCAGACTTTCATAGAAGTTCATGGTCTGAAAATTGAAGATCTCTTGCTGTCCTTGAACTCTAAGAATGATGAGGGCTCTTTTGTTTTCATCATACATCCACCTATTAATATGATTTAAAGTTGGTGGAGATGATATTGCCCTTGGTATTCCTACCTCAAAAGGACACTGAATGTAGGAGTCTATGGAGTCCACATCAATATGAACTTGAGGAAGTTGCTGAGTATGCACAATTGCAATTGAGGATGGTGAGTCCTCAGTGTCCATACTCCCTGAAGAACTCCCAGCTTCTGTAGCTGTAATGACTTTCTCCCCCTTTTTGGTAGTATCACCCTCTTGCATAAGTGAGCTACGAGTTAGGTCAATCACACTCACAGGTTCTTGTGTTCTTGGTTGAGCTCCTCTTAAAGGTCTCCCAACTAGTTGTTCCCTGTGATTAAAAATCTCAAGTTGCTGATCGTTGACCTTGTTTTTCAAGGTAGTCACCTAAGATTCAAGATGACTAACCTTGGAGAATAAGTAAGTGCATGTTTGTGATAGCTTTTGCACCTTTAGGCTCAAATTCCCCTCATCTTCATCAGAAGAATCATTGCGGGATGAGATTATTGAACCAAAGTCCTCTTTCTCACCACTAGCTTCAGGTTCTTGGCTGCTGGATTTTCTCTGCTCACTGACAGCCTCAGTTGAGGTTTCAATGGGCTGAGTTGCCATGGTTGAGGTCTGAATGATATAATCACTTGCAAAAGTAAGAGCCTCTTCCATATGGATATCCAAAACAGATTCAGGAGTATCCACCTCAGTAATGAGTGACTGATGTGGGGTGGACATAGGAGACTCAGGAGCACTCATCTCTCTTTGAGAAGTGGAAAAGAAGAGAGAGTCATAGTACTTACGGAAACCTAAGTCTTCATCATTATAGAATTGAAGGTTAGGAATGCGTTGGTTTAACTCCAAAGGCTGGGATGGTAACTGTCCCCTGAAGGTTGATCACTTGAGTGTTAAGACTTAGAGTGAAGGCTTAAGGCAATTGGGCTTGTGAGCTTATCAGGCTAAGCATGAGGAACCTCAACACTGATCAAAGAAGTAATGGGAGTGGTCTGCTCCTCAGGAGAAGTGGGAGCTCCAGTATCCACTTTTTCCTGTATAGGTGAGTATATGTGGGCCTGCATAGACTGAATAGTCTGAGTAGGGGTTCGTTTGAGTTTTCTTTGGTAGGTGAGAGTGATTTGTGGCTGTTGTGGTGGTTGAGATGTAGAAGGTGTGGGTTCAACACTAGTTGGTGCTGCTAGGTTGTCACCCTGAGCAATGAGCTCTAACATTTTTGGGACAAGGTTATTTCTACCCCAGAGAAGCCAACAATGGGCTTTCTCAAGATTTTAAAGATGTCGAGCTTCATTTGTCCTAATTTAAGAATATTACCTGTTTCCCTTAACTGTGAGCCCAGTTCACAGTTAAGAATGTATTGAACATATCTAGGAAACATGTAGTGTTCTACGGAGTCCAAGTTTGCAAGAAAATTTGTATGAACAATCTGAGTGTACCTGAACTTGAATCCCTGAACCATCCCACGGAAAATGAAGGCGAGATCTTTAGGAATCTGGTCCCATCCTCCATGCTTGTTTGACAAGCCGTGGATAACCATATGGAGCAGGAATTTCCACTGGGATGAGACCTTCCCTTTCCTAAAGGTCTTTACAAAGAAATCTCCCTTATAGCCCATCTACTCAAAGGAGTTGTTAACAGCTTCTTTGGGGAAGTACACCTCACCTTCTTCATCATCCAGCTGAAGATGATTGTTGCTGATGGCCAGAGTGATGAAGATTGTTCTCCTATGCACTGTAGCAGACAGTGCCTTCTCCCCATCCATAGTGACCTCTTGGCTGGTCTTCCAAAATTTGAGCAGATGATCCTCATACAGAGTAGCATCAATGGTAAGGGAGGTGAAGTAGTTGGATCGAGCCAAGAAATGGCAAAACTCTGAGAAATGTGGATCTTTCTCAGAGTGTAACTGGCAACTTGGTTGTGTTGTCTATGTAACATCATGGAGAAATCTGGGTCATTTCTACAGTTAAGGTTGGCCATTGTGAGAAAACTTAAAGATGAGGAAAGATGAACGAAGGCAGTTTCAGAGAGAAATTTGGGGTTTAGGTTTGGAGGAAAGATGAAGATGATATAAAGAGTGGGAATGTTGGGTTTATAAGGATTTAAGACAAAGTTAATCAAAGAGGATAAAAATTGAAATCCGGATGTCGGTTCCACCTCTGAAAAACTAGTTTGCTTTTTTCTCAAAAAGTAGTTTTCTTGGAAATCGAAAAGCTTCCGAAGGTAAATTGTTTTCGGAAGTTTTAATGAAAAAGCTTCCAAAGCCAAAATGACTTCGGAAGAATTTCCTAAGAGCTCTGAAAAGTTTTGTTTCGAAAAAATCAAGACTTGAAAGTTTTGTTCAAAAGAACAAAGCTTCCGAGAGTTAATTTGCTTCAGAAGGAAATTGTCCTCGAAATCATATAAGTGCCTAAGAAGGGTTTTAAGCTTCGGAAGATATTTTAGAAATTTATTCAGAAGCAGTTATTTGTTTTAAAGGCATAAGTTTCTTCTGAAGATAAACTATACAACTTAGGACACACAAATTTTAAGAAATAATAAGAATTAGTTTTAAGAAAAACCTACTCAAAGTTTATCATCCTAATAGCTGATATAAGATATTTAAATCTCTATTTATCGAAAGACTTTGTAAACAGATCAGCATATTGTTCATTTGTCTGAACTTTGACTAGTTTAATTACTCCATTTTCAAAATTATCTCTAATTAAATGATACCTGATATTAATGTGTTTTGTCCTTGAGTGCGGCATAGGATTCTTTGTGATAGAGATAGCACTGTTGTTGTATATGTGAATGGGAGTCTCCTTGAAGTTTAATCCATAGTCAAGCATCTGATTCTGAATCCAAAGCACTTGAGCACAACAGCTTGCAGCAGCAATGTATTCAGCTTCAACAGTTGATGCAGAGACGCGGGATTGTTTCTTGCATTGCCATGAGACAACCCTTCCACTAAGAAACTGACATCCCCTAGATATAGACTTTGCAGTCATGTTGCAACCACCATAATCACTATCTATATAAGCATACAGATTGAAGTCAGAATTCTTAGGATACCGCAGACCAAGTGTTGAGGCACCTTTGAGGTATCTTAGAATCCTTTTGATAGTGATGAGGTGAGACATCTTGGGGTTGACTTGATATCTTGCATAAATACACGTGGCAGACATGATATCAGGCCTACTAGTTGTGAGATACATAAGAGACCCAATCATAGCCCTGTAGTGGTGTTCATCCACACACTCCCCCTTAAGATCAGGTCTAAAGGAGTGGTTTCTTGCTATGGGTGTCTTAGTAATCTTACAATCAATCATGTTGGATCTTTTGAGTATGTCTTGAACATACTTTGACTGACTAATGAAGATGCCATCTTCAACTTGCTTCACTTAAAATTCCCAAAAAGAAATTGAGTTCACCAAGGCACTCATTTTAAATCTGTCTTTCATCAGCTTCTCAAAGTCTTTGCAGAGCTTTGGATTAGTTGAACCAAAGATGATGTTATATATACAGACATGAACTAGCATTATGTAATTTCCCTGTCCTTTGATTAAAGAGTTCCATCTATAGTATCCCTTTAGTATCCATGCTTGCAGAGATACTGAGATAGAGTCTCACACCATTTCCTGGGTGCCTGATGCATCCCATAAAGAGCTTTGTCAGGCTTGCGGACATAATCAGGATGATCAAGATCTACAAAACCAGGTGGTTGTTTAACATACACCTCTTCATCAATCACCCCATATAGAAAAGCACACTTGAAATCAAGTTGATAGACCTTGAAGTTCTTGGATGCAGCAAATGCCAAGAATATCCTAACAGCTTCCAGTCTTACTACAGGAGCAAAGACAATAGTGTAGTTAATTCCTTTTTCTCGTGTGTATCCTTGAACAACTAGTCTAGCTTTGTTTTTTTATGACAATGCCTCTTTAATCTTTCTTGTTCCTAAACACCCATTTGGTTCCTATAGTAGTATTCACATAAGGAAGATGACAAAGGTTCCAAACATTCTTCATTTTAAATTCAAGCAGCTCCTCTTGTATAGCTTCAAGCCAACTTCCTTCCTTCATAGCCTCATCAATTTTCTTAGGCTTTATCTGGAACAAGAAACAAGAGTGAAGACAAACATTTGCTTTATGGGTTTGTCCTCTTCTTATTACCCAGAGTCAACATATCCAATGATGTTTGTAGTGGGATGAGACTTATGGATCCTTAGCTGAGGGATTACAGCAAGTTGCTGAGAGAGATCTAAATTAGAAAATTTTAGATCAGGCATTGATGTTTCTCCCACCACATCAGCACACTTATCAAGAGAAACTTGATCCAATGAGTGTGTGACATCAATGATGTTTTCATCTATGGAGTGGTTATCAGCATCAAGAAACTCTTGATCAGTATTACACCTCCATCATTTTCTTATGCATTTGAAGTGTCTTTATCTGGTTGTTGAGCCTCTGAGATGGAATTTGAAGGCATCACCATATGTATCAGCTGAATTTGTCATTGTGGTGCTGATAGAAACCTCATTTGCAGAAGTAGTTACAACTGGAGCTGAAAATGTGTTAGTTGAAGGTTTTCTTAGCTCAAATATTGGATCAGGATCACCTGTAGGTAAGATATCTACAGATCCTGAAATAGTCTCATAACATTTGTTAATATAGTTGGTAACTAAATCATGGTCAAATAGCTAATCAGGACCAAAACCGGCCACACTGGGTGTGTGTTCATTGAAAGTCACATTGACTGACTCCTCAACAATTCTAGTTCTGAGATTGTATACTCTATAAGCCTTAGCTTGGGAAGAGTATCCAATGCAATGTCCATCATCTGATTTCTCAGCTAATTTGGCAATTCGATCTTTGGTATTCAAGATGGTGCAAGGATATCCAAATGGCCTGAGAAAACCAATGAAAGGTTTCCCCTTGTGCCAAAGTTCATGTTGATACATGTATGTCCCTAGATCATGGTATGAATGTAATAGATCTTGTTTGTCTGATTCTGAGGTTATGCTTGAAATGATTAATGAAATGATATTGCTTGTTTGATATTTATAATGTTTCATATTTCATTAATGAGTCGACATTGAATTGGTTAATTAGATTTGTGGTTGTTTGAAGTGTTATACATAATGTTATATTTATTAATTAATGCATTAAAACTTAATAGAATGAAGTTCTCATGCGAGTGGCCCATCCGAATGGACCATACGCATGAATAACTTCATACGAATGACTCAGTCGCACGACAGAACCAGGAGACTGGATCAGTCGTATGATTATAACATGAGATTGACTCAGTCACACGACTGATTACTCAATCGTGTGAATGAATCAACCGCATGGTTCAATCGCACGACTGAACCATACTAATGGTTCAGTCGCACGATTGAATAATACTAACCTATAAATACAACCCAATTTGTGAAAAATAAAAGGGCTTTTGATTACTTACGACTCCAGAAGTACCCTAGCCATCCAGAAGCCTCACAATTCGTTCTCCAGTTCATAAAACACATTAGATCGATTCCCAATCGATTTCCAACGTGAGTTTCAATTCTTGATTGATTCTTTGTGTGTTCTCACTGATTGGATCGCCAATCAAATAGGATTCCGCACTATTTGATCTGGTTTACACGCTAATCACTAGGTATTTCGTTCAAATAACAGGTCCTAACAAGTGGTATCAGAGCTTGGGCTCTTGATTACGTGTGATTCAATCAAGATTGATACAAACTTTGTGTTTTTGCACTAAAAACGCAATCTTTTGCGTCAAAAGTGATCTTGGACGTTCCTTGCTCATCAAAGTTTGGTTTCTACGGACTTAGGCGATTAGACCTTGCGAAATTTCGAATTTTTATGGCTAAAACACGTTTAACCTAGGAATTTTTGCAAAACAGCAGCCACAGTCGCACGAGTGTGCCATTCGCATGACTGGACTTCATTCGCATAGTCCAGATGCACGATTGGACCTAGTCGTATCTCCTTCCGTACGACTGAACCGTTCGTTAGCATTGCTCATACTCATCAGACTCATTCTCACGATTGAGCTGATCGCTTAGTTTCAGCCGCACGATTGAACTAGTCGCAGAGTTCATACGCACGACTAGGCCATTCGCATCCTTCAATTGCACCAGTGATAGTTTGGTTATTAGACTTAAAGTTATTTGCCATGGAAGATCAAATGTAGCCTTTATTGCTGGAAAGGACTCTAGGATACAGAACCTGCTGTTGCTTGAGAGTGAAGTGGGTAATCATAATAAACCACCAAAGCTTTTGACGTTAGATGACTTTCCCCACTCGAAACAACGTTTTGAGATCTACCTCAATGGAGTGGATCCGAATCTGTGGGAAGCCATCGAGATTGGATATAGTACACCGCTTGGAGCTAATGGAGTTAAGCTAACATTAGGAGGGATGACAGATGTGCGAAAAGTTAAATACAATGCAGAGAAAAGAGTTTATGCATTGATTACACAGTCTATTCCTAAAGACATATTCCACCAGTACTCAGAGAATAAGCAGTCCAAGAAACTTTGGGATGAGCTAGAAAAGAGGTATGACGGGAATGCTTCATTAAAGGCAATCAAAGCTAAGGAGTTAAAGAAGAATTCGATAATTCTCATCGATGGGAAACGAGAGCTTAGACGACGTTATAGATAGATTTTACCATCTGATGAGTGAACGGCATACACATGGGGTGGCAACTACCATGGAAGAGAAAGTTACTAACTTTGCAGACGGATTGCCTGAAAAGTGGACCTCATTCGTGTCTAACCTTAGACAGAATGGAATGCTGGCAAAAATGAATATTAATGACTTCATTCTTAAGTTGCGAGAAGAGTCACTTAGGATGAAGTATTGAGCTCAGAAGTCTTCTTACAATCAAAATCCAGCCTTGTACAACGCCACGCCGCAAGCTAAGACATCTGGAGCACCTCTCCAGACTGAATTTGTGTCTAGCTCATCGGGTTCTGCACATGCGTCTCCTTCAGGAACAGACACGTCGAGACTCTCTTGCACCCGCCATATTGGATCCGAAACAAGTGCTACTAAACTGAAGACCGAGAATCTCAGAAATGTGACTGTGGAAGTAGCTCGAGAACACATGGATCTTTTGGCTGCAATGGTCCATTCTTATGATGAACTTGTTGCTGGGAAGATTGGAAACTGCCATCTGGCCGACGAGGACTACGAGCAGGTGGACGAAATGGAGCTTGAGAGGATGGACATAATGTGGGCTTAGCTAGTGCTGTCGGAGGGCAAAGAAGTTTGTAAAACAAACCGGACAGAACTTAGTAGCTACTACGGATACCACATTTGGCTTTGACAAGAGCAAGGTGACCTGCTTCAACTGTGGAGAGAAGGGGCACTTCAAAAGAAAATGTGTCAAGCCTAAGAAGACGGGTAACGGGAACCCTTTCTCGTCCTTCACTCGTCAAGACAAGCAAACTACCAGTTGTGCTTTATCAAGAAAGGATCCAAAGGCCTTGACTGCCCATGATGATGAAGGACAGGATTGGAGCTTTAGGTTTGTCTCGCCAGGGGAATCAAACATTGCAAGTGTAGAAGACATTGACAGTGATTCCGCTAGTGAAGGAGATCTAGCAGTTGAGATAGCGATGTCACATAATGAAGAAGCAACTGCAACCAAGGTTAGTTACAAGCCTAAGGAGGAGTCTACCACGTCAGAGACAGAAAAGACAGAATCACCAGAACCAGAGACATCTGCTGCTGCATTGATGGCTAACTCTTCTGAATCACTCAGGTAAGTACTACTGACCAAATATTTGATAATCATGCTTGTTCTGATTGTGATATTTTAGGAATAGCATAGATGAAAATTTTGCTAGGTTATTAGATCATAATGATAACTTAGTAAAAGATTTGCACCTGTGCACTAAGGCTAATAGGGTATTAAAACAAAATGAGCATAGTTATAAAGAAAAGATAGACCTTTTGACTAAACAGCTTAGGGAAACCGAAGTAGTTGCCTTTAACCAAGCTAATGACATTAGGTATTATCTAAACTCCCTAGAAGACACTAAGAAGCAAAAGGCAGTTCTAGAAGTAGAAGTAAATTCATTAAAACAGAAACTGCACAGTTGGACTAGTTCTTCACACATAGTCTAACACTTAGTGAGAGAAAGGCACAACGGGGAGGGATCGGGTTATAAAGTGGTCCCACCACCACCTGAGACTTTGTCCACTCCTCTTGTTAGTGATCCAGATTCCTTATGTTCATCTATGGATTCTGGAAACAAACAAAAGGAGGCCACTTTAAAGGCAAAGGATAAATTGTCTAGTGTTAATCTGGAAAAGGAATTTGAAAAAGTTAACTTAAAGTCAGGACAAAAAGAGTCAAATCAAAACCTAAAAGGACTTCTAAGGTTAATCTTTCTCATACTTCAAGTCATAAACCTATTAACCAAAAGAAAAAGGAGGTTAACCAGGTGAAAACAGTTAACTTTGTTAAACCAGAGAAAACAACCAAAGAACCAGAGTCAAAACCTAGAGTGAGTAGTGTTACTAGAGTGTCACATACTTCTCCACAAAGAAAGTTTAATAGCAGATCGTGCTACAACTGTGGTGAATATGGACACATTGCTTCCTATTTTCACTTCTATCAGACACCCCGTAAGAAGATTGAACTTCAGGTTTCAAAGCCTAGGTCTTCTAAGAGGATTTCACTGACTCCACCTAGAAGAACTAGTGAACGTAAAATTCAACCTGTAAGTCAGTCGACTGTTTATCACAAACAGGCATTGCACAAATCTGGATTATGGAAGGAGAAGACATCCTCAGTGTCTGATAATAATGACAAGAAGGAACCTGAGATACCCTCATCCTCTAAGGGTCAATGGGTAGAATTTATGATGTGTGATGCCTCTGGGAAACCCAAGCCAGTAAAGGCTTGGGTTCCTAACCCAAACTAATCCTTTACTTTGTATGTGCAGGGTGTTCGATACAGTGACAGGAAACAGGGCTCTTTTATCAAATGTCAAGCAAATAAAGGAGAGCATGTTTCGTTTGCTGGAAACAAGGGTGGCTATATCACAGCACAGGGAGAAGTGGGGAATCAGAAAGTTAAGTTTGATAAGGTGAACTACGTTCAACAACTACAAAATAACTTACTTTCTGTCTCCCAAATATGTGATAAGGGATTTAAAGTCATCTTCGACAACAAGAAGTGTTACGTACTAAAGAAAGACTACTTGATCCCAGAGGACCAAGTTTTGATGACTGCGTCAAGATATAAAGATCTTTATGTCTTGGATCTGTCAACAGCTTCTAAAATGGATCATGAGGTTCAGTGTTTTCTATCTAAAGCTACTGAAAAGGATTCCATCTCCTGGCATAGGAGAATGGGACACATTAGTCAAAGGAAGATGAATCACTTGATTTAGAAGGATTTGGTGAGAGGAGTTAATGTAAGGAACTTCCAGCTTCCTGACTTTTGTGTAGCTTGCAAGAAAGGCAAACAGACAAAGAAGTCTCATACGGAAAAGAAAGTTCATTCAATAGAACTTCCTCTTGAACTTCTTCACATGGATCTGTTTGGTCCAGTCAGTACAAAGAGCATTGCAGGCGACATGTACTGTTTTGTGGTCACTGATGACTACTCAAGGTTCACTTGGGTAATGTTCCTGAAATACAAATCAGCAACATTTGAGTCATTCAAGGAGTTGGTAACCACACTGGAATCTCTCTACAAGCTAAAAGTTAGACAAGTACGCTCAGACAACGGAACGGAATTCAAGAACCAGTGGATGGAGGCATACTGCAAGGAAAAGGGAATTGTGCATCAATTCACTTCTGCCTACACACCTCAGATGAATGGCGTTGCTGAGAGAAAGAACATGTTAGGATCAGTGATCTACGTTTGATTGATTAGAGAGTATAGCAACGGAATTCTAACAATGAATTAGTCAATTCACAAGAACGAAAAGATATTCAATGAAGAACAAAAACGGTTATAGATAGAGAGAATACTGCAAATAAATTTCATTCAATATTCGCTTTCGTGGTACGGAATGTCACACTTACAATTAGGTCGACACCTCTTATATAAGAGATGTGACGTCTGCTGATGTCACTTGATAGTGACATCTAACAAAATTATTCCAACTGAAACACAACTACTGAAGATGTCAAAATAGCTGACATCTTCTTACAAAAATACTAAGTGTTATTAGTTACTACAACTACTGAAAAACATAAAACTACTGATATCACAACTACTGAAGAAGTACTCTTTAGCTGTTGTGACAAACTACTGAAACTTTAGTACTTGGTCTTCAGAGTTGAACTTTAGACGTTTCATCAGCTGATGTCTTCAGTCTTTGTCTTCAGACTTTGTACACCAGTTGTTGATCTTCAGAACTTGTAGACTCTTCAGCTGTTGTACTTCAGTACTTTGGTCTTCAGCTTCAGCACTTGTGTTCTTCAGCTGTTCAGCTTCAGCACTTGTGTTCTTCAGCTGTTGAGCTTCAGCACTTTAGTCTTCAGCTGTTGAAGTCTTCAGTACTTGATCTTCAGCTATTGAAGTCTTCAGCACTTGTCGAACTGCTGATGAAGCCTTCAGCAGTTGTTGTGATATCATGTGTGACTTAGAGGTTCTCTGATCTTGGCTCATTGGTTCTTTTGGTCCAACAAACTCCCCCTGAACCAATGCATCCAAAACCTCTAATTGATTTATTTTCCCACTTATTGTTGGCAAAATGGTTGTCTTTTTCCTTCTTGATCAGTAGAGAAGATGACCCATATAAACATTGGACTGGGAATAAATCTCAGAGATCTGTTTGGCAAGGTATGAATGGGAACTCTGTTTTGGGGAACTGGACACAGAGTTGTTATCCCATTCATGAGATCTACTTCCCCATATGAGTCTGTACGACCCTCGAACATAGGCCTTAAGGAGAACAACCTGTTCCTCCTTGGAGAGTTCTTCTACTCCTCCTTCAAAGAAGAACTCTGGACCATAGTACTTAGATAAGTACTTTACAGTCCTGACATTTTTCAACTCCACAGTAGTTACCTCCCTATAGACAAATTCATCAGGATGAGTGCCTTCAAGGAGTAACTGGAGCTCATTCTTCTTAATGTCTTCAAGCTTCTTATATAATAACCCCTTTTTGATCATCTTGTTTTCTAGTAAGGCTTGAGGGGTCATTTTTGATTGATGAGCCTTCTTGAATTCATCGATTATTTCCCATGGTGAGACTACAATGGCCAACATGATGGTAGAGTCTATTGTTTTTCTAACCTGGCCATTGTATCTGTGTGGAATGGATCTTTTGTGGATTCTAGAACTCACCTTGGGGTCTGGCCATACTCTCACTCTCTCCTTCTGATACTGAAATGTGTGTCTGAGAGTGTACAGCCTCTGAGCATGCCCTTTCATGGCTTGTATAGATGATGACTGAGGAAATTCCTTGTCAACCATCTTTAGTAGTTGCTCATCATGCTGCTTCTGCTGTTCTTCATCTTCTATCTTGACTCTAACCGTTTCCCTTTGGATCAGGTGTGATCATGATTGACTCCTGGTTCTGGTAGCTTTAGAAGCAGAGAGTGGCAGACTATCAAATCTTCATCCTCTTCTTCTTCATCTTCTTCTATCCTCAGCACCCTTCTCCTCCTCTAGGGTGCATCACTGGATATGGTTGGGTTGGTTTTTGGGTGGTAAAGGAATTGGTTTTTGAAGTGATAAGTTGGTTGTCCTTTTCCTTTTCCAACTCCTTGGTTTTCTCTTGTGCCTTCTCATCCTCAGTTCTTTTTCTTTTCTTTTCTTCACTGCAGTACTCTCTCCCCTTTTTTGGATGCATTGGTGGCAGGGGTTTGTACCGCAGAAAGTTTCTTTTTGCACCCTCATCATCATGAGTGGTTGTAGACTTGAGGAATCCGCTCATCAATGGCTTTATAAACATGTCATTGATGATGGAGTGATGAAGGTAGGGATTGTTGGAATACAGCAACCATCTGCTCTGGGGGTGTTCTGTCCCGGAGAGATAGTGCCAAAAAGAAGCTGGAGGCTCAGTGAAGTGAGAGGGTAAAGTGTTGGGGGACCTTCAAATGAAGGTGCCATCTGTGGGTTGGTAGGGGCAGATGGACTTACATCCTGAGACTTCTTGGCAATAGTTCTTGTAGTCTGCTTACCTCAGCCTCCAGGATGGTGTTGTGGCTAGAACGTCATAGAAAAAGCCCAGGTCATCATCAGCAGATGCTGAATCACCTGACCTCCTGCTTGTAGCAGGATGTACATGCACTGGGTGTAGACCAGTTTTAGCATGTGCCCCTTTTTCTTGGAACTGGGGACTTCCAGCCTCAGGACTATGTCCTTCATCAGCTGTTGCCTCTAGTGAGGTCTTAGCAATGTTACCAGCCTCATTCTGATCATGTGCTGATGCAGAAGAGGGGGCAGCCTCACTAGATGTTCTAATCTCTCCCTATCCCACTAGGAGATAGAACTTGTAAACCCCGGTGCTGTGGGTTGTCAGAAGCATGATGATCCTCTTCCTCAATATCTGTGGTTCTCCCCTTTGTTGGTGGTTGTTGGGGAGGGGAGAGGCATGCAACTGAGTCAGCACGTTTGCAATAATTATGGTTGGACTTTGGGGGCGGTTGCATGGGGAGATGGGGTAGAAGCAGTGTGCACCTGGGGAGGATGGTGCTCTTCAATGGCAATCCCTCAAGTGAGGAAGATCCCAGATGTGTGGGTACCCCTTGTGTGGTGGCTGCAGGCTCCTTTTGAGAGGAATCCTGAGCGGCTATGGCTGGTAGAGTCTCTGATACTGCTGGGGGTTTAAGCCAGCAAGTATATCCTGCGTTGGTGGTACAGGAGCATCTTCAGGGACTCATCTCCCTGAATAGCTGTTTTGGGGTGTTTTGGTTTTGGTTTAGTGGGGACTTTGGTTCTGGTGGAGGAAGCTGTGGGTTCCCTGTGCTTGGGCTTTAGCATTCGGGCAGCTTCTTTGAGTGTAAGGTCTGAGTTGTGCCTGGAGTATACCTCAGCCAAAACACTGGTGCAGGGACTCCAAGGCCAACAAGGCCATCAGATTTTATTCATCTAAAATATGGCCATCAGAAACCTGGGATATAATGGCCATCGGTTTGCCACAGGTTTCTGAGCCAAGTTCTTTATTTCTAGAAACACGATTTCAGAAAAATTTAGCGGTTGTGTTCTAGAATAGAATACAATACCTGTTGCCATTGGGATGACATTTGATCCCAAGAAGATGTCTTGGAGGCTAAGCAGACATTTACCATGTGAAAAATAACTTTCTCAGCGTCATGGAAATGTTTCTTTAGAACGGTTGTAGCCCGAAGATCACCTTCATACCCATGATTGATAAAGGACATATCTGTTATGCCCTTTGGGTATGCAGTCACAGCGGTGGAGTCGTGTAAGTGTAATGCCTGACGAATGATGTCGGCTGTAACGACCACTGGTTTCTGGTTGACAAGGGACCGAACAGAGATCTACCGGTAGACTCATCAGTATGAACAAAAGCATTTGACCAGAATTGACTGAGGGATTCAGGGTAGATGGTCGGATTCAAGAGAAAGGCTGTGCGATATGGGAATCCACCATTAAGTCAATGGCATTATCATATTTGTTCCAGAAAGCCGACTTGTAAGGTAAGCAACGCAGTTATGTCGTGGTTTCAGACTCATGGTCGCCATGTTTGAGAGAGAAGTTCAGAAATAACGGCTAATGAAACATTAGAGAAGAGGACAGGTATTTATAGGGTAGGGGTGAGAAAATCTGACGAGGGTTTGGTGTTAGTCATCAGTAGTTTTAAACCGACTGTTGACATGGTATTACCCTATCAGACGTTGAAACAGCTGAAGTCGTGGTTTTAGGCATCAGCAGTTAGAAAACTACTGAAGACCATGGTTTTGACTTCAGATGATGAAACAACTGAGGACTTGGTGTTTGTCATCAGTAGTTGTGAAACTACTGAAGACAGTGGTTTTGTCATCAGTTGTTGTAAACAGCTGAAGACTTGGTGTTAGTCATCAGTAGTTATAAAACTACTGAAGACATGGTTTTGCTTCAGTTGTTTAGAATGAAACAGCAGTTGTAGAAACAACTGAAGAGAAAGTTTCTCTTCAGTAGTTTTCGTCAATTCATAGCCTTTCAGCTGTTTCATACTGTCCTCAACACTTACTCATCAGACTTTGCATCTGCTTTTCAGGTGTTTCATAGGACGTCAGTACTTATCTGTTTTATACTGATTTCAGTAGTTGTAACTATATTAGTAGTTGTAACTACATCAGTAGTTTAGAACAGATAAAGTACTTCAGTACTTGTGAGGCATTTAGCCGTCAGTAGTTATAAAACTACTGAAGGTGAAAGGACTCATCAGTACTTATATGTGACATGGTTACCAATGATCACCAGTACTTTTACTGAAATCATCAGTAGTTGTCACTTATTCTAGCTGCAGCATACCAAGCCTTAACACAAGGTTTTGGAAAGTAGAACTATCCAAAGGCTTAGTAAAATATCTGCAAGCTCATCAGCACTAGGCACAAACTTAGGATCAATCAGACCTTTTTCAAAACAATCCCGAATAAAGTGATGTCTGATCTCTATATGTTTGGTCCTAGAGTGCTGGACTGATTTTTGACAATACACAGAGCTGAAGCACTATCCATTAATAATGGAGTCTTAGTCTCTGTAATGCCATAATCCAGAAGTTGGTTCTGAAGCCAGAGTACCTGAGAAGTGCAACTTGCAGCAGCAATGTACTCGGCCTCAGCAGTTGATGTAGCAACAGATGTTTGTTTCTTACTCTGCCAAGAAATCAAAATTGCCTAGGATTGACAACCACCAGAAGTTGACTTTCTAGTTAACTTGCACCCTGCATAGTCACTATCTGAAAAAGCAACTAATTTGCAAGAGTGTCCAGTGGAATACCATAAACCCAGAGATTGTGTACCTTGCAAATATCTAAAGATTCTCTTGACTGCAATCAAATGAGACTCTTTAGGAGCAGCCTGAAATCTAGCACAAACACATGTAGCAAACATAATATCTGGTCTAGAAGCTGTTAAATACATCAAGGACCCAATCATACATCTGTAAAGTGTTTCATCAACAGCTTTACCTTTCTGATCTGCATCCAGTTGTGTGGTGTTGCACATGGGAGTAGAACAGGGCTTACAGTTTTGTAAATCAAACTTATTCAAAAGATCTTTTGTATATTTTGACTGATGAATAAGGTTCCATCAGCCTTTTGTTTAATTTGCAAGCCTAGAAAGAACTGTAATTCTCCCATTGCACTCATTTCAAACCTCTTTTTCATTAATGTTGTAAAATCATCACACAACTGGGGATCAGAGGATGCAAAAATGATATCATCAACATAAATCTGAACAAGTAGCTTATGCTGATCCACCTTCTTAATAAACAAAGTTTTATCAATGGAGCCTCTAGTGAAATTATTCTTAAGAAGAAAAGTGGAAAGTGTCTCATACCAGGCTCTAGGAGCTTGTTTCAACCCATAAAGAGCCTTATCAAGTTTACACCCATTCAGGATGTTTATTATCCTCAAAACCTGGTGGTTGACACACATAAACTTCTTCTTTTATTTTACCATATAAAATGCACTTTTGACATCCATTTGAAAAACTTTAGATTGTGGAATGCAGCATAGGCTAAAAACAATCTGATTGCCTCTAGTCTGGCTACAGGGGCAAAGGTTTCATCATAGTCAATACCTTCTTCTTGTGAAAACCCCTGTACAACCAGTCTAGCCTTGTTCTTAACAATAAGCCCATTTTCATCAGTTTTATTCCTAAACACCCATTTAGTGCCTATTGCACACTTACCTGGGGGAAGAGGAACCAGTTCCCACACTTGCTGTTTCTTGAACTGAAGTAGCTCAAGCTGCATGGCTTCAACCCATCCATTGTCTCTCAAAGCAACATGGTAGTTCTTTGGCTCTAGCTGACTGATGAAGAGAGCATAGAAGCAGAAGTTAGACAATTGACTTCTTGTTGAAACACCAGCATTGATATCACCAATAATCTGAGACATTGGGTGATTCTTCAGTTCTTGATAAACAATGAGATCTGTGCAAGTGTTTGTAGGACCTTCAGCAGCAGCAGATGTTGATGCAGACTCTTGAAACCAAGAATTAGATGGTAACTCAAAAGATGTAGAGGAATCAGAGATCTCATCAGCATTTGTTGTGGATGGAACTGCTGAAGCTACAGGAACATCAAATTTAGCAGACACAGGCAGTTGGTCACTAAACTTGAATAGGTGAGTATTGATATTATCATCATCATCATCAATACCACCAGGTGGAAGACATGCTGCAGAAGATGATTTATCCCAGATCTGCAACAGCTGGAGGTTGATAAGGAACATATTGCAGTATGTCCAAATCAAACAACTCCACAGGGTTTTGTGGAATCTTGTCCATAGGAGATTCATTAACTTCACATGCAAAGTCTCTTCAACTATCTTTGTTCTGCAGTTGAAGACTCTGTATGCCTTGCAAGTAGATGAATAACCAACAAAATACCCTGCATCCACCTTAGGATCAAATTTTTGGAGTTGATCCTTTGTGTTGAGAATAAAACAGGACACCCAAATGCTTTGAAAAATGAAATTAAGGAGCCAAGTGATGGAGAACTTCATATGGAGTCTTCATCAACCTCTGATTTACTAAGACTCTATTCTGCACATAGCAAGCTGTGTTAACAGCTTCAGCCCAAAAGGTCAGTGGCAAACCAGAGTCAGCCAGCATGGACCTTGCAGCTTCAATTAGGGTCCTGTTCTTTCTCTCCACTACTCCATTTTGTTCTGGAGTCCGGTATGCTAAACTGCCTTTTGATTCCCTTTGAAAGATAGAAGTCATCAAGTGTATGGTTTCTGAATTCAGTTCCATTGTCACTCCTAATACACTTGACTGGAAGGGAATACTGCTTCTCACATACAACACAAAGTGAATAATCTTCTGAGCAACCTCATCCTTTGAATGTAGAAAGAAAGTCCATACAAATCTGGAGTAATCATCCACAATTACCAGACAGTATTTCTCTTTGCCATGCTCATTACTCTCACAGGACCAAATAGATCCATATGCAGTAATTGCAAGCAGGCAGTGGACTTAGGCTCTTCAATAGGAGGGAATGAGACTTTGTGTTGTTTTCCTTTTAACAAGCAGTGCAGGTTTCATCACAGTGGAACTCCTTTATTGGTAAGCCTCTAACTAAACTATTGTGGATTAAGCTGATTCATGTTTTTGAAATTAACATGACCCAGCCTTCTGTGCCACAGTTTAGATTCTTGAGAAGAGGCTTTGGAAAATAGGCAAGGATTGCCTCTGAGATCTATTTTCTTGGAAAGATCTAAGGCATACACTCTTCCTGTCCTGTTGGCTCTCAGGAGAGTGTGATCATCCAACACCTTATCAATCAAATGCAGAACTTTGGATGACAGAATCCTACAGTTCTGACTGGTGAAAAGAGCAACATGGCCTTTATCACACATTTGACTGACACTCAAGAGATTGTACTTGAGATTTTCCACATGATTAACATCATCAAACTTTATTTCTCCATTGGAGACAAAGCCGTTGCCAATGATGTAACCCCTAGCATCATTGCCAAAAGAAACAAACCCCTTCTTTCCTTGAGAGTAGTCATGAAGAAGAGAGCTGTTCCCAGTCATGTGCATAGATCCCCCACTGTCTACATACCAGATGCTACTTTGGCATGTTGAAGAACCCTGCAATAATAAACAATCAGTTAGTTTTGGAGACCCAAACCTTTTTGGTTTTGGGCCTGGTCTCATCAACAGATGGTAAACTAACAGGTTTGTTGGAAACAACAGCCTGAGAGGAAGAAGATGGTGAAGAAGAGGAATCCTTTGGCTTGGACCTCCTTTTCTGTGGTTTCAACATAGGAGCATCTAATTGGTTAACTCTTCCCAATAGATGTTGAACCATCATAACCAGCTGTGTCTGATTTTGTGATAAAGCTTTCAGCTCATCAGACACATTGCCAGTGGATTTGATAAGTTCCTATGTTGCACCTTCTTCTTCTGAGCAATCTCAGCTGTTACCTGTTTAACCCCTTCCTTTTTGGATTTCTTTATGGACTTAAGGGTTACAGGATTTGATGTTGCTGATACAAATGTGGTCTCAAACTCAGTTTTCATTTTAACCATTTTCTCTTTAATTTCCTCTTTATGTTTGAGTTTGGATCCTCTTTTGTACCAGCAATCATCTGTAAGATGATTGAACAACCACATACTTCACATGGTTTCTCTTCTTCATCTTATGTTGATCATCAACTAAGAGGATGAAGCAACTGAAGACTTGCTCTTCAGTGCTTTGGAAGCATTGTTTGCTTTCTTGACTTCCTCTTTAGTAGTCTTCAAACTCTTTCTACTGACAGTTTTCTTCTTTTCAGTACTGGCAGTAGTTGGAGTTTGAACTTCAGGTGTTAAATCTTGCTCTCTAGTCCTTTCAGGACTTTCAGAATTAACTCCTGAGTTGATCAACTCATTGATCATGTGAGTGTCAGCAGTGGAACCATCAACATCAGCTGATAGGTTCTGAGAGGGCTAGTGCTGACTTCTACTTCTGATAGTGCTGAATCAGAAAGTAGATCACATGAAAATGGATTGGTTATTACTCTCACCATCAGATTCTACCTCTGCTCTGGGAGTAAAATCTGTAGGTGGAGCAGTGTGATTGTAACCAATGCCAAACTTCACATTGGAAGCAGATTGCTTACTAAGAAGCATTTCAAAACCTTTGCATGATTGTACCCATCGATCACACTCTACCTGGGTGACTGCAAGGTTTCTTTGAGATCTTTATACTTCTCTAGAAGTATCTCTTCCCTAGCCTTATCATCAGTTATTTGGCATTTAAGTTTGTAAATCTCATCATTCTTATCATTAAGCACAGACTCAAATTCAGCTTTGCTTTTGGAAATTATTTGTTCTAGCTCAATGTTCTTGTTGATTAAAGCTACATTTGCTTCTCTAATAGATGCAAATGCTGCTATGCATGTTTCAGAACATAATTTGGCTTTTGCCTCAGAGGATACCTGTGATACCTTTGGTGTAGAGGCATTAGTGGATGAAGTATCAGCAGAATCCAAAGCCATAAGAGCTAGATTTCCAAAGGGACTGTCACCACCATGTTGACCAGCACCTGAGAACAGTTGTTCATGACCAGACAAGTCATCTGGTAAACTGCTCCAGTCAACAACTCCTGGGGTGAAGAAGCTGTGTTGTTGAGGTTGAGTTTGTTGATGAGATTGGGAAGGTTGTGGTTCAGGCAATGCTTGTGGTTGTTGTGCAATTGGAGCTTGAACAGGATTTGGTTGAGGCATATAATAGCGGGATAAGGATATGACATTTGACCCTGGGGAACAAAGTATGCAGGAGACCTAGGATGTGAATGATGACCAGAACCAGCAGGATGTTGCCCTCTGTTTTGTGGACTAGTGCTAGGAAAAGTCACAAAGGGTGCAGAAGAGTTAGATCCAGTTGATCTACACTCTCTTGCAAAGTGTCCCAGCCTTTGGCATTTGTGACACCTCAACTTACTCTTGTCAAAACCAACTTTGGTTTTGCCAGAGAGTCCAGGAAATTTCCTGCCAGTTCTCTTATAGAACTTCTGAGATCTGATATTAATCAATGCCATTTGGCTCAGAATATCCATCTCTTCTAGATCATCATCAGCTATTCCTTTCAAATCATCCATGATGAAGCATAGATTGTCACTATTACTGCCAGAATGACTCTCAATACCAACAAATGCATGATCAGAACTATTTGAAGAGAAATCAATATGCTCATCATAATTGCTTTCAGATGCAGCATATTCTGACTCATGACCAACCAAGGCAGTATCCCTGGTACAAAGTCATCAGTGAGCTTTCCTGATGAGGACAGTTTCCTCTTCTGCTCTATCTCTCTTTCGAATGTAAGCAGTTTCCCATGAAGTTGGGTGAGAGATAGGCTATCCAGATTTGCACTGGAGCGTAGGACAATAGTGTATGTGTCCCATCTCTCAGGCAGTGATCTGAGGAACCTGTTATTCATCTGGCTATTGGTGTATTCCTGTTTCACCATTTTCAGCTCAGAGATCAAGCAGGAAAAGCTCAAACTGTTGAGTCAGTGCTCACCCTTTCTATGAGAGAATGTCTCATATTGTTGGGCAAGGATTTCTCTGTTGTTTGCTAAGACCTCATCTGTGCCACCGAATTGTTCCTTCAGGGCATTCCAGAGATCATGAGCAGTTTCATGATGCATAAGCCCTGAATAGATTTCATTAGGCAGTGCCATGGCCAGAATTCCATGGGCTTTAGCATCAATCTCAAACAGTTTCCGATCTTCATCAGAGTATTGTTCCTTCTTCTTCGGAACCATTTGATTGGTTTCCGGATTGTTCACCATAGGCTTATGTGGTCCATGTACCACAGATGTCCAACAACCTGAACTGTTAACAGACAGGTGATGAAGCATTCTTCGTTGCCATATGTTATACTCGGTCCTAACCAGCATCGGGGCTTGGTTGAGGAACCAGTATTGTGAGGATCATTAGAAGGAGTAGTCATCTCAGATTCAATCAAATTCAATTAAGCTAAAACAGATTTAGAACAAAACACAACAACCAATTGAACCAAGAGAGATCTCAGAATAAATGAACGAAAGCGTCAGAAATTCAATAATCTATAACCAGTTCTTGCGAATATGCTAATTCAATCAAACATAGATATCAATTAGCAGTTTCAATGATCAATTGTTAGATCGATCAATGATTAACCAGCTCTGATACCACTTGTTAGGATCAGTGATCTACGTTTGATTGATTAGAGAGTATAGCAGCGGAATTCTAACAATGAATTAGCCAATTCACAAGAACAAAAGATATTCAATGAAGAACAAAAACGTTATAGATAGAGAGAATTCTGCAAATAAATTTCATTCAATATTCGCTTTCGTGGTAACAGAATGTCACACTTACAATTAGGTCGACACCTCTTATATAAGAGATGTGACGTCTGCTGATGTCACTTGATAGTGACATCTAACAGAATTATTCCAACTGAAACACAACTACTGAAGATGTCAAAACAGCTGACATCTTCTTACAAAAATACTAAGTGTTATCATTACTACAACTACTGAAAACATAAAACTACTGAATCACAACTACTGAAGAAGTACTCTTCAGCTATTGTGAAACTACTGAAACTTCAGTACTTGGTCTTCAGAGTTGAACTTCAGACGTTTCATCAGCTGATGTCTTCAGTCTTTGTCTTCAGACTTTGTACACCAGTGTTGATCTTCAGCTTGTAGCTCTTCAGTTGTTGTACTTCAGTACTTTGTCTTCAGCTTCAGCACTTGTGTTCTTCAGCTGTTCAACTTCAGCACTTGTGTTCTTCAGCTGTTTAACTTCAGCACTTGTGTTCTTCAGCTGTTGAGCTTCACTTTAGTCTTCAGCTGTTGAAGTCTTCAGTACTTGATCTTCAGCTGTTGAAGTCTCAGCACTTGTCGAACTGCTGATGAAGCCTTCAGCAGTTGTTGTGATATCATGTGGGACTTAGAGGTTTTCTGATCTTGGCTCATTGGTTCTTTTGGTCCAACAGAACAGAAGCTTTTGATACGACAGCACGGACTATGCTGCACTCGAAACTACCTATTCAATTCTGGAATGAGATGCAGTGGCAAATTGCATGTATACACTGAATCGATCGGATAGGCAAGCCACGGAAAGACTTGTTACGAGCTACTACAAAGACGCAAACCGAATCTGGAGTATCTCGACCATTTGGAGCGCCGTGACACTCTGAGAAGACACAGAGGGTAAATTCAGCGGAAGGAAGATGAAGGATCTTTCTAGATACAACATACCGAACAAGCGAATTTACACAACCCACGGGTCTAGTAGAAGTGTGTTGTAATGTTGACGTTCAGCGATATACCACCCACCTCTGACTAAGGACCCTCCTACTTTTTCGACTATGATGGATTCTTCAAGTCCTTCAACATCCCTCTCTCTCCCTCGGATGACGATTAGCTACACGATGATGTTGATCTTGATTACACCAACATCGAGCTCACAGGGAGAATCATCTACTCAGTCAGGGGGGTGGTTGACGACAGTAACTCCTCCTCTGAAGATGAAGCTAAAGAAGATAACCAGAACAGCCGGAGGAACAGGTTCCAGTTCCTGAAAGTCCCAAGCATCTACCAGTGATGCCCCTTTCACCTCAGAGCCTCAAACATAACTACTACCTCAGATGCAGAACCAAATGTTCATAATCTTGGCTTGAGGTAGCTGTTCCTACTACTCCAAGATCACGACTAAATGTCTATCATCCCTTAGACATGTCATTGGAGACGTCAGATCAGAGTACAAACCCGAAATCAGCTATACTCATCTGCTTACGCCTCAGTTATGGAGAAGGGATATATTCATGATGGTGCTTATCGGATTTGTCTCACAGTTTGAGCCAAAATACGTCAGTGAAGCACTAAATGATGAGGCATGGGTGAGTGCAATGCAAGAAGAACTCCTTCAGTTCAAGAAGTTAGTGTTGGACTCTGGTTGATAGACCTAAAGGTGCCAAAGTCATTGGCACCAATGGTCTTGAAATGCAAGAAGATGACCAAGGGGTCATTATCAGGAACAAAGCTCGACTGGTGGTTTAGGGTTTTCACCAAGTCGAGGGAATTGATTACAATGAGGTGTTTGCACCCGTGGCAAGAATGGAAGCCATTCGTATCTTCCTTGCCTATGCATCGTACATGAAGATTAAGTCTATCAATTAGATGTGAAGAGTGCATTCCTTCATGGGAAATCAAAGAAACAGTCTATGTAAGTCAACACCGAGGGATTTGAAGATCCTTATCATCGGGATAGAGTCTACAAGCTAGACAAGGCTTTATATGGACTCCATCAAGCTCCAAGAGCTTGGTATGAGAAACTCTCTACTCATCTTGTGAACACGGGTTCGCAGGAGTTATTGAATACACGCTGTTCATTAAAGAGAAAGATGGCAACCTACTGCTCGTATAGATCTATGTTGATGACATAATTTTCGGTTCAAAGAACGAAGAGTTATGCAACGAGTTTGAAGTAGTTATGAAGAAAGAGTTTGAGATGAGTGCTATGGGGGAGATGAAGTTCTTTCTCGGGCTACAGGTGGATCAAACACCAAATGAGATCTTTCTACATCAGACCAAGTACATAGGAGACATTCTCAATCGCTTTGACATGGAGAATGCATCTGCTGTTGGTACTCCACTTGCTACGAATCACGACATAGCACCTGATGAAAATGGAGATCTTGTAGATGCCACGATGTACCGAGGAATGATTGGATCCCTCATGTATCTCACTGCCTTAAGACCTGATATCATGTATGCTACATGTGTATGTTCTAGATATCAGGCTAAACCTAATGTCAATCATCTGATCGGGGTCAAAAGGATTTTTCGCTATCTAAAGGGTACACCCACACTTGGGTTGTGGTATCCTCATGATGATGATTTTGAGCTCATGGCGTATAGTGACTCGGATTACAGAGGCTGCAAGATGAACTACAAGTCTACATCCGCAGGGTGTCAATTCTTTGGGAGAAGACTAGTGACTTGGCAGTGTAAGAAACAGACATCGGTTGCATTGTCCACCTGTGAAGCCGAATATGTTGCTGCTGCAAGTTGCTGTTCACAAATCATCTGGATTCAACAGCAAATGCGGGATTACGGTTTAAAGTTCTCCTCTACTCCTATTTTGTTGATAACTCTGCTGCAATTGCAGTAACAAAAAATCCGGTCCAACATCCTAAGACCAAACATATCGGTATTAAATACCATTTCATAAGAGACTGCTTTGAAAAAAAAAACTTAATTGATGTGGTAAAAATTAATACTGATTTTCAACACGCTGACCTCTATACTAAAGCCTTTGATAAACCACGTTTTCAATATTTGCTAGAGGTTAACGGCGTTAAAAAGAAAAGTGATATTATTCCTGATGATGATCATGTGTAGTCCGATGTAGGTTAGTTAATTTTTTTTCTTTTATTTTATTTGTCTATTTTAGTCTGTTTCATTTAAACTCATGTTATTTTGCTGGTTATTAAAATCCTAAAATAATTAACCCAGTTATGATTTTAGTATTTTAGGGGAGAATAAGTCAGCAAGTTAACATTAAAAATAAAAAAAAACGAGGTAGAAGGAGTGGAAAGCTGATATAAGGTAGATCGTATCTGTGATACCGATTCAAACCCTTTGGAATATGATAGTACACAGGAACAAATCAAGAGGGACTTTGAAATTTTAATTTAGAAAAGGTGCAAAAAAAAATTCAAAGTATAAGTCTGTGTAGTCTAAGCAATATCAAAGGGAAGATGATAGAAAAACTGGTAACTCTTAAGGTAACACAATGAGAGTAGACCTAGAGGTTGCTAGACCACAATTGATATGTCGATAGATTCAACACAATAGATGATTAGACCTGACTGGTGATCTCAAGATCAAACTAAGTGGTTCAACTGACTGTGGGCTCCCATCTTATCACTGGTTAACACAATCAACAATATTCCAATAAGGGGTAATGAGCATGTAAACGCCACAAATGTGTGCAGATGACCATAAATAGAGCAAAGCACGGAAAAAATGAAATAAAAATGCTATCAAGCTAAATGACTTATGTTGTTGGTGCATTTGGTGCAACATAAAATTAAGCTGCTCTAACAAGAAGATAGGTTGTGTGCCTCTCTGTTATGCGATGGCACTGACCTGAGGATAAGCATAACCTAGATATTCTAGAATTCCCTGTTGTTTGTCGCCTCTCTGCTGTGCGATGGCACTAACCTGAGGACTGGCTTCTCTTTGAAAGCTCTAAGAATGGTCCCTCCTTGTAATAATACCCGTAGACCGCTCAAAAGCTCCTGAGGAATGTTGCTTACCATATAAGTGTGGGATCCACAAATGTTAGTTGAAATAATTAAACCTAAAACAATCACCAGTTTGGGTCAAAAGTCTGTGTATTGATTTAAGTGGATAAACATATTGACAATCATTGTGACTGCAATTCTTGAAAGTTTGAATCAATGTGGAAAGCTAAGAGCTTCAGTATGATTTCCTAAAGTTGCAAATGACTCTGGATGAGCACCAAGAATTGAGCATCAAAAGATTTTGATAACAAGTCCAAACTGTTTGAACTGCCTGTATGATTCCAAAATTGAATTGGTCCAGGTATGGTCAATCTAAGTTAAAGCTGTCTATTCCGGTACCAAATCCAGTAGATTTCCATCTCAGGACTTATCTCTCACAAAAAGCAAAAACAATTTTTATTGTTTAGTTTAATTTTCTAATTTAGTCAGTCGTTTTAGTTTGTTTGTTTGTCGGATTACATCAGGAAAATCAGTAAGGGATCAACTCACTAACAGGGTCATGTCTGAGATGACCACATATGTGTTAAAAGTTAAATAAGTCACGTCTGAGGTGATAAAAAGGTTTTCAAGTCAAAACGATCATGTCTAAGATGATCAACTGCTCATAATGTAAATTTCTGCAATTAAAGGGATTTTAAAAGTTAAATATTCAAATTGGCAGAAAAGTTAATAAATATGACCTATTCGCACGAATGGACCATCCGTATGGACCAATCATACGAATGGAAGCTATTCGTACGAATGGACCATGAACAGGGACTATTCAACCGAATGGCCCATACGATTGGCCCAGTCAGATGATTAAGGGCGAATGAGTCAGTCAGTCACACGACTGAGATTCAGTCGGACGACTGAAGAAAGACGACTGAACCAATCGCACGACTGAGTCCCACTTGCACGACTGAAAGGTGCGTATGAGCTCAGTCGCATGATTGAATCTAGGGTTAATATAAATAGAAGGGGAGTCGGTCGCAGAGACTCGCACCTTCAAAATCACCCTGAATCGCATGAATTTGTAAAAATTTCAATCGATCTCTAAACCCCCCGTTTCTTGATTACTGACCATCTACATCGACTCTACAAGTAATTTACGGTATAGATGCACTCCCATAACTTTAAACTTGATGAAAAAAATGGTACATTCAGACTCGCAAAGTAACCGAGACTTAAGTGACTAAATAACCTACCTAAATGACTCAAACAAACGAAAGTAACGATGTTAGGTAGTTTAAGAATGTATTGCGAGTCAAATGAACCAGATAACGCTGTCTAAAACTCAAAAATGGTGAAAAAGTGATTTTGAATTGAACAGTCAGTACATCATGTGAATGGACAGAGTGATGAACTTCAGTCGTACGACTGAAGGGCTCAAACTGCTTAATCGCATGACTGAACCATGCGTATGAAGGTCAGTCGCATGACTGGTGTAACCGCATGAGGGTATATACGTAGGAGCCCAGTCGCACACTCAAGGGTACGTATGGATCAGTCGCACGACTGAGTCCCATTCGTAACTGTTCAATCGCACGACTGAACCTCAGTCGCACAATCTCAATCGCATGACAAAAAGATTTTCTTCAAGTTTAGGTTTTCATGACTTTCTTAGCCAATGGTACTAATGTTTACTATCTTTGTGTAACAGATGGCGAGTCGATGGACTATGAGCACGAAGCACAATATATGTGCTCATCTGGACTTGACATCCAGAAACGCTGCTGATTTCTCTGGCATAATCTCATTTCTACTGAGATCAAGGATTGCACATGCCATATCTACTCCTTGCACTCCGTATCGATCCATTCAGCAAGCCTTCTGGGAAGGCGCTACAGTTGATAGATCGTCTGAGCCTCATTGCATCAGAAGTACCATATTTGGAGAGGCTATTACTATTTCGGAGAAGGATCTGAGGATCGTACTACAGTTGGGGGATGACGCTGATTCTCCGACTCGATTACACCCCCTCACAGTTAGAGGATGCTTTCTTAGAGCCAAATACTTTGGGGAAATCAATTCTGGGGTACTCAACAAGAGTAACCTCTGTCCCTAGTTTAAATATCTTGCGCACGTGCTGCTTAAGTGCATAGCTTCCAGAAAGGGAGGTTTTGATGAGTTGTCCGATCAGATGCAGAATGCGTACGTTGCGTTGGTGCTGAACCATCCGTTCAGCTTCTCCAAGATGATCTTCACCTATCTGGTGGAGAAAATCAAGGGGAAAGGGAAGGAAGGCTTCTGTATGTACCCGAGGTTTATGCAGATGATCATAGATTAGAAGCTTCCCTCCCTGCCGAAGGAAAAGGAGGATGCGGTAGTCCTGGTGGTGATGGATGATACTACCCTGGGAAGGATGAAAGTGTACAGGGGAAAGCAAGTGAAACCTCCTGTTAGGAGGTTGTTTGGTCATCTTGCCCGGGATGACTACGTGGTGCCAGCAAAGAGAAAGTGGCGTCACGATGATAGTGACTCTGATGTGGAACAGATAGCACTACCCACTCATGACTCAGATGATGATAATAGTGGGGATGCTGGAGACGATATGCCTATTCCACCTAGAGGCACTGTGTCTGATTTTGTACCTCCAGTGTCCGTCCCAGCTGGAGAAGTGACCGAGTCAGCTGGATTGCATCAGGATTTTGTTCATGGTGCAGAGGAGGAGGATGAATCAAATGAGGAGCCCCTAACGCGAACTATGGGAAGAAAAGTTGTTCCCACAGAACATGGGTTAAGGGTGGTTGGTGAACACCCGAGAGACTCCGGAGAGAATAATACTGACCCAAGCTATGCACCGGGGTCCGCAGGCAGGGTTGTAGGGGGAACTTCCACCTCAACGGGGACGAGGAGGAAGAGGATGGCTAAACCCCATGGTCAGAAGAAGAAGAAGCGTCGGGTGACCTTCCTCACCACCACATCCACCACATCCACCATAGCCACCACAACCACCACAGCCACCACATCCACCACAGCTACCACAGCAACCACCATACCTCCCACAACAGCACAGGCTCCATCCACCACCATATCCTTTACTCCTACATCACCTCCATCATTTCCCAGACCTATCTTTACTACAGCCACCACCACCACCACCACTTCACACCAAGTAATACTCCCAGCCTATCCCTCACATGCTTATGGATCACCTCTACCTCCAATCAGGGTAGGGGAACAGCTGTCTGCGCTTAACAGAATGGTGATGCGCTTACTTGCTGTATATGAGGAAAAGGCAGCCCAGATCCGCCAGCTTACTGACCTGATTGCTGCACAATCTCACCAACTTGCAGAGCAGGCTCGAGTTATAGTGGAGCAGGCCCAACAGATGGCTGCTCAGAGCACTGAGATAGCCCAACTCAAATCACATAGTGTCTCATCAAGCAAGAAGGGGACAGAGATGATGATGATGAAGATGATGATGAGGATGTTGAGAGTGATACTGAGGAGAATGAAGAAACTAAAGGAGATAGGATAGAGGAGAAGGATGATGATGATGAAGTAGGAGGAGGGGATGCAGCTGCATCGGCCTCTGCTACAGGTCAAGAGAAAAGGTCAAAGAACAGACAAGATCAATCAGCTTCTACTTCTGCTCCTCCAAGTGATGATATTATGATACAGAATAAAAGTAAAGACTAGAAGTTTATGTATTTATTTACTTTTGTATTTGAATCATGTATTGAAAACAATGTATTGAATGCTTAGATTAAGTGAATGCATTTATATTTGTTTAATTACTAATGACTTATGTGTTGAATGTTTAAATCAAACAGATCCAAATTACCAAAGGGATGAATTTGATGTTGCTCCCCTTCAGCAGGTCAAGACTCAGCTAACAATGATTCTTGATCTGCAAGGGATTATCAGAAGGTCAGTGAACTATACCCCTGAAGAAGGGGAAATAATTCATGACCTATCAAACGAGCAACTGGCAGAGCTTTTCAAGCTAAATCCAGATGAGATAGTGAAAGATGCTCCGACATGTGATTCGACTAGTGACGAAGAGCTCAATGATGTTGATGAAGTCGAGATCGAAGATGTTACTGCCAAGGATTACCCTCAGTACGCTGACAATGAGGGTAATGTGGTCCCCAATCTGGGTAAATCCTTTGTCAGCGATACTTTTGAGGCGTTGAACAAGATGGAGCAAGAAACAGAGGAAGCAGTAGGAACAACCCAAGCCTCAACTGATGATGTCGACATTCGAAAGGCTGAGTGGGCTGCATGTTTTGAAGAAGTTAGAGCCCAACGTACTGCACCAAAGAAAGATTCCTACACCAAATTCTATAGTGTCAAGAAACATCACAAGGTGTCAGGAAGGATCATAGCATGGGCATATTTTGAGGATCTTAATGCTTATGCAGTTAAGAGAGAACAGGGCATAGAGTACTTGAGATTCCCACATGATCTGAAGACTCTACCATGTTTTGAGCTCAACCAGCTGACCAAATTAAAGCTTTTGTATGCTGATCCGAGGAAGATGTCAGGCTGGTTTGAGGCTGCCCTAAAGAAGGAGTATCACACCAAATGGGTTAACTTTAGACCCCAACAGCCTACTAGGTATATTAGAAGGTCTGAGGTTGATGCCATTACTGGCAAGCCCAAGATAGTGTGGAAGTGGAATCCTCCGCGTACAATGTCAAGAATCCCACTCAGGGAAATGGCACAGGATTTTACTCCACACTTTAAGTGGTGGTACTACGATTGGGGAACAGCTGAAGCGGTCATAGTCCTAAGCAAAGAGAGACAAATGGATACGATCAGGGTATTCGACCCGATGTGGCTTACAAACTTGTCAGAAAATGATGTATATACGCTATACAAGTGGCCACTGTTCTATGATACGGAAGATATTGTACAATCCCTCCAGTTTCAGAACGTTATATGACTCTGCTTCGCATTTGAGATTCACACGGGAGTCACAAAAGAGGTGAAGTACAAGAAATACAAGGAGGTTATGCAGAAAACAAGAGATTAGAGAGATCTAGGTCCAAGGGGGAGTTTTTTGATACATGTATGTCCCTAGATCATGGTATGAATGTAATAGATCTTGTTTGTCTGATTCTGAGGTTATGCTTGAAATGATTAATGAAATGATATTGCTTGTTTGATACATGTTTCATATTTCATTAATGAGTTGACATTGAATTGGTTAATTAGATTTGTGGTTGTTTGAAGTGTTATACATAATGTTATATTAATTAATTAATGCATTCAAACTTAACAGAATGAAGTTCACATGCGAGTGGCCCATCCGAATGGACCATACGCATGAATAACTTCATACGAATGACTCAGTCGCACGACGGAACCAGGAGACTGGATCTGTCGTATGATTATAACATGAGATTGACTCAGTCGCACGACTGAATACTCAATCGTGCGAATGAATCAACCGCATGGTTCAATCGCACGACTGAACCATACTAATGGTTCAGTCGCACGATTGAATAATATTAACCTATAAATACAACCCAATTCGTGAAAAATAAAAGGGCTTTTGATTACTTACGACTCCAGAAGTACCCTAGCCATCCAGAAGCCTCACAATTCGTTCTCCAAGTTCATTGAACACATTAGATCGATTCCCAATCGATTTCTAACGTGAGTTTCAATTCTTGATTGATTCTTTGTGTGTTCTCACTGATTGGATCTCCAATCAAATAGGATTCTGCACTATTTGATCTGGTTTACACGCTAATCACTAGGTATTTCATTCAAATACCACATCCTAACAGTTCATAAGGAGTCTTGCCATGAGTCTTAACTACTAAAGCTCTGTTTTTCACATAACAGGCAGTGTTGATTGCCTCTGCCAAGAAGGTGATGGCAGCTTAGAGTCAGACAACATGGTTCTTGTAGCTTTAACTAGTGTCCTGTTTCTCCTCTTAGCAACACCATTATGCTGAGGAGTCCTGTGAGCACTATATTGTCTTGTAATACCCTTTTCATCACAAAATGTATCAAGGATTTGGTTCTTGAATTCAGTTCCCTGATCACATCCTGTGGTTTTGAACTTGTGATCACATTGATTCTCAATCTTTAAGATGAAATTTTTCAGAATCTCAGGAGTCTCTTTCTTAGTTCTAAGAAAAAAGACCCAAGTGAATCATGTAAAATCATCTGTGATCACCAAACAATAAGAGGTCCTTCCTAGACTCGTTACACTAGTGGGGCCAAAGAGATCCATATGTAACAAGTGTATGGGAGTAGTGATGGAGTTTCTTTCCTTAGGCTTATGAGATACCTTATGTTGCTTCCCTTTCATGCATGCAACACAATGATCATCACTTGTAAACTCTTTCTTTGGCATTCCAATTACCAAATCATTCTTAATAAGTTTACTCATGTTCTTAAAGTTTTTATGGCACATTCTTTTATGGCATAGGAAAGACTCATCATTATTTTCTTTAGATAGAAAGCATGAAACTTCTCCAGAGGGAGATGTCTCTTGAAAGTCCATCTTGTACATGTTCCCTTCCAGGGGGCTCTAAGCAAGATATGCTCATGAGGAATGACCACGCAGGGCTTGAGAATAATGCACTCATTCTCAGTAAAGAGCATGTTATTACTCTGATCACAAAATTGGGATACACTTAGAAGATTATACCCAAGCTCCTTGACAAAGTTTACTTTTTCAATGCTGAGCTTACCATTTGTGACCTTGCCCCTTCCAAAAATGTAACCACCTTCATCTCCTTCAAAAGCAACTGGCCCTCATCAATTCTTTCAACGTTTTGGAGTAGTACCCTATTACCTGTCATGTGCCTGGAACAGCCATTGTCAATGATCCAGACATTCTTGTTTGTCTTGAGTTGTCCCTACACAAAGAAAATGATTAGTTACATTTGGGAACCCAAGTCTTGTTGGACTTGGGCTCATTAAAAGAAATAGAAGGTAATGTAACAGTAATAGATCCTATAGTTGTGCTTTGAAGATTTTATGTTGTTGTTGATGGAGAACATTTAGTCATTTGGTCTTTCTTTTACTTCCACGCCACCTTTGGAAGTTTTGACTTGACCTTCAACACTTTGGAAGCTTTTAAGACTTCGGAAGTTTTGATGACTGGACCTTTGGAAGATTCTGCAAACACTGCAGCATACTTCAGTGCTTCGGAACTATTCCTTTCTTCCGAGACCAAATTTTCTTCTGAAGGCAATTTTCCACTTGCCTTCTTCTTTGTCTTGGAGCTTCCAAAGGAAACAGATTTTCCTTCCAAAACTGAAATTTTCTTGGAACTCTTGGAAGTCCTTTTCTTGGTCATATGAAAAGTAACTCTTGGATTTTATGGACAATCCTTAGCAAGATGAGAAGTACTTTCACATATGACACATTCCATTATCTTCTTCCCAAGAGCCTTCTACTGAGAATAAGGCTGATTTTGATCACATCCCCTCTCACCTTCATCTTTGTGGAGCTGAGATAGTCATTTTAGGCTGAGAACTATTCTTGGAGTTGGATGGTCCAAGCTATGTAGCAATGGTACTTAACAGATCAGCCTTCTTTTGGTGCTGAGATGATTTCAACATGTACCAGAACTCTTGGAAGAAGAGTTTAGGTTAATGTGTTCAGTCTTCACCACTTCAAACCCTGCAGAGATAAAAACTTGTTTCTGCCTAGAATCAAAAGTGGCCTTGATCTCTTGAATCTTCCTAGCTTTTCCCTTGCTCTTTCTGATGAAGTTCTTCCTCATATACTTGGTCATCATAGTCTTTCTTTTCTCCTCAAAAGGATAGTGACCCTTCTTAGAATCCTCCTCTTCACTCTTCTCAGAGGATTCTTCATTATCACTTTCTCATCCTCTTCACTCAAGGGGTCTATAAGAGGAAGCTCATCTTCACAAGTTCCTGTAAGGCCCCGTTCCGGGACGCTTACAGCTGGTGGTTCATCACACATAGAACATTAGAAAACATACATTATTTTTTTGCAGCAGAATTTAAAACTTTCATTAATAACTAAAACATGTCATTTCATTCATTTACAACATTTGTTTTCATCTCAAAATACAATGACATGTCAAAATACGAATGCCAGCCTCAAAACGCTCCCAGTAGCTTATGCATCCATGCCTGCAACTCCTCAGCATCAACATATACCTGCCAACTATCATGCATACAAAAGTTAGCGATGCTAAGTGAGTTCTAGGTTTTATTTAAAATACTTTACTTTCGTTAAAACTGTTCTTTACTTTTCTTTCAAAAGCATACTATACCTTACAACCGTTTGTGATCATGCATCATACCTACATACAGATAATATCATTATTATCTTAGCCATTACGTTCATTAACTTTGTTCATTCAACGTATTACAATATCGTTCACTTCTCTTTCAAGATCCGGTCAGACTTTACCCTCTTTGTGGCACTCAGCCACGATAACTGAGGTCGAATGACGAGGACCCCGTTTTGTACTTTATTATGATAATTCATTTACGTTCATTCATACATTCGTTCTTTCATACATTATCTTCCGTTCATTACTCATTATTACTCGAATCTTGTCTCTTGCAATATCCCCGACTCATGCTCGAAAGCTGATGCTGTGCCGGGGTCTGCTCATAAACCCCCGAATCATGTTCGAAGACTGACACAACACCGGGATACGCGACAAAGATCCCATATGAGTCAATCACAGGGATTGAACTCCATCCGATTCTGTTGCAACATAAAGTTGCTCATCTCATTATCTCATCTCATGGACAAAGACCTCTATCGAGTCTGTTGCCACACAGAGTCACTCACCTCACAACTATGCTTGGCTTTATAACACACCCCCGAAGTTATACATAACTCGGGTAACAACACCCCCGCCGAAGTGGGTAACAACACCGCTACCGAAGTGGGTAACAACCCCCACCGAAGTGGGTAACACCTCTAAAGGTCAGTCACAAAGACTGGAACCCTTGTGTGCACACTTTAGGATTTGCTGAACCTCACGTGGTAGAGCTTAAGGCATTAAGAGCCGTGCACCTCTGTACATATTGCTTTCAAGCCTCTCTATACTTCTCTCTTTATTCATTTATTCATGCATGCATTTATTCATTACGTTCCTCTTTTTGTTATCTTCCACTTTACGTTACATAATACTTTCATTACATTCATTAACGTTCAGCGCAAAGCCAAGGGAAGACATACATACATAATAAGGAACATGCACATAATCATAAACATACACCATCACCAATACAGGCACATCATACATGCGTAACACACATCCAACATAAGCCATCACATCATAACCAGGCCTATCTTCCCATTTACCCCTTAAAATCCACTTAGAAAAACTCAAGTCCAAAGTGGGCACATGGGTCCTTCCAGGCGCATGAGCATAAAATTCTAAGTATAAAATAGTCTGGGACGCATCACCAATCACTTAGCCGTTTCAAGCACTTCGATGCATGGGCACTGTTTTGGCGCTTGGCCAATACTTAGCCGTTCCAATCATTGGGATGCATGGGCATTGTTTAGGCGCATGGTCCACACTTAGCCTTTTCATCACTTGGGCGCATGGGCACTATTCAGGCGCATGGCCAACACTTGGGCACATGGCGAACATGTTGGGCGCATGGACCATTATTCAGGCGCATGACCCACTCTTGGGCGAATGGCCAACACTTAGGCGTCTGGTCTCTCATGCTAGATGCATGGACAACTGTTTGTGCGCATGAGCCACCTCTGGGCGCATGTCTACTGTTCATGTTCATCAGAACATTCTGAAATCTTTTCTATGCTACCAATTTCACCCGATTGCCATTCTACTCATACCCAAACACAGATCTAACATACTAAGATCATCTAAGCATGCTAAATATCATCACTAACCCATAATCAGCACTATAACATGCATACATACATACAACATTCGAACATAAAGCTGTAAACCCACGGTTTCTTTCAAAACGTTTACTTAGTATGCATAATAGCCCGAAATCAGTTGAAAATCAGTAAAAGAGGGTTCTAGAAACTCACCTTGAGCAGCTTTTGAACAACACTCTTCTAGTTCAAGACCCACTTCGATTCAGCTCTTTGAATCCCAAAAACAACACAAACAACCAGAACTTCGGTCAAGAACTCAATACTCATCTGAAACCGAGCTCAAACAAGAGAAGACTTACCTTTTCAGCTTCTTCTTCCTCTTTCTCTCTCTAGAACCAAGCTCTCTCTCTCTCTTCTTCTTCCTCCGAGAGCAAAGCAGCTTTCTGCTTTGATATGGACGACCATGCCCTTTAATATCTTAAAATAATAAGATTTGTACTTTGTACACTGTATCCCCGTCCACTTGTGCGAAATTTCTAGTCTTTGTATTTACTTTTCTTTTCCTATCGTTTAAATAGAAATTCGAGGTGTTATAGTTCCACACCTAGGTGATCTTACAGACAAGATTGTATGTGGAGGAGCTATCTCATTAGATCCCAGTCCCTACTTGTTTTGATAAAACACCTTGTTATGCAGGGATGATGATATCATGTTCTTGAAGGTCTTTTCTTCAAGAACACACTTTTTTGCCATGGCTTTGCTGATCACAAGCTCAGACAGGCACTCAGTCAACTTAATAATGAGATCCTTGATCTGAGTCATATAATTAGTATGCTCATGTTTTAGAACTGAAATGGTTTTCTCTAAGTCCTTTATCTTTAGTTTATAGTCACTTTCAGTCTTTCTAAAATCACCTTTTAAGATGTTTAAGGACTCAAGATCAGATCTTATTTTTAAGTTGTAGGACCTGTATCTGTTTACTTTAGCAATACATTTAGAAGGACAGAGATGTTCCAATACCTTGGCTTTATCATGATCTGCCATCAATGCTTGGTTTGGAGAAGCATCTTCCACCTAAAATTCAACAACAACTATAGCTTGCTGCTTTGGCTTGTCATTCCGGGTAGCTTTATCAGTGTAGTTTGGTCTGGACTGTGCTTGGCCACCACTTGTTCTTGGTGCCTTGCACTCCATGTAAAGTGGCCCATCAAGTTACAGTTGTAACATTTGAGTTTGCTTTTGTCCTGTCCAAACTTTCCACTGGCTGTATTGCTGGGAAACTTTCTTCCTGGTCGCTTGTAGAACTTCTTGGCTCTGTGAGTGAGAAGAGCCATTTTCTGGACTATCTCCATATACTCCAGATCATCTGGATGGATACAGTCCAGGACTTCAAGGGTGAATAGAAAGCTTCCACAACTTTCATCAGAAGACACAAAGGCTTGAGAAGAACTTGTCTCTTGGGATGGGCTTTCTTAAGTTTTATTGTAATAAATATATTTTCTGTGAATAAAATATATTTTATCTTGTTTTAGTCATTTTTATGTTTTATATATAATTTCTATGAATTAGTCTAAGTCTAGGGAGTTAAGTGTAATTAGTGAATATTATACTTACTATAAATAAGTTAATTGTCATTTGTATTGACTAATGGTTGTATGACCAAGAGATTGGGAGATTACTTGTAAACATCATTTGCAATCTAATTAAAGGTCAAATGGGATTTTTATTGTGTTTATCATATTTTGATCCATTATCTTCATGACTTGATTCAAGTGTGATTAACCTGGGCTAACAGATTTCTTTTGAATACTTAGAAGACATATGTACCTAACATAATTTTGACAAAAGTTGAACACATTTTCGCTGCCAACTCTAAAGACTCACTAACATATACAACTTGGTGATTATCTGCACACTTTTGTCAACTGTACATTATGTTGTATGTGCCTATAACTTTTCATTCTTTTACTTTTATACTTTTTGTAATAAAATAGGATGTGAGCTATGCAAGCCATTGTCACATGTCAAAAGACAATCTGCCTTTTGACTTTACATTGATTTTGTTATCTAGATTAGTATCTAGCTAGCCTTTGAAGTATGGTTGGCTATAGAATATAGTATAAAGTATCTCATGTAACCAGTCTTAGGACTAAGTGATACATTGCCACTTAAAGTTTATACCTGAAAGAACAAATGGGTCAGGGGTCAAGTGTTGGAGCATATATAGTCATATATAATGTGTCCGCTTGACGAATAGTCAAGACTTAATATAATACTCCTGTTATGTTGTAAACACATGAAACTGAGTCATTCACAGGAGCATATGCGAATGAGACTCAGTCGTACGACTGAGCCATGCTAATGCACCAGTCGTGCGACAGAGAGATACAATTGGGACATTCATAAGACTAAACCATAAGTATGGTCAAGTCGTACGATTGAACCATAAGCATGGTCAAGTCGTACGATTGAACCATGCGTATGGTCCAATCGCACGAATGGGCCCAGTCGCATCTAATATGGGCTGAGGCCTACAAATACCAGTTTCATGATGTAGAAGGGTTTGAAGGATTGTGCTCGGGGCCTAGGTGCTGCCGGATGAGAGGGTAGATCATGCTCGATATCCCCTTCCAAGAGTCGGGATTCTTATGTTGTAACGAGCTTGTAATCATTAGGTTTTATCAATGAAACCATTTTATTATAGTTCGTGTTTATTGTTTGTCTCTTGGTTTTGATTTGTTTCCTTCTATTAAGAACACGCTCGGATGTCTACCATCCAGCGACTTCATAATTGGTATCAGAGCCGCTTACTGCCGGAAGGATCTAACCCTCATTCTAGCAACCCGAGCTCTTGATTTCTGGATCAATTTCATATTCTCTGACGTTAAACCCACTTCGTGTTCTTCGTGTTTGCTTAGATCTTGTTACGTGTGTTTTTCTATGTTAAAATCATCCTCGAAACCACGTTCTTATCACCCTTGTGAATCTAATGATGTATATTTTGTTTTGGTTCATGTAAAATTCATCAGATTAGGGTTTTTGGCAGCCATGGCGGCTGCAGATCTAAAAATCTACGTACAGACCCGCTCATGCGACTGGACCATGAGTATGGACCATTTGTATGGCTGGACCATGCTAATGGACCATACATACGACTAGACCATGCGACTGGACCAGTCGTATGTTTAGTAGTGCGACTAGACCAGTCGTATGTTCAGTAGTGCGACTGGACTAGTCGTATGTTCAATCGTATGAGCGGACCATCCGCATGTGTCCAATCGCATGATTGAGTCATTCGGATTTGTCCAATCGCACATTGACTCATCCCCATTTGTTCAGTCGCACGAATTTATCATTCGTATCATCCATTCACACGAATATGATATTTGTCCTCCATGTCATACGAATGAACGGTGTTCCAGACAAAAAAAAAAGAGTCTGGAACTGCCTCTTGCACAGATTTGAGGATGAGCAAAGCACATTCACCCTGAGGTTCTTTTGTTAAATAAGTTCGATGTATACCCCATTATTCGTTGGACTTCCAGAATAGGTGAATGTAGTTGGAACATAAAAGAGAGAAGAGAAGATGTCAACAGTCGATGCTGATTTTGTGGGGTAGTAAGGAGCATCTGACTATTTGTGGGCCAATAAAGTTGTATTTATCCGCACAAAGAGGATTCTGATTCTTAGGGGGAATCTTGTATAGAGAAATTGAAGACGCAATCAGATGGTGATGATGTGAGCTGGCTTCTGATGATGAATCCGAGTGCATGCTGATTTGATTGAGATTGTCAGCTGTGGATTGGAACCTTCTACCTTTGCCCAATACACCATATGAAGACGCTAGGAGAGCACAATGTCTATATATTAGGATATGCTAAATTTGAGGGGGAATTTCTACAGGTATTAATGTTAATCAGGTTAGCCTATGTGGAGATTGAAGCAATGGAAAATTGTTCATGTCATTATCTGGAAAATCAGTCATATGGGGAATCTTGCTGCTATGATGGTGTTCTGCAAAGTAAACGAAAACTATTGTGCCTAAATTCATTTTCAGGGATACTGTAGCAACCTAACGGATCGGCAACGTTGGCTAATATGGTTTGTCGTTTAATTCTATTGGAAACCAGAGCAAAGATTGACTGAAGATTGTAAGAGGTGTTATCTACTATTCGCAAGCAACATCCAAGGGGAATTCGTTGGAGCATATATAGTCATATATAGTGTGTTCTTTGCTTGACGAATCGTCTAGGCTTAATGTAATACACTTGTTATGATGTAAACACATGAAACTGAGTCATTCGCAGGAACATATGCGAATGAGACTCAGTCGTACGACTAAGCCATACTAATGGACTAGTCATGCGACTGAGAGATACGATTGGGACATTCGTAAGACTGAACCATAAGTATGGTCCAGTCGTACGATTGAACCATACACATGGTCCAGTCGTACGATTGAACCATACGCATGGTCCAGTCGTATGATTGAACCATACGCATGGTCCAATCGCACGAATGGGCCCAGTCGCATCTAATATGGGCTGAGGCCTATAAATACTAGTTTTATAATGTAGAAGGGTTTGAAGGATTGTGCCCGGGGCCTATGTGCTGCCGGATGAGAGGGGAGATCATGCTCGATCTCCCCTTGCCAAGAGTCGGGATTCTTAAGTTGTATCGAGCTTGTAATCATTAGTTTTTATTCATGAAACCCTTTTATTATAGTTTGTGTTTATTGTTTGTCTCTTGGTTTTGATTTGTTTCCTTCCGTCAAGAACACGCTCGGATGTCTACCGATCCAACGACTTCACATCAAGGGAATCATCGGTCATCTATGGAGCAAATCTATCTAGTATGTAATTCTTGCCTTAATCCTTTGGTAGTGGAAAAATTAACAGAAGTGGAAAGTTAATGGAAGTCGAATAGTGGGCGGTTACGAAGACAATCTGCAGTATTTATTTATGTTTTCCTTTTCATTTGTTATCGTTCCAGTTTTCTTCTCAAATTAACATTACTAGTATGTGTAACCGGATAGTTGCCCTTCTCGAATTGGGCCTTTTAATGGAAATATGCACTTTATTTGTTCCAATTAGTCTAGGGTGTGGAGCAATAGAAAGTGGCAGCCATGCAGTCATGACCTGTTCCCACTACAACTGGTGATGCGAGAGGATTTGTGGGGCTTACATGTTACTATAAGCATTTTGTGCGTGGAAATGGCGTGATTACTCAGCCTCTTACCGTTATGATGAAAAAAGATGGGTTTAAGTGGTCACCAGAAGCCTTGGCAACCTTTGAACACTTGAAAACAACCCTCACTTTAGCTTCAGTTTTAAAACTCCCTGACTTTTCGAAACCCTTTATTGTGGAATGTAATACCTCCTCAGTGAGGGTTGATGCTATCTTGGGACATGATGATCACCCATTACTTTATTTTAGCAAAGGTTTTTCACTTTCTAACAAGTTTAAGTTTGCTTATGACAGGGAGCTTGGCTTTTGTCCTTAGCGGTGCAATATAGAGTCATTACTTATTGGGCATACATTTTTTTGTCAAAACCGATCACTATACACTCAAGTATTTGCTAGAAAAACAAATCACCGCCAATGAACAATGACGATTGCTTTAGAAACTCATGCTTTATGATTTTTCCATCATTTACAAGGCTGGAAGAGAGAACAAATGAGCTTATGCACTATCCTAGAAGCCTTTTTCGGGAGAATTGTTCAACATTGTTTTTTCAAAATGTATGGACATGCAGGACATTCAATGCGGGTTGTCTATGAATCCATTCACTAACTGAATCCTCTAGTAGCTGACCTCTGACCCCACTATAGTGGGGGAAACTGTTCATTTTCAGGGTCGTTTGTTATTCCCGATAACATAGCTATCCGGGACAAGCTTTTAGATGAAGCTCAGTCCTCATCGATCGGTGGTCATGGCTGGTATTTAAAGTCATTAAGAAGGTTGAAATCTTAATACTTTTGGCCATGAAAGAAACAAGATGTATGTTTATTTGTACAACATTGTTTGATCTATCAATAGTGCAAATATGAGACGCTTTCTCCAGCGGGGCTTCAATAACCTTTTCCTCTTCCCAAATAGGTTTGGGAAGATATTTCCCTTGATTTCATCATTGGGATCCAAAAATCTAATAAGGCGGATACTAGTCTTGTGGTGGTCGAAGTAGTAAACAGTTGTCTCGAAGCATATTTACGCTACTTTGCACATGAGCAGCCAACGAAGTGGAGCTCGTTCCTCACTTGGGCAAAATACTCCTACAATACAGGTTATCATACTTCTGCTAATACAATCCGTTTTCATGTGGTTTATGGATGTGAACCACCTACGCGTCTCCCTTATGTCCTGGTGAGACCATGAATGCATATGTAAGGCCCCGTTCCCGGAAACCTCACAGTTGGTCAATCATAGCAATTAAAATATTAAACATTATAATTAAACAAACTTAAGCAGCGGAAATAATTTATTAAAACCATTCATTTCATTTAAACCACTTTTGTTGAGCAATAAATCATCGTTTAACTGATTATAAAAGAATTGTTTTACTGCATTACAAAACAACATCAACATAAAATACAAATGGATGTCAGACGTTCCCTGCCGAGTAGCTTCACCCTCGTGCCATTCTCACCAATAATTACCTGCCAACTAAAAACGTATAAAAGTCAGCGTTGCTGAGTGAGCTCTAGTTTTAGAAGAAATAAAATACTTTCTATATGTTGTATAAGAAAATACTCTTTTCTGTAAAATACAACTCTGTACTGTATATGCAAGCACGCATCAACTACACGAACATATATTGTTCGTTCTCTTTACTGTATGCCTTATCTGTTTTGTAAACTTTTATCTTTATGTTTCACTTTCTGTATGGACCAGTGAGCAATACCCCAACTATATGCGCGATGGAAAATGGGTGATGGGCCATCTATATCCCTCGAAAGGGTCAACTATATCCCCCGAAAGGGTCAATTGTATCCCCCGAAAGGGGTTCTGTGTACTATGTACAAGGCCAACCCAATCACCCAGGGCACGTTGCAAAGGTCCTGCCAATCTCAATTGATTGACCTTGTGTGCATAATAGGGTAGCTAACCCGCAGCACAGTTGAGCTAACGACAACATGGTCGTGTACCTCCTGTAAGCTTGCAAGACTTGTTAACATTTTCATTAATGTTCCTCTTCTTTTCTTTATTGCTCTTTCACTTTATTATTACAATATACTTTACGTTGCGATAATAACATACCACATAAAGACACATACTATAAGTAATAATAATAATAATAGCAATAACAATAATAAGGAACAATCATAAGTAATCATATCATGCATGAAACATCATCAATAATAGGCCCTTAATCAACATCGGTCAAAACCCTAAAGCACAGACTCCCAGAAAAATTCTGTAAAAAATTCTAAGTGCTTAGGCGCATGGGAACTATTTGGGCGCATGAGCCCTGTTCGGGCGTTTCATCACTATGTAGGCGCATCAGCCAACACTTAAAACATTTTCACTTTAGGCGCATGAACGATTCAGGCGCATGGGCACTATTTGTGCGTATGAAAACTTAGACGCATGAGTAATTCGGATGCATGGACACTTAGGCGCATGAGCCACTTGGGCGCATGGGCACTATTGGGGCGCATGGCCCTACACTTAGTCGTCCGGCTAACATTTCTAGGCGCATGGGCCACTGTTCAGGCGCATGGCTATACTTAAACATTTCTAAGGAAATTTTAGGCGCACGGGCTTCTGTTTGGGCGCATGGGTTACACTTAATTCATTCTAAGACATTTTCAGGCGCATGAGCCTTATCTAGGTGCATGGACCTTCTGTTCAACATGTTTCCAGTATGTTTTCAACCTAATCATCAAATCCATCTATTCAAAGCTTAATGTGGCTATTCTAACATGAACAACCTATGAGCATTCAAGAATCACATTCAATCATGCACAATACATACGGGCATACATACTCAAACATTGGAAAATCATTTAAATACATTTTCAGCCCCAAAGATGTTTGAAAACAGGTAAAAACCGAGGTCTAGAACTCACCTGATGCAACTTGGGTGTTCTTCCTTTTTACCCGCTTGCAAATAGTTCAAAACACCTAGAAACAACATCCAAAAACACACACACCCGAGCACAAACACAACCCATAAGCACATAAACACATAACCAGGATAAAACCCGTCATAAACACATAAAAACCATGAATTCTTACCTTGAATTCGTTCACTTCTTCTTCTTCTTCTTTCACTAGACGAGAGTTCTCTCCTGCTCTCTCTCTAGAACCGAAGATATGTTGATGTGAAGTGAGGGTGGGCGGCCATGCCCACCTTTACACCAACTTTTCAAAGATTTTTGTCCTTTTTACCCTTTTAGTCCCTCCACTTGTACTTAATTGCCTTTCTTTCTTTTATTCTTTATATGTTGTCTTTTAAAAATAACCGGGTGTTACAAGTCCACCCCCTTATATAGGTTTAATCCCTGAAACCCGTTATTCCTCAAACAGACGAGGATAATGTTGCCTCATCTTCTCCTCAGTCTCCCATGTACACTTGGATCTCTTCCTGTGCTTCCACTGTACACGCACAAGAGGAACCACTTTATTTCTCAGCCTCTTCTCTTTATGATCGATGATCACACTGGTTGCTCCACATAATTGAGCCTTTCATCAACTTCAATGTCCTCCAATGGAACAATCATGTCTTCATCGATTAAGCACTTTCTAGAATGAGATACATGGAATGTCGGGTGAATTCCACTTAACTCATCTGGCAATTCCAATCTATAGGCCACCTCTCCCACTCAAGCAATGATTCGGAAAAGGCCTATATATCTTGGGCTCAACTTGCCCCACTTCCTGAAACTGATAATACCCTTCCAACGTGAGACCTTCAACATAACCCGGTCACCCACCTGGAACTCAATTGGTCTACGTCGTTTATCGGCATACAACTTCTGTCTATCTTTGGCTGCCTTGATGAAGGCTTTGATCCTCTCAAGCTTCTCAGTCATAGCCTTGATTACCTCGACACTTCCCAACTCTTTCTGACCAATATCACCCCAATAAACGGGTGTTCTGCATCTCCTACCGTATAGCATCTCATATGGTGGCATACCAATGTTGGCATGATAACTGTTCTTGTATGAGAATTCGGCTAACGGCAAGTGGTCGTCCCAACTTCCACCAAAATCGATTGCACATGCCTGAAGCATGTCCTCCAACGTCTGAATGGTCCTCTTTGACTTACCATCAGTTTGGGGGTGATAAGCCGTGCTAATATGTAACATCGTCCCCATGGCGTCGTGGAAATTCTTCCAGAATTTAGACGTAAACCGGGTGTCACGATCAGACACAATGGACACCGGTACACCATGACAAGTTACAATCTCCTTGATGAACAGGTGAGCCAACCTCTTGGATGAATATGTCTCGCGGATTGGTAGGAAGTGAGCACTCTTCGTCAAGCGGTCAACAATCACCCATATGGCATCGTATCCTTTCGGAGTACGCAGCAGCTTCGTAATGAAATCCATGGTGATATGCTCCCACTTCCATTCCGGTATATCCAAGGTTGGATCTTCCCATATGGCTTCTGGTGTTCTGCCTTCACCTGTAGGCAAGTAAGGCACTTACTCACATACTCCACCACGTCACGCTTCATACCCGCCACCAATAATCTTTCTTCATATCTTGATACATCTTTGTGGCACCAGGGTGAATGGAGTATCGAGTCTTGTGAGCTTCATCCATAATCCTCACACGTAGATACCCGAAACGAGGAATCCACACCCGCCCAAATCGAGTTTTAACACCAAGTGTGTTTTCACTCAATTCCCCAGCCAGACCTCTCATTCTTTCAGAGCTTAGATGATCTTCTTTTAATGCCTAATCCTAAAACTCCTTGACTTGCTTCATTACATCAGAGGACATGATTAGTTGGTATGCTTTCACCCGAATCGGCTCGGGCCTCTCCTTCCGGCTAAGAGCATCGCCCACCATGTTGGCTTTGCCCGGATGGTAATGGATCTCGCAATCGTAATCCTTTATAAGCTCCAACCATTGCCTTTGCCTCAAGTTCAGATCTTTTTGCTTGAAGAAGTACTTCAAGCTCTTGTGGTCCGTGAAAATGGTGCACTTCATTCTGTACAGATAGTGCCTCCAAATCTTTAGTGCAAAGACCATGGCTGCTAGCTCCAGGTCATGAGTAGGGTAGTTGACCTCATGAACTTTCAACTGTCAGGATGCATAGGCTATAACCTTCCCTCTTTGCATTAATACACACCCCAACACCGAGTAAGAAGCATCAGAATATACCACCAAATCCTCGCTTCCTTCGGGTAATGACAAGACAGGAGCTTGAGTCAACCTTACCTTTAACTCCTTGAACGCCTGTTCTTGAGCATGACCCCACGTAAACTTTACATCCTTTCGGGTCACTTGGTCAGGGGAGAAGCGAACATAGAAAAGTCCTGAATGAACCTTCGATAATACCCTACCAACCCCAAGAAACAACGAATCTCAGATGGCATCCTTGGAGACTTCCATTGCATCACAGTCTCCACCTTAGCTGGGTCTACCATAATCCTGTCGGGATTCACCACATGACCCAAGAATTGAACTTCACGCAACCAAAACACGCACTTGGAGAATTTTTCATACAACTCCTTCCTTCTTAACGTCTCCAGAACCTCCCGAATGTGGTCGGCATGCTCAATCTCACTCTTCGAATAAATCAGGATATCATCAATGAACACAATCACTGATTTATCCAACATAGGCCAACACACACGGTTCATTAGATCCATAAAAGCAACTGGCGCATTGGTCAATCCAAACGACATAACGAGGAACTCATAGTGACCGTAGGGCGTGCGAAAAGCTATTTTAGGGATATTCGGCTCCTTCACCTTCAGCTGATGGTAACCATATCGAAGATCTATCCTTGAAAACTAACTGGCACCTTGGAGCTGATCAAACAGATCATTTATTCTTAGTAGGGGGTATCGGTTCTTCACTGTTAACCTGTTCAGCTCTCGGTAGTCAATACACATCCTCATACTACCATATTTCTTCTTCATAAATAGGACCGGAGCACCCCAGGGAGAGATACTCGGTCTAATGAACCCGTTATCGAGCAGTTCTTGCAATTGTTCCATGAGTTCTTTCATTTTTGTGGGAGCTAATCGATACGGTGCTTTGGCAACGGGTTGAGCACCGGGTATCAAGTCAATTTGGAACTCAATCTCGCGATCCGGTGGCATGCCGGTATGTCTTCCGGGAACACGTCCGGAAAGTCACACACAACTGGTACATCAGATAGTTGCGGTGTTGGCGCGTCCACATCCTTTACGTAGGCCAAGTAGGCACTACATCCACGCCTCATGCACTTTCCCGCCACCGCCATCGAAATCACTTTCGGGATCGTTGTGACGCGATCTCCATAAATGATAACCGAACTCTCATCGGACGCAACTAATCGAATCATCTTCTTGCGGCACACAATATTTGCTTCATGGGTTGCTAGCCAGTCCATCCCTAGTACTACATCAAATCCACCTAGGGGTATCACGTGTAACCTAACATCAAACCTATGGCATTCTAGTTCTATGGCACAGTCCTCTATCACATCAGTAATTCTAGTGGACTTACCGATAGCAGTTTCTACATCAAATGGTGCACTGACCTTTCTACTATAACATGCAACTTAGCACAGAAGGTAGTAGAAATAAAACTCCTACTAGCACCAGAATCAAACAATATAGAGGCACAAGTTTGGTTTACCAGAAACATACCTCACACAACATCAGGATCAGCTCTGGCTTCCTCCCGGGTCATGGTGTAAGCTCTAGCACCTGCCCTCTGCCCTCCTCCTCCGGTTTCTTCTTCTCTGCCCCAGAGCTCTCTACCCTCGGCTTCTTGCAGTCTCTAGCGATATGGCCAGGCTGACCACACCTGAAGCATACGTTCATCCCCATTCTACACTCACCAGTATGCCCCCTTCCACATTTGTCACACCTCCTTAGCCTTGATCCAGATGTGACCACACGTCGATCACCCCCCTTTGCCACCTTCTTGTTTGGAGTAGTTCTACCACGTCCAAAACGTTTCCCATTCCAGTTCCGACTACCACCATCCTTCTTATCCACCTCAGCCACCACCACCTCGCGCTCATGTATAATCTGCCAACCAAGTCAACTACCGACTTGAAAGTGCTCGGCCGGGCGATAATCATATGCCTACGGATATCCGCCGACAGCCCCTGGATGTATCTTTTAATCTTTCGTGACAATGGTGTCACTTTATCAGGCACCAACCGCGCCATTTCATTGAATTTGGTGGTGTACTGCTGGTGTGTCATCGTTCCCGCCTTCAGCTGCAAGAAGTCTCTTTCTACCTTGTCCATCTCTCTGCGAGGACAGAATTCCTCGATCACTAGCTTCTTCGGTTCAGACCATCTCATTCTTCCAATGGCCGTGCTACCCTCGGCTTGGACAATGTTGTCCCACCAGCACAAAGCCGAGTCCATAAAGGAGTGGGTAGCAAACTCACCTTCTGATCCTCACGACACTAACTGATATCGAGGACAGCCTCCATCTCCCTTACCCACCGGTGAGTAGCTGCCGCCGTGCCGTTTCCATCGAAAGTAGTGGGCTTGCATCTCATAAACGCCCTATAGTTACAACCTCGGGTTGCCTCCGACGCAGGCTCCTCTTCTTCCTCCTCCTCATCATCAGAGAGAACCGTTTCCGGCTCTGGTTGATCCCGTCCTCCCGAGGACCGGTTTCTTTCCTTCATTCCCCATCCCTTACGGCTTTGATTACTTCGGTCACCACAAATGGTAGAATCGTTTGCATGACCTGGTGAACCTCTTCTACCACAGCTTCCTTTACTGAGGCTCTCAGATTGGCGCTCTCGTCGCCACCCTCTGGACGAGGGGTCTCTGGTTCTTCATGAACCACTTTCTCTACTCTGGGTCTCCCCCTCTTGGGTCGTGGAGCAGCACGGTGACCTCCACCACGAGAGGCTTTTGAAGATCTACCGCCAGCCATCCTCTAAAAGCACACTATAAAATTCAAACACTAACATGGTCATTCAAGGAATACTAAGTTTAAGTCAAGTATAGTAAGTCCCTAATTACAGTGGCCAGTTGTGATTAGCCACTTACTTTACTCTTCATACCCCAAGCATTTCCTATCCTGACTTAATCAGTATCTAAATCTACTAAGAGCACAAAATCAAATAGCATGCAGAAAGTGAAACATAAAGATAAAAGTTTGTGTTTATTGTGTGTCTCTTGGTTTTGATTTACTAATCATTAGTTTTTATTAATGAACCCTTTTATTATAGATTGTGTTTATTGTTTGTCTCTTGGTTTTGATTTGTTTCCTTCCGTCAAGAACACGCTCGAATGTCTACCGATCCAGCGACTTCACATCAAGGGAATCATCGGTCATCTATGGAGCAAATCTAGCTAGTATGTAATTCTTGCCTTAATCCTTTGGTAGTGGAAAAATTAACAGAAGTGGAAAGTTAATGGAAGTCGAATAGTGGGCGGTTACGAAGACAATCTGCAGTATTTATTTATGTTTTCCTTTTCATTTGTTATCGTTCCAGTTTTCTTCTCAAATTAACATTACTAGTATCTGTAACCGGATAGTTGCCCTTCTCGAATTGGGCCTTTTAATGGAAATATGCACTTTATTTGTTCCAATTAGTCTAGGGTGTGGAGCAATAGAAAGTGGCAGCCATGCAGTCATGACCTGTTCCCACTACAACTGGTGATGCAAGAGGATTGTGGGGCTTACATGTTACTATAAGCATTTTGTGCGTGGAAATGGCGTGATTACTCAGCCTCTTACCGTTATGATGAAAAAAGATGGGTTTAAGTGGTCACCAGAAGCCTTGGCAACCTTTGAACACTTGAAAACAACCCTCACTTTAGCTTCAGTTTTAAAACTCCCTGACTTTTCGAAACCCTTCTTGTGGAATGTAATACCTCCTCAGAGGGGGTTGATGCTATCTTGGGACATGATGATCACCCATTACTTTATTTTAGCAAAGGTTTTTCACTTTCTAACAAGTTTAAGTTTTCTTATGACAGGAGCTTGGCTTTTGTCCTTAGCGGTGCAATATAGAGTCATTACTTATTGGGCATACATTTTTTTGTCAAAACCGATCACTATACACTCAAGTATTTGCTAGAAAAACAAATCACCGCCAATGAACAATGACGATTGCTTTAGAAACTCATGCTTTATGATTTTTCCATCATTTACAAGGCTGGAAGAGAGAACAAATGAGCTTATGCACTATCCTAGAAGCCTTTTTCGGGAGAATTGTTCAACATTGTTGTTTCAAAATGTATGGACATGCAGGACATTCAATGCGGGCTGTCTATGAATCCATTCACTAATTGAATCCTCTAGTAGCTAACCTCTGACCCCATTATAGTGGGGGAAACTGTTCATTTTCAGGGTCGTTTGTTATTCCTGATAACATAGCTATCCGGGACAAGCTTTTAGATGAAGCTCAGTCCTCATCGATCGGTGGTCATGGCTGGTATTTAAAGTCATTAAGAAGTTGAAATCTTAATACTTTTGGCCATGAAAGAACAAGATGTACGTTTATTTGTACAACATTGTTTGATCTATCAATAGTGCAAATATGAGACGCTTTCTCCAGCGGGGCTTCAATAACCTTTTCCTCTTCCCACTAGGTTCGGGAAGATATTTCCCTTGATTTCATCATTGGGGTCCTAAAATCTAATAAGGCGGATACTAGTCTTATGGTGGTCGAAGTAGTAAACAGTTGTCTCGAAGCATATTTACGCTACTTTGCACATGAGCAGCCAACGAAGTGGAGCTCGTTCCTCACTTGGGCAAAATACTCCTACAATCCAGGTTATCATACTTCTGCTGATACAATCCGTTTTCATGTGGTTTATGGATGTGAACCACCTACGCGTCTCCCTTATGTCCTGGTGAGACCATGAATGCATATGTAAGGCCCCTTTCCCGGAAACCTCATAGTTGGTCAATCATAGCAATTAAAACATTAAACATTATAGTTAAACAAACTTAAGCAGCGGAAATAATTTATTAAAAACCATTCATTTCATTTAAACCACTTTTATTGAGCAATAAATCATCGTTTAACTGATTATAAAAGAATTATTTTACTGCATTACAAAACAACAGCAACATAAAATACGAATGAATGTCAGACTTTTCCTGCCGAGTAGCTTCACCCTCGTGCCATCCTCAACAATAATTACCTGCCAACTGAAAATGTATAAAAGTCAGCGTTGCTGAGTGAGCTCTAGTTTTAGAAGAAATAAATACTTTCTATATGTTGTATAAGAAAATACTCTTTTCTGTAAAATACAACTCTGTACTGTATATGCGAGCACGCATCAACTATACGAACATATATTGTTCGTTCTCTTTACTGTATGCCTTATCTGTTCTGTAAACTTTTATCTTTATGTTTCACTTTCTGTATGGACCAGTGAGCAATACCCCAACTATATGCGCGATGGAAAATGGGTGATGGGCCATCTATATCCCTCGAATGGGTCAACTATATCCCCCGAAAGGGTCAACTGTATCCCTCGAAAGGGGCTCTGTGTGCTATGTACAAGGCCAACCCAATCACCCAGGACACGCTGCAAAGGTCCTGCCAATCTCAATTGATTGACCTTGTGTGCATAATAGGATAGCTAACCCGCAGCACAGTTGAGCTAACGATAACATGGTCGTGTACCTACTGTAAGCTTGCAAGACTTGTTAACATTTTCATTAATGTTCCTCTTCTTTTCTTTATTGCTCTTTCACTTTATTATTACGATATACTTTAGGTTACGATAATAACATACCATGTAAAGTCACATACTATAAGTAATAATAATAATAGCATAAGTAATCATATCATGCATGAAACATCATCATTAATAGGCCCTTAGTCAACCTCGGTCAAAACCTAAAGCACAGACTCCCAGAAAATTCTGTAAAAATTTCTAAGTGCTTAGGCGCATGGAACTATTTGGCGCATGAGCCCTGTTCGGGCGTTTCATCACTATGTAGGCGCATCAACCAACACTTAAAACATTTTCACTTTAGGCGCATGAACTATTTAGGCGCATGGGCACTATTTGTGCGTATGAACACTTAGACGCATGAGTAATTCGGACGCATGGACACTTAGGCGCATGAGCCACTTGGGCGCATGGGCACTATTGAGGCGCATGGCCCTACACTTAGTCGTCCTGCTAACATTTCTAGGCGCGTGGCCATTGTTCAAGCGCATGGGCTATACTTAAACATTTGTAAGGAAATCTTAGGCGCATGGGCTACTGTTTGGGCCAATGGTTACACTTAATTCGTTCTAAGGCATTTTCAGGCGCATGAGCCTTCTAGGCGCATGGACCTTCTGTTCAACATGTTTCCAGTATGTTTTCAACCAAATCATCAAATCCATTTGTTCAAAGCTTAATGTGGCTATTCTAACATGAACAACCTATGAGCATTCAAGAATCACATTCAATCATGCACAATACATACGAGCATACATACTCAAACATTCGAAAATTTAAATACATTTTCATCCCCTAGATGTTTGAAAACAAGTAAAAAACAGGGTCTAGAACTCACCTGATGCAACTTGGGTGTTCTTCCTTTTTTACCCGCTTGAAAATAGTTCAAAACACCTAGAAACAACATCCAAAAACACACACACCCAAGCACAAACACAACCCATAAGCACATAAACACATAACCGGGATAAAACCCATCATAAACACATAAAAACCACGAATTCTTACCTTGAATTTGTTCACTTCTTCTTCTTCTTTCACTAGCCGAGAGTTCTCTCCTGCTCTCTCTCTCTAGAACCGAAGATATGTTGATGTGAAGTGAGGGTGGGCGGCCATGCCCACCTTTACACCAACTTTTCAAAGATTTTTATCCTTTTTACACTTTTAGTCCCTCCACTTGGACTTAATTGTCTTTCTTTCTTTTATTGTTTATAGCTTGTCTTTAAAAATAACCGGGTGTTACAGCATAATTGGAATAACAATTGTTGGACTGTGATGATATGTTGAAGCTACTCCGCATCAACTTGTGAAAAGCATAAGATCGTATAAAACCCAAGAAACTTCTAAAGGGTGTGAGTTTTCATTTAAGGATAGTGACAGTATGTTTCTTAAAGCCCAACCATATCAACAACAAAGCCTTGCTAAACGTCAATTTGAAAAGCTTTCTCCATGGTATTTTAGGCCTTACTTGGTTAAAAAGCGTGTTGGTCCAGTCGCTTACGAGTTGGATCTTCAACCTACAACTCATTTGTATCTCGTCTTCCATGTTTCAATGCTCAAGCTTACACATGGACAGCTCCCTTCCACTCCTTTGACTCCGTTACGAATCAACCCGGATTGGGAAATTGACCTTTAACCCGAATATGTGATTCAACATCGTTGGGTTCGTGAAGCAGGGAAGTTGGTTCTAGAGCTGTTGGTTACCTGGCACTCTCACCCCATTGAAGAAGCTACATGGGAAAATTATGACTTGTTGAAGTACCAATTTCCTTCCTTTCTCCTTGAGGACAAGTCGTCTTTCTAGGTCGGTAGTAATGATACATGGCCACTAGAAATTTATACCTAAAAGAACAAAGGGGTTGGGGTCCATGGGATCATGGGGACTCTATGGAGTAGATCCAGCTAGTATTTAATTCATGTCCTAATCCTCTGGCAGTGGAAAAGCTCATAGAAGTGGAAAAGATAATGAAAGTCGAATAGTGGGTGTTTACGAAGACAATCTGCAGCATTTATCTATGTTTTCCTTTTCATTTGTTATCACTCCAGTTTTCTTCCAAAACTAACATTACTAGTATTTGTAACCGGAGGGTTGCCTTCTCGAATTGGGCCTTTTATTTGAAATCTACACTTTATTTCTTCCATTTAGTCTAGATTGTATCAGTAAGCTTTGAAACAATTATAAAATAGTTAAAAGCAACATACATCATCCTTGAAAACCAATCTTTGTTTTCTTGAGTGTTATTATCTTCTCTTTATTGTTTCTTTGCATGGTTCCATATTTGATCTAGTAAGTGTGTACTCTCCAACTACGAGATTGTTGTGAATAAACCATAACCGGTCCTGTAAGGGTTGCTTTAGCTATGAATTTGAGGACGAGGGTACTTTTTTCATTTACTACTTGTTACATGTACATGTGATGGAACCTCTTTACGTGCATTAAACCTTTTGTTTTGTTATATCTATGACACACACTACTAATAAGTCAATAGGATTTACATTGTTGGCACAAATTACTATATTGGAACAACATATCGTCCCTATAGGTATCGAGGTACTTGACATTATTTTAGAAAATAAATAAATAATGATCTAAAGGTACAATATGTCGTCTCTATAGATAATTATTTATTTACTTTTTTTATTTTTTTAAAGAAACAACGTGGCGTCACTACATAGAGGTGAACAAGCCGTAGTCTATGGTCATTTGTTTAAGCTTTACGGTGATCAAAGAGCCAATCTGTCTTTGATCTATAGTGACAACATAGGCCAATGTTTATAATTTTTTTGGGCAGGGAACTAAAAACTCGTTAGAGAAGTGTAATGTAGTAAAAACACTAAAAACTAGATTCTTACCTTCAAAAATCTTAAAATTAAATGAAAAAACTCATTAGGAATCGAGATAGGCAGTTACTAAGGTTTTGATGTTTTGGGGTGAAGAATGCAAGAAGATAAGATACTGGCTGGCTTGTGGGGACTGGAGCTTATAGCAACGACATGTCGCTATATGTCTTAAAATGTCATCCTTAGAGATTAAAAAAACTTAAAAAAAACTTTATTTACACTATCCTGACAACAAATCGTCGAAACAAAGTAGATATTCTCTATGATTTTTAATTTTGAAAAAGAACAATAAAATTATTTTACCTATCCCAACGACTACTCGTTGATAAAGCATGGGGTATATCCGAGTACATTTTATCCACGCGATCATGAAGGAAAGGAAATAAAAAAAAGATTTTATCAATCTATACCCACGACAAGTTAGAATATATTTTCAATCATTCTACCAAGTGTGTATTAACGACAAGGTGTCGACAAATAGAATCACCAGTCAAAACTGGGATTTACCATGTTCAATGTGTAACCTTAATGACATTTGATGATTCTAGTTTGGTTTTTTACCTATCTCATTAAAGTTAATTTAAAATCCAGAATGATCAGTTTGGTCGTAAAGTGATAGTTATTGTGTCTACAAATCAGTATATTTTCAAATGCTCAAAAGTACATATACTACGTCAAAATTTTCCAACTTTATTTCTACTGATAATCATCAATCAAAATAAAAATTTGATGTTAAAATCATCATTTATAAGTATGGTTATAACTATAACAAAATCATTTAATAATTATTCTAAAACAAAATAAACCTTTATCTAAAACCACTAGTTCATATTCTTGTAAATTTTATGATTAGTAGATGACTCCTTTCATAATAATTATACCTATAACTGGTTACATTTTTATAGAAACATCAATATTTTTACAATCATGAGATTTCACATGAACTTTTGAATGTTGAAGATGAAGAGCATGAATTGAATGGAATTTTACCTAGTAGAAGAGAAGAACAATAAAAGATGATGATGACGACAATAACTCGTTGCTTGAAGTGGATTCACATTTGATTGTGTGAAGTCGGTTTTTCGCCAGATCGATAAACATCCGAGCATGTTCTTGACGGAAGGATAAACAACAGCACAAACCAAAGTCAAACAATAACACGAACTATAATTGAATGGTCTCATTGATAAAACCTAACGATTATAAGTTCGTTACAACATAATAATCAAGACTCTTGCCAAGGGGAAGATCGAGCATGATCTCCCCTCTCATCCGGCAGCCCTAGGCTCCGGGCAGACTTCCTCTCCATCCTTAACCCTTCTACACATTAAAACTGGTATATATAGGCCTCGGCCCATATTAGATGCGACTGGGCCCATTCGTGCGATTCGACCATGCGTATGGTCCAATCGTACGACTAGACCATGCGTATGGTCCAATCGTACGACTGGACCATGCGTATGGTTCAATCGTACGACTGGACCATTCTTATGGTTCAGTCTTACGAATGTCCCAATCGCATCTCTTAGTCGCACGGCTGGTCCATTAGCATGGCTCAGTCGTATGACTGAGTCTCATTCGCATATGCTCCTGCAAATGACCCAGTTTCATGTGATTACAACATATCAGGTGTATAACATTAAGCCTAGACTATTCGACAAGCGACGGACACACTATATATGACTATATATGCTCCAACAAATTCCCCCTTGTACGTTGCTTGCGAATAGTAGATAACACCTCTTACAATCTTCAGTCAATCTTTGCTCTGGTTGCCAATAGAATCAAACGAAAACCATTTTAGCCAACGTTGCCGATCCGTCAGGTTACTACCTCATCCCTGAAAATGAATTTAGGCACAATAGCTTTTGTTTACTTTGCAGAACACCATCACAGCAGCAAGATTCCCCATATGACTGATTTTTCCAGATAATGATACGAACAGTTTTCCATTGCTTCAATCTTCACACAGGCTAACCTGATTAACATCACCACCTGCAGAAATCCCCCTCACATTCAGCATATCCCAATATATAGACATTGTGCTCTCCTTGCGTCTGGACACGGTGTATTGGGCAAAAGTTGAAGGTTCCAATCCACAGCTTACAATATCAAACAAATCAGTACGCACGAAGATTCATCATCGGAAACCGGTTCACATCATCACTTTCTCATTGCGTCTTCACTTTCTATATACAAGGATTCCCCCTAAGAAGCGGAATCCATTCTGTGCGGATAAATATAACTTGATTGGCCCATAAGTAGTCAGATGCTCCTGACTACCCCACAAAATCAGCAACAACTGCTGACATCTTCTCTTCTCTCTTTCGTGTTCCAATTACATTCACCTATTCTAGAAATCCGACGAATAATGGGGTACACATCGAACTTATTTGACAGACGAACCTCTGTGTGAATATGCTTTGCTCATCTTCAAATCCGTGCAAGAAGCTGTTCCAGTCTCTTTTTTTTTAGTCTGGAACAAATGCGAATGAGTCAATGCGGATGGCTCATTCGTGCGATTGAACATACGACTAGTCCAGTCGCACGACTGAACATACGACTGGTCCAGTCGTACGAATGGCTAATTCGCATGGTCCAGTCGTACGAATGGTCCATTCGAATGGCCCAGTCGTACGAATGGTCCATTCGCATGGCCCAGTCGCATGAACGGTCTGCACGCAGATTTTCAGATCTGCAGCCGCCAGGGCTGCCCAAAACCCTAATCTGACGAATTCAACATGAACCGAAACAAAGTAGACATCATCAGATTCGAAAGGGTGACAGGAACGTGGTTTCGAATTCGATTTCAACATAGAAGCAACACACGTAACAAGATCTGAGCAAAACATGAAGAACACGAAGTGGGTTTAATGTCAAGATCTGAAATTCAATCCAGAAATCAAGAGCTCGGTTTGCTAGAATGATTGTTAGATCATTCCAGCAATAACTGGCTCTGATACCAATTGTGAAGTCGGTTTTTCGCCGGATCGATAAACATCCGAGCATGTTCTTGACGGAAGGATAAACAACAGCACAAACAAGAGTCAAACAATAACACGAACTATAATTGAATGGTTTCATTGATAAAACCTAACGATTACAAGTTCGTTACAACATAAGAATCAAGACTCTTGGCAAGGGGAAGATCGAGCATGATCTCCCCTCTCATCCGGCAGCCCTAGGCTCCGGGCAGACTTCCTCTCCATCCTTTATCTTTAATGGCTCTTCCTTCGATCCTTTCAGCTTTAGCAAAATGGTCTATTTAGCCTTTTCCAACTCCTCTATTTTCTTCCCTGAGGTGACGCTTTGAGCTTAGAGAAGGGCTATCTCGTTGCTCTGGGCAGTCATCTGTCGGGCCTGCCTTTCTATCACTTGAGCCTGCTCTGCAATTTGGTAAGATTGTGCAGCAGTCAGGTCAGTAAGCTGGCGGATTTAGGAGGCCTTTTCCTCATTGGCAGCCAGCAAACCCTTACCATTCTGTTTAGTGCTGACAACTGTTCTTCTACTGCAACTGTAGGTAGAGGTGATCTGTAAGTGAATGAGGGATAGGCTGAGGGCTTGGTTTGGTGGCTAGTGGTGGTGGTGGTGGCTGTGGGGAATATCGGGTCAGGTCGGGATGATATTGGTGGTGAGTGAGGGGTGAATGATGTAGTGGTGGCTGGGATCTGTATTGTGGTGGTCGGTCTGGTGGTGTCTGTGGTTGCTGTGGGGGCTGTGGTGGCTATGGTGGTGGATGGTGTGTCTGAAGAGGTGGTAGTGGTGGTGGTGGTGGCTGTAGTGGCTGAGGTAGTAGTGATGAAGGTCAAACGACGCTTCTTCTTTGGTTTCTGCCATGGGGTTGAGTCATCCGTTTTCTCCTCGTCCCTTCGAGGTGGATGCTCCCCCTCCTACCCTGCCGATTGACCCTGGAGCATAGGTCAGGTCGGTCTCTATCTCTCCAGAGTCTCTTTGGTGCTCACCAACCACCCGAAGCCCATGTACTGTGGGAACCACTTTTCTTCCCACAGTCCTGGTGAGGGGCTCCTCATCAGACTCTTCTTCTTCTACTTCTGTCTCAAGGACAAAATCATGATGAAACCCAGCTGATTCGGTAACTTCTGCTGCCCGGGCGGATGCTGGAGGCACGACATCAGACGTAGTGCCTCTCTGTGGAACAGGCATATTGTCTCCGGCACCCCCACTATCATCATCATCTGAATCATCAGTGGGTAGGACAATTGGCTCCACGTCGGAGTCACTATCCTCGTGACGCCATTGGCGTCTCCCCGGTGCCACATAACTTTCATCTGCTAAATGGCCAATCAACCTCTTTGCTTGGGGCTTCACTTGCTTGCCCCGGTACACCACCATCCTTCCCAAGTAGTGTCATCCATAAGTTCCAAAGTCACTGCATCGTGACTTTCCTTGGGGAGCAGAGGCAGCTTCTCATTGAATATCATCTGAAGAAACCTTGGATACATACAAAAACCTTCTTTCCCTTTTGCTTCAATGTTCTCTACCAAATAAGCAAAGATCATATTCAAGAAGCTGAAAGGGTGGTTCAGCACCAAAGCCATGAAGGCATTTTGTATCTGATCTGATAGGTCATCGAAACCACCCCTTCTCGAAGCAATGCACTTAAGAATCACATGTGCCAGATATTTGTATTGTGGGCACAGGTTGCTCTTATTTAGCACCCCCGAGTTAATGTCCCCCACATACTTGATTCGGAGGAAACACCCTCTCACTGTCAAGGATGTAACTTAGTGGGGTGAGTGGAGTCATCCCCAAACTCAAGGATTCTCTGGATGTCAGTAGCGGTAATGTCGATAGCTTGAGCCATAATGGTGCTTCGGATGCTGTATGGCTCACGAGAGCGATCCACTGAGGCATTCTCCCAGAATGCCTGGTGTAGTGATTTGTAAGGCGTGCACGGTGTAGATATAGCCTTATGTATCTGTGAGCGTTTAAGGAAGGCTATAATCTCGGAGAACTTGGCCCCGTTCCGAGTTGTGTGGTCCAAATGGGCACATATGTTGTGCTTTGGATTAAGAGACCATCTGTCAGCCATTTTTCCTGAAACACAAAACACATGATCATTAGTACATAATACATCAGAATTCAGTTCTAAGTGTATTGTTTCACTTCCATTCTGATTCATTCATGCGAATGGAGTCATACGGTTGTTCTTAAGTACGACTGAGTTCATTCGGTTGAATGAGACATGCGATTGAGTTCAATCTGCCGACTGAGTCTTCGATTGGTTCAGTCGGCCTACTGAACTCATTCGGGTGGTTCATTCGGCCAAATGACCCAATCGCAAGGTTCAATCGTGCGATTGGAGTTCATTCGAACGACCAGTCGCTTGCCCCACTGTTCGATCGCCTGTGGGTCGAATCTTGACCAATTTAAGTCATTTAACAGTGTTTAATGGTCCATTAGACTTGCCTACTTGTCACTAATAACCTATTAAACTTAATTTTAACATTTTGCTTAGTTTACGGAGGTGATTGGGTCATTTCACAGTTCGGTTCTTGATTCAATCGAGTGTCTCTTATGTAGGTTCTTTAATCTTCTGATTTTGGTAAGATTCAAGAGTAATGTACCTGTAAAATCGTCACTCGAATGTAAGAAACTAAACAGCAATGTAAATCAGGATCTGTAGCAATTTTTGGCAGAGTAACGGGAAGAATGCGATTTGGGTGCGATTTTGGTGTGATGAGGAACATGCGATCGACTGATGCCCTTAAATACTGAACCTAAGTTCAATCGGCCGACTGGCCTCATTCGCTCAAACTAAGTCTCAGTCGTACGATTGGCCTAGTCAATCGCATTCAGTCGGCCGACTGAGTCTCAGTCGGTCGACTTCCTCATTCGGTCTCTTTCATTCGCATCTTCAGTTGACCGACTGAGCCTCAGTCGGTCGACTGCTTCATTCCCCCCCTTCTATTCGGTCGAATGGATCATTCTCATGTCCATTCGGCCGATTGGAGCCATTCGCATAGTTGGTCCATAACCATGATCCAATCGTGCGAATGGGTCACACTTAGTGAGTTTACAGTCATTTTGAACATTTTACTTTTAAGACCCTTTTAACTTTTGACAATAACATTATAAGCTCTTAACCAATTCAGTCACCTCAGACGTGACTCTTTTAAAACACGTTGTGACCTCTGACGTGACTCTTTAAACTTTGAAAAACATGTGGCCATCTCAGACATGACCCTTTTAGGTGAGTTAATTCCATTCTGATTTTCCTGATGTAGTCCGACAGACACACACACTAAAAGATTAAACTAGAAACTTAAACTAAATACACAAATAAAATTTGTTTTTGGACTTTTTGTGAGAGATAAAACCCTAAGATGGAAATCTACGGGATTTGGTTCCGGAATCGAAAGCTTCAACTTAGATTGACCACACTTGGACCAATTCAATTTTGGAATCATACAGGAACATCAAATCATTTGGGACTTGTTATCAAAATCTTTCAATGCTTAATTCTTGGTGTTCATCCAGAGTCATCAGCAGCTTTAAGGAATCATACTGGAACTCTTAGATTACCACATTGATTTGAACTTTCAAGAATTGCAGCCACAATGATTGTCAATATGTTTGTCCACTTAAATCTATACACAGACTCTTGACTCAAACCGGTGATTGTTTTTGGTTTATTTAATTCAATGAACATTTGTGGATCCTACACTTATATGGTAATCAACATCCCTCAGGAGCTTTTGAGCGGTCTACGGGTATTGTTACAAGAAGAGACTATTCTTAGAGCTTTCATAGAGAAACTGGTCCTCAGGTCAGTGCCATCGCACAACAAAGAGGCGGCAAACAACAATGAATTCTAGAATATCTAGGTTATGCTTATCCTCAGGTCAGTGCCATCGCACAGCAGAGAGGCACACAACCTATCTCCTTGTTAGAGCAGCTTTTATTTTGCACCAAATGCACCAACAACATAGGTCATTAGCTTGATAGCATTTTTCTTTTATTTTTTTCGTGCTTTGCTCTATTTATGGTCATCCGCACACATTTGTGGCGTTTACATGCTCATTACCCCTTATTGGAATATTATTGATTGTGTTAACCAGTGATAAGATGGAAGCCCACAGTCAGTTGAACAACTTAGTTTGATCTTGAGATCACCAGTCTGGTCTAATCATCTATTGTGTTGAATCTACCGACATATCAATTGTGGTCTAGCAACCTCTAGGTCTACTCTCATTGTGTTACCTTAGGAGTTACCAGTTTTTCTATCATCTTCCCTTTTATATGCTTAGACTACACAGACTTATACTTTGAATTTTTTTCATCTTTTCTAAATTAGGATTTTAAAGTCCCTCTTGACTTGTTCCTGTGTACTATCATATTCCAAAGGGTTTGAATCGGTATCACAGATACGATCTACCTTGTATCAGCTTTCCACTCCTTCTCCCTCAGTTTCCTTTTTTTTAATGTTGTTTGCTGACTTATTCTCCCCCTAAAATACTAAAATCAACCTGGTTTAATTATTTTAGGATTTTAATAAACAGCAGAATAACATGAGTTTAATTTAAACAGACTAAAATAAACAAATAAAATAAAATAAAAAAGAAAAATTAACTAAACTACATCGGACTACACATGATCATCATCAGGAATAAAATCACTTCTCTTTTTAACGCCGTTGACCTCTAGCAGATATTGAAAACATGGTTTATCAAAGGCTTTAGTATAGAGGTCAGCGCGTTGAAAATCAGTATTAATTTTTACCATATCAATTAAGTTCTTTTCGAAACAATCTCGTATGAAGTGATATTTAATACCGATATGTTTAGTCTTAGGATGTTGGACCGGATTTTTAGTTACTGCAATTGCAGCAGAGTTATATACAAAAATAGGAGTAGAATGGAACGTTAAACCGTAATCCCGCATTTGCTGTTGAATCCAGATGATTTGTGAACAGCAACTTGCAGCGCCACATATTCGGCTTCACAGGTTGACAATGCACCGATGTCTGCTTCTTACACTGCCAGGTAATTAATCTTCTCCCAAAGAATTGACACCCTGCTGATGTAGACTTGTAGTTCATCTTGCAACCTCCGTAGTCCGAGTCACTATACGCCGTGAGCTCAAAATCATCATCATGAGGATACCACAACCCAAGTGTGGGTGTACCCTTTAGATAGCGAAAAATCCTTTTGACCCCGATCAGATGATGACCTTAGGTTTAGCCTGATATCTAGAACATAAACATGTCGCATACATGATATCAGGTCTAGAGGCAGTGAGATACATGAGGGATCCAATCATTCCTCGGTACATCATGGCATCCACCATATCTCCATTTTCATCAGGGGCTATGTCGTGATTCGTAGCCAGTGGAGTACCAGTTGCAGATGCATTCTCCATGTCAAAGCGATTGAGAATGTCTCTTACGTACTTGGTCTGATGTAGAAAGATCTCATTTGGTGTTTGATCCACCTGTAGCCCGAGAAAGAACTTCATCTCCCCCATTGCACTCATCTCAAACCCTTTCTGCATAACTGCTTCAAATTCTTTGCATAACTCTTCGTTCTTTGAACCAAAAATTATGTCATCAACATAGATTTGTACGAGTAGTAGGTCGCCATCTTTTTCTTTAATGAACAACGTGCAGTCAATGACTCCCCTGCGAAAGTCGTGTTTCACAAGATGAGTCGAGAGTTTCTCATACCAAGCTCTTGGAGCTTGATGAAGCCCGTATAAAGCCTTGTCGAGTTTGTAGACTCTATCCTGATGATAAGGATCTTCAAATCCCTCGGGTTGACTGACATAGACCGTTTCTCTAATTTCCCCATGAAGAAATGCACTCTTCACATCTAATTGATAGACTTTAATCTTCATGTACGATGCATAGGCAAGGAAGATACGAATGGCTTCCATCCTTGCCACGGGTGCAAACACCTCATTGTAATCAATTCCCTCGACTTGGCGAAATCCCTGAACAACCAGTCGAGCCTTGTTCCTGATAATGACCCCTTGGTCATCTTTCTTGCATTTTAAAACCCATTTGGTGCCAATGACCTTAGCACCTTTAGGTCTATCCACCAGAGACCATACACCTAACTTCTTGAACTGAAGAAGTTCTTCTTGCATTGCACTCACCCACGCCTCATCATTTAGTGCTTCACTGACATATTTTGGCTCAACCTGTGAGACAAACACCGATAGGCACCATCATGAATATATCCTTTTTCCATAACAGAGGCATAATCAGCTGAGTACAGCTGATTTTGGGTTTGTACTCCTGATCAGACATCCCCAATGACATTGTCTAAGGGATGATAAATGTTTAGACGTGATCCTGGAGTAGTAGGAACAGCTACCTCAGAGCCAAGATGATGAACATTTGGTTCTTCATCTGAGGTAGTTGGAGTTTGAGGCTCTGACGTCGAAGGTGCACCACTGGTAGATGCTTGTGGACTTCTAGGAACTGGAACCTGTTCCTCCTGACTGTTCTGGTTAGCTTCTTCAGCTTCATTTTCAGAGGAGGTGTCATTATCGTCGATTACTCCCCCTGAATGAGTAGATGATTCTCCCTGTGAGCTAGATGTTGGTGGATTCAAGCTATCATACATCATTCGTGTAGCTAATTCGTCATCCGAGGGAGAGAGAGAATGTTGAATGACTTGAAGAATCCATCATAGTCAAAGATGTAGGCGGGTCCTTTGCCAGTAGGTGGTGTGGTGAATCGTTGAACATCAACATTACACCAAACTTCTACTAGACTCGTTGAGTATTGTAAACTCGCTTGTTTGGTATGTTGTATCCTAGAAAGATGCCTTCATCTGCTTTCTCGCTGAATTTACCTTCTTGTGTCTTCTTCAGAAGTGTGCACGACACCCCAAATGGTTCGAGATACTACAAGTTCGGTTTGCGTCTTTATAGTAGCTCGTAACATGTTTTTCCATGGCGCTTGACTATCAGGACTCGATTCAGTGTATAACATGCATTTGCCACTGCCTCATTCCAAAATTGGATAGGCAGTTTCGAGTCTGCCAGCATAGTCCGTGCTGTCTCTATCAAGCTCCTGTTCTTTCTCTCAGCAACGCCATTCATCTGAGGTGTGTAAGCCGAAGTGAATTGATGCACAATCCCCTTTTCCTTGCAGTATTCCTCCATCCAATGGTTCTTGAATTCCGTTCCGTTGTCTGAGCATACTTGTCTAACTTTCAGCTTGTAGAGAGATTCCAGTGTGGTTACTAACTCCTTGAATGATTCAAATGTTTCTGATTTGGATTTCAGAAACATTACCCAAGTGAACCTTGAGTAGTCATCGGTGACCACAAAACAGTACAAGTCGCCTGCAATGCTCTTTGTACTGACTGGACCGAACAGATCCATGTGAAGAAGTTCAAGAGGAAGTTCTATTGAATTAACTTTCTTTTCCATATGAGACTTCTTTGTCTGTTTACCTTTCTTGCAAGCTATACAGAAATCAGGAAGCTGAAAGTTCTTGACATTAACACCTCTCACCAGATCCTTCTATATCAAGTGATTCATCTTCCTTTGACTGATGTGTCCCATTCTTCTATGCCAGGAGATGGAGTCTTTTTCAGTAGCTTTGGATAGAAAACACTGAACCTCATGATCCATTGTATAAGCTGTTGACAGATCCAAGACATAAAGATCTTTATATCTTGAAGCAGTCATTAAAACTTGGTCCTCTGGGATCACGTAGTCTTTCTTCAGTACGTAACACCTCTTGTTGTCGAAGATGACTTTAAATTCCTTATCACATATTTGAGAAACAGAGAGTAAGTTGTTTTGAAGTTGCTGAACATAGTTCACCCTATCAAACTTAACTTTCTGATTTCCAACTTCTTCCTGAGCTGTGATATAGCCTCCCTTGTTTCCTGAGAGAGAGAGAGTGTGTGTGTGTGTAAGGATCAACAATAACAATGAATTGATCTCGTGAGGAGAATGCGAAATGTAATTGCTCAAGATAAGAAGATTGAATAAGAACCAAATGAACTTGAAAACAATTGTAAATAATATTCATTATATTGCTCTCTGATTTGAATCAATTACAGTAAGTGTGAAATTAGAAAATGACAAAAGCTTACTAATTACATTAAAAACTAACTATTTATACAAAACTACAAACTTCACACGTAGTTCTCCCCCGAAACGTAATTTTGCGTGGCAATTCTAGTTCACGCGTAGTTCTCCCCCAAACCTTTATGTTTAATTACTATAAAAAGAAAGAGAGAGTGTGTGTGTGTTTGTGACAGAGAGTGAGTGAGAGAAATTGTTACAACCCTTACTTTTCTAGAAATTGTTACAACCCCTACTTTTCAAGTTACACACTTTTCATATTCTTCGTTTATTTGAGTCACTGTCAGCCCATCTAGAAAAACTCTATTATACTTTTTCTTGACTAGATAACTGTATCTGTCTTCAAAGTCTATAGGTATATCATCTTGAACATTCTCAACTAGTGAGTCACCTATATCACACACATCTTCATCCTCTAGAACTTCATCATACCATTCATCAGGTAGATCTGTATATATACCATCAAGTGCTTCTATTATCTTCTACACTTCTTCTTCTTCTTCATTCACATCTATATCAACTACCTTCTGAACTTTTGCTGGACCAGTAGATGTTTCAACTTCATTCATCTTTCTTTTATCTTTCTCAGCTTCAGAATACTTTACAGTTGTTATTTCTTTAGGCTCTTGAGTAGATTCTTTCCTAACATATATCACTTCACTTTCTTTTGTAGGTTCTTGTAGAGTTACTTTCAGTTTTTCAATTTCATCAAATATAATATTTATTTTTTCTTCAAGATTAGCCATCATAACATTCTTCATTTCATCATTTGCTTTCATCATTTCATTTTCTTTCTTCAATCTTTCAATTTCTTTATTTTGAGATACAATCTTTGACTTTAACTCTTCAAGTTCATCATCATCAAGATCAGTTTGTACACAAGCATCTGTTAATTGATTCATCTCTTGTTCATTTTCAACAATTACAACTTTAGGACACTTAGATTGAACAGCAGAAATAATATTCTTTGTGATTGCCTCAGCCCATAAAGTATCAAAGTCAAATGCTTGATTGAAATCAACGTTCTCAATATCTTCATTTGAAGCTTGATCATCTTGTTAATCATTTATTTCATCATTAACATCTTCCACATTCCTTTCTTCTTCATTATCATCTCTATGATGAGAGATTGTTTGTTCATTATCCATCTCTTGGATATTTTCATCATTAGCACCTTCAGTTCCATCACCTTGACCACTAGCTTGATCATCATCATCATCATTGCTATCATTATTATCATCATTATAACCTTTATCATTATCATCCTCTTTATTATCATTCTCTTCTTCAGATTCTTCAACTATCTCATCCATTACTTCTTCAATCAAATCATTAGGATTAAGAAGCTCATCTTCAGATAAATGAAAGTGTTGCTGATTAATGTCAACATTATCATCAGCTACATTCCTTATGTACTCAATAAAGGTACATTCTGAGCTCCTGTAATCATTGTTAAATTTTTGTATAAAATCTCAGACATATGCTCTAATTCAAGTTTATCACCTTGAACTCCATATGCATAAATGTCTAGATATTCTTCATTAATAATCAATTGAAGAAATCGGGGATACATTAAATACTTGTTTCTTTTATCTTTCTCCAAGTTAAAAAAATCCATTCATTATCCACTTTGCCATATTGAATCTTTTGTTTGGTGACTAGAGCAACAATAAGAGAAGTTATATCAACTGGAAATGAATTGCATCCTGCATTTCTTTTAGACATACAGTGTTGAAATATGTAGCATAGTAGCTTCTAATAGTTGTAGACTCGAGCTCTGAAAAATTGTTTCTTTGGAAAATTGTCAGGATGACCCATTTGCATGAAAATCTCTCTACACTTATTGAAAGTGTATTCAGATAAGTCCTGGTCTTCATTTTCTCCCAACCTCAAAGCAGTTTTGATAGAATCTTCAGAAACTTCTATCATTCTATCATTTGATATGAATCCTCTTAGAACTTTTCTTTTATTATCATCAAGTTCTACTTCTATAGATCTCCAAAACCTCTTCGTTAGTCTTCCATATATGGCCGGTCTGACACACATAGCATAAACATATTTGGTCCTTAGGAGAAATCTAATCATTCCTTCATAACCAACAGCTTCTCGTACATCTTCATTAAGAAATGCAACTACGTTATGCTTTGGCTCGAACTTTAACGGATTCATCTTATGTGATCATACAATCTTGAAATAACTAGGTAATCAGATGGATTTGAGTGAGTTCGGAACACAGAGAGTACGAACAGAGTGAACGAGAATAAAATTTTTGAATGAAATGAACTTCTGTGCAAGTGTTGAATTTATACAAGTGTAAAAACCCTTAGACGCATTGCAACTATTTAGGCGCATGACCACTGTTTGGACGCATGAGGTCTAGGCGCATTAGCACTGTACATGTGCATGAGCACTGTATAGGCGCATGAGCAGTGTTCAGGCGTATGAACCTCAGAAGCATGAGTTACACTTGGTTAATTTTCTTGGAAAGACTTGTGGGTGCATGTAAACTATGTAGGCGCATGAGCACTGTTCAGGCGCATGAGCACTGTTCAGGCACATGAGCACTGTTTAGGCGCATGACATCTTATGAAACACCCAAAACTTTGAATTATAAATGAGATGTCTGGTACTATTTAGACGGATGAGATTGTATAAAACGCCCAACACTTAACCAATAATTTCAGACTTATGACCATTGTTTAGGCGCATGAGGATTACTCAAAACGTCTAACACTTAGCATAAAACTAAAATTTAATCATACGACTAAACATAGACTTATGATTACTGTTTAGGCGCATAAGACATTCATACGTCTAACACTTGTATTATTTTTCACAAAATTCATTCAAATCACAATATTGATAAATTTCACTGTTCTTCAACCAAGTTTCCAAACTTTGGTCAAACTTTGAACAAATTACTGAGACTTTGACTATTTGACCAAAACTTAGCCTTTTTGACAAATCTTTGACTCTTTGACTAACATTTTGACTTTTTGACCTTTTTATTTTTGATTCATTTCCTATTATTTTAGTCTCAAATATTTCATAAAATTACAAACATTCTCAATTCTTTGCAAAAAGCTTTTCCACATTTATTAAATCACTTTAGGTTCATTTTTAAACATCTCAAACAAACACAAGCTTTGAATATTTTTACATCATCCTTTTTCATCCAAACATATATTTTGATAAACTCTTTACCATCTTTACTCCCCCTAAACTTTTAAGTTTACAAACATAGAAGTTTATAAAAGTTGAGAGTTGAAGTAAAACCGATCATTATTAACATTCATGCACCCATATAAAGTCATGCAAAATCAAAATATAGCAGAATAAAATTCTACACAATGAATCATATGCCTGCAGTGAGATCATATCGGATAATAATCAGCATATTGAAATAAAAAAAATTGTAAATAGTCATAAACAATGATTAAATCCTGATCAAGTATGTTCCAGGTCAGTGTTCCCACAGCAAAGGAAACACAAGATCTAAGGATAGACAATGACTGCTCTGAAAAAAGAATTAGTACACTTACTTTTTTGATTCTTGGATTTATTAATGTTGGATTATATATGACATTATGTAATCCACACTTAGACTTACAGTGTTCAACCCTCTCAAGGTATGCAAAAAAGCACTTTTACTCAACTTAAAAACTTGTCATATATGTATACCAGATCTCATGTTTAGGTCAATAAAAGAATCATCATGGTTAAACCAGTTGATAATCTCTTCAGAAAACCACCATGGACAAGCCATTAGGTATTCTCCGAATCCATTTCATAAAGAAATAGATAGAGATGATTCATAAGAATCATAGGGCATCCATTTTGGAATTTAGAAAGGATTATGCACATTGACATCTTTTGCATCAAGTGTGAATATCCAGGTCTATAATGACTTACAACAGAGGATACCTCGTCACTTCAGGTCTATGATGACTCATAACAAAGAAGTGAACAGATGCAGTAAACAGATCTCATGGTACCATATATTATGTCAAAGTGTGAGATTGTGACTTTACAAGCAATCAATCAGAAAATTCATGACAACTCTTTAGTACTAAGATGGACACACACAAATGCATAGATGATTTAGTTCAATCACAAGAATTTACTTTTTCAGTATTATTACAAGATCTTGTCTGCAAATCATATCTGATCATGTTAGACTTTATGAGTGAGTGAAGTATGCCACTCATTAAATTGATGTACTATCATTTATCACAAAATGCAAAGGCAAATACAATCCTAACACTTATAACTACTAAACTATTATTTTTGTATTTTCATTATATATTTTTCTGTTTGATTTTTCATTTTCTGATGTTGTATTTTCTTTTTCATTTAATCACACACATACAAGATACATAATCAGGCAGTTAACATTGACAGTTTAACTTTGATTTGATTAAGAAAATGAGGGAGGGTTATTATCATTTTGAAAGTGAAAAAATCAATTTCAATATGATTAATGAGACCAATTGACTCAACTAAGTATTCAAACCTTCTTGGTAGGAAAGATTTGGTAAATAGGTCAGCGAATTGCTTTTCTGTTGAAATTTGTATCACGATGATTAAACCTCTTTCAGAGTTGTCTCTAAGAAAATGATATCGAATCTCGATATGTTTTGTTTTAGAGTGTTGGACAGGATTAGCCGTAATAAACATAGCAGCAGTATTATCAATGTAAATAGGAGTTTTGAGAAAATCGAACCCATAATCTAGTAGTTGATTTTGCAACCAGAGGATTTGAGAACATCCTGCTAAGGCAGTAATGTACTCAGCTTCTGCAGTTGAGACTGAGAAATTTGTCTGTTTCTTATATTGCCATGAGACTAATCAAGGACCTAAAAACTGACAACCACCCGTGGTAGATTTTCTATCTTGACAACATCCCCATAATCACTATCAGTATATCCATATAACTCGAAGTTTCCTTCATAAGGATACCATAACCCTAGGGATCATTTTCCTTTGAGATATCTGAATATGCATTTGACAACAATAAGGTGTGATTCCTTCGGGTTTGATTGATACCTGGTACACACACAAACAGCATACATTATGTCAGGTCTAGATGCAGTTAAGTACATTAAAGATCCAATCATAGATCTGTATAATGTGTAGTTTATTGATTTTCCTTTAGGATGAGGATCAATCTTGGTGTTTATGTCAGTTGGAGTTCTAATGGATTGACAATCTTGCAGCTTGAATTTCTTCAACAGCTTATCGACAAACTTCGCTTGATTGATTAAGATGCCATCTGCAGATTGTGTAACTTGTAATCCAAGAAAGAAATTGATTTCTCCCATAGAACTCATTTGGAAGTGAGATTTCATGATATCTTCAAATTCTGAATAGAGTTTCTGACTGGTTGATCCAATGATGATATCATCCACATACACCTGTACACAATGAAGATCAGATGCATCCTACTTAGTGAATAAAGTAGGATCAATCTTCCCTCGAGTATATCCATGTTGGAGCAAGTGTTGTGACAATGTTTCATACTAGATTCTTGGGGCTTGATGTAGACCATATAGAGCTTTGTTGAGCTTGTACACATAATAAGGAAATTCAACATCTTCAAAGCCTTGAGGTTGTTTAACATACACATCATCGGTGATTGGTCCATACAAAAATGCACCCTTAACATCCACTTGATATGCTTTAAATTTCATATAAGAAGCATATGCCAGGAAGACTCGAATTGCTTCTAGTCTTGCAACTAGAGCAAACACTTCTTCATAATTTATTCCTTCCTCCTGAGTGTATCCTTGAGCTACTAATCGAGCTTTCTTTTGAATGATAATTCCTCTGTCATCTGATTTGTTTCTGAATAACCATTTTGCGACTATGGCATTTTCTCCTTCAGGTAAATCCACCAGATTCCACACTTCTTGTTTTCTGAATTGTAATAATTCCTCTTGCATTGCTTCAATCCAACTGTTGTCCTTCAAGGCCTCTGTATTGTTCTTAGGGACCATTTGAGAAAGAAAACATGAGTACAAACAAACATTTGCATGTTTAGAGTGATGCCTCATTGTTCTTTCATTTAAAGGACCAATAATCTGAGAGATAGGATGTCTCTTGTGAATGCGAGTAGTTGGAATCTCTTCTTGTTGAACATTCACATCAAGATTAGACTGGTTCAGGTTGGAGATCTGTTGCAATAAAGTTGAGGAATGTGGAATACAATTTGGAATTCGAGTTGTAGAATTGACAAAGTAATCAAACTTGTCAATCACATCTATATCTCCGGATACAGATGAAGTTCGAGACTTAGGATGGTGAATTTGTGGACCATCAAGGAAGAGGTTGAGAATTATCAGAATCTTCAAAAATATGTTGGTGCCCAAGATTTTGTTGTGCAAGATTCTCTGTAGAGAATAAAGGATCTCTTGCAAAAGAGAAAATGGACAATCTGGACTTGAATCATCTATATCATCTAAATCAGAATCTTCACTAAAAGTTCCTAGATCTCCTGCTTGTTTCTTGTTAGCACATGAAGATTCAAACAAATTAGAATTAAATGAGTTTGTTAATGAAGATAAATCAAATAACCACTTTGGACCATTTGCAATAAATAGAAAAGAATTTTCAAGGAATTTAACATTGAATGTTTCAATGATAACATTCGTCTTAGAGTTATAAACTCTATACGCTTTTGAAGCAGACAAATATCCAAGAAAGAATCCATCATCAGACTTTAAATCAAATTTCCAAAGATGGTCATTTCAATTTAAAATCAATACAAGACATCCAAAAGATTTAAGAAAATCAATATTGGGTTTCCTGCCAAACATTAACTCATATGGAGTTTTTTGTTTGTCCTTAACCAACAAAGTGCGAGTTTGAATAAAACAAGCTATTGATATTGCTTCATTCCAGAATGTGATAGGAATCATTACATCAGCTAACTTTGCTCGAGCAGCTTCAATCAAAGTTTTGTTCTTCCTTTATGCAAATCTGTTTTGTTGTGGAGTTCGAGGAGCACTAAACAGATGGACTATTACTTTTGCTGCACAAAAACTATCAATATTAGCATTTTTAAATTCGGTTCCATTATCACTTCTGATTATTTTAACTTTTTGATCTAATTGATTTTCAACTTTAATGATAAATTCTTTTAAAAGATCAGTTGTTTTAGATTTTGAATGAAGAAAGAAAACCCAAGTAAATCATGCATAATCATCAATGATGACTAAACAGTATGATTTCTTTCCGATACTCTATATGTTTACAGGACCAAAGAGATCCATATGTAACATTTCAACGCTTTTGAATTTGAGTTTATTTGTTTGGTCTTATAAGACGCTTTATGTTGTTTTCCTTTTAAACATGCTTTGCAGAGGTCAGAAGTTGAGAACTTCTTTGAATGAATTCCAATAACATGGTTTCCTGCGGCAAGTTTATTCATGTTCTTGAAATTTAAGCGACCGAGATGTCTATGCCAAAGCTGGCTTTCATCATTAGATTCTCTAGCAATGAGACAGGTTGTTTCTATAGATGGATCAACTTGTGACATGTCTAGTTTATAAACGTCTCTGTCACGAACAGCTTTGACAACAACACACTCTTGGATGATCTGAAACCCTGGCTCTAAAATATAACAGAAAGAATCATCAAATAAAGTAGGTTAAGATTTATTGCATATTTATGAAACACTCAAAAGATTGAAATTCAATTGTTCACAGAAGTTGACTTTGTTGAAACTTATTATTCCATTAGATACCGTTCCTTCACCAGTTATCTTTCCTCCGGAATCTCCACCAAATGCCACATGAGTACCATCTTTTTGTTTAAAATCTTCAAGCAAGGCTTGATTGCCTATCATGTGCCAGCTACACCCACTGTCAACATACCATGTGTTTACTGGTCTCTGTGGGCGTACTTGCATGCAAGAAATTTAAGATGAGTTAGTAACCCAAGCTGAAATGGTCTTGGGCTTTCCAAATTTGTTAATAATGGTATACTGTTTGAAATGGAGTTTGTTTACGTCAGGTTTATTTTGAACTTTGTGATTTACAAATCCTTTTTTATAAACAGTTTGATTATCTTTTCTTTGTTTTGTTTTCAAAACATTAAATCTGTTTTCAAGCTTATCATCAAGAAATTTTGAACTATTTTTTGAAACATTGTAGAAGTTTTTCTTGTTATATGTTTCATTGTTCATTCTCACTGGGCGTGGAATAAATTGTCTTTGATCATATTGTTGTGATCTAACATTGTACAGATTGTCATAGTTTGAATTGATTCTTCTAGATGATCTCAAACCCAAAGAAGGTGATTTTGTTAGATTTTGAAATCCATTATGATGATTTCTTTGAAACTTGGGATTAGGCTATCCTTGGTTGTTAAAAACCTTTCTAGGTGAGTTCTTCTTGAAGAAACAATCATATGTATTGTGATTTCTTTCATCACATAAAGCATAGTATTTGTTAAAATAACAATCAACAGTGTTGTGATTTGTCATATCACATATGTGACAATATTTGTTGAAATAACAATCAGAAGTATTATGATTATACATGTCACATATAACATAGTATTTTTGAGGTTTTTGAAATAACATTTGCTTAATCATAGAAGTTGATGTTACATCTGATCCTTGTTTGATTTTAGGAGTATACTGATTAAGCTTTTGTTTTGTAGTTGTAAGTTTGGTCTTTTGATTTGTCTTTGTAACATATTCACCATTCTTTAACTCCTCAGATACAAATCTGTTATGTACACCGGAAGTCTTTGGACCTGAACATGTTTTCAGATCAGAGTTAGATTTGATCTTTGGTTTTGTTATTGTTTCAAATATAGTGTTCATGTCAAATATTCCTGGTGACACAAACTTCACAGGTTTAATTTGACTTGTTTTATTTATTGGGCCAAACTTTTTAGGAGTTGATTTTCTTCTCCTTTGATTTCTTGATGATTTCTTAAGAATTTGTGTCTTAATTGAATCTTGAGAAGATTCATTTTCATACTTTTTGATTTGAGTTAATTCATTTGAGCTTGAATCATCAGCACATGAAGTGTCTGATTTTTCTTGACATTTTCCTTTCAGTTTAAGCTTGATCTCATTTGCTTTTCAGTTTCTTAATCAGTTTGGCACTTCTCAATGACACATTCATCTTTTGGAATGAATAGATTTTTGTTCTTTAGATGAGGTTCATATGATTTTGCTTTAATTGGATGACCATTTTTAATCTTTTCTATGTCATTCTCCTTGAATATTTGAATGTTTACTTTTTCAATTTCACTTTCAAAATTTTCTTGACTAATCTTCTTTTTCTCTTGAAATTATTTAAGTTTGGCCTTGTTTTCTGGTGAGTGATCATGAGTGTTGAAATTTTCTAGTAAAGTTTTAAAGATTGATTTAGGCATAGGTTCATGTGTGAAACATAATCCTGATTTATCTTTATCCTTTCTTCCATTTACCAGTTGCTCAACAATAATCTTTGAGCTTTTTACTTTTGCTAAATCAACTTGAGTTGCAGCATGTGCCACTTTTTCTTGTTCAAGTGACTTTGTCATTTCTTCAAGTTGTTTCTTAACTATTTCAAGTTCTTTTAAAGTTTTATTCCAACTTGCTTGATGTGAAATTATTTTCTCATTAGCAACTTTGTGATCATCTTTTAGTTTTCTATGCATTGACTCTTCTAGTTTTAATTTGTCATATATTTTGAATGAGTAATTTCTATAATGTTCAACCTGTTCAAAACATTCTTTTGTGCACAGTTTTTCTCTTCCTTTAGTTGGAATTTCAAGATATGAATTTGAAGACTCAGTGTTAGAAGCAGATTTTACAACCTTTGGTTGTTCAGACTTTGCCATGAGTGTAACTTCTTCCTCCTTTGGATCTGACTTGTCACTCTAGTCATAGTCCGTCTCATTTTCTAATTCATCAGTTTTTGATCTTTGTCTTCAGACCATTCATCATTATTTCTAAAATCAATGCTAAACCTAAAATAACATTAGAAGTAAATTGTTCAGCATATGCACTCCAGTCATAACCATCTTTTATGCTTACAACCAGTGCTTTCTTTGGTTCTTCAGCTAATTTTTGTTCATCTTTTAATTCAGGCATAGGCAGACTCTGATATGGTTTCTGGAATGTCTTTCGAGTCTGATGCTGATGTCTTTTATTATTTGAACTTCTTTGACCATTTCCACTTTGAGTTCTTGGAGCTTCACATTCTCTTGAAGAATGACCATAACTATTGAATTTTGAAACATCTTGATTTTGACTTTTCAAAACCAACTATTTTATTGGCACTGGGCTTGTAGTTCCTGTTGACATATGAGTTGTTTTGTGTTCTGTAAGCAATCATCACCATTTGCCAATTCAAGTCCATTTCTTCTATGTCATCAGGATCCATCTTGAATAAATCATGCAAAACCAAATAAATTTGAGTTAGATGACTACCCTGATAGGCTTCGAAGCTTGCAATAAAAGCTGTAAAAGCAGTTTTGGACTCTTCATCCTGCAATAGTGTTGATACATGTGTACCTTGATTCTGATCTTAATGTAATATGTCTTTATTTTCTTACACTTATGTAATTGTACGGGTACTTAATGAAATACAATATGTGGTTGTGCTTATATAATGTTGAATATTTCATTGGTTGGTATGTTATAACGCTTATTGACTTAACTATATAGGTTGTGGTTCTTTGAATAATATCTAAATCAATTAATGACTATGAAACATATTCAAACTTAATCATGTGAAGTTCTCATGCGATTGGCCCATGCTAATGGACCATACGCATGAACAACTTCACGCTAATGAACCAGTCGTACGACTGAACCAGGAGACTGGATCAGTCACATGATTGATACATGAGATTGACTCAGTCGCACGACTGAACACTCAGTCATGCGAATGGATCAACCGCATGACTCAATCGCACGACTGAACCATGTAAATGGTCCAGTCGTGCGATTGAGAAACCCTAACCTATAAATACCACTTAAATCGTGGAAAAACATGACACTTTGAATATTTCAATACAAGACATACCCTAGCCGTCCAGAGACCTCTAAGAACCTGTTCCAAGTTCATAGATCTTAGTAGATCGATTCCTAATCGATTCTTAATGTTTAGATTCAATACATAATTGTTTCTACGTGCGTTCTCACTGATTGGATCGCCAATCAAATAGGATTCCGCACTATTCGATTCGGTATACACGTTAATCGGTTAGTATTTCATTCAATACACGATCCTAACAAGTGGTATTAGAGCTTTGGCTCTTGATTACGTGTGATTCAATCGTTTTTTATACAAAAATTGTGTTTTTTCACTAAAAACGCTAACTTTATGTGTCAAACGGTGTCTTAGACGTCTCCTAGTCATAAAGTTCAGTTTTTCCGGCATAAGGCAATGAGGGTTAGTGAAAATTCGAGTTTTTGCGGCCAAAACACGTTAAACCTACGAATTTTCAAAATCGACCAGCTTCAGTCGCACGATTGACTCAATCGCATGACTGAACACATTCGCATTCCCCGTACGCACGATTGGACTCAGTCGCACTTCCATTCATCCGATTGAGTAGTCTATTCGCATTGTTCATCCGCATTAGTTCATTCGCCCGACTGACTCATCCGCATTAGTTCAGTCGCACGATTGAACCATCCGCATAGTTCAATCGCCCGAATATCCCAATCGCACCTCCATTCGCACTTATACAACAGGTTGGTTTAAAGTTAAAGTTAATAGCAATGGAACAGCAGGGAGAGACTCACGTATACAGAACTTGCTGCTACTGGAGAATGAAGTGGGGAATCATAATAAGCCCCTAAAGCTAATCACGTTAGACGAGTACCCACAATGGAAGCAACGTTTCGAGATCTACTTAAATGGAGTAGATCCCAACCTGTGGGAGTCTATAGAGACGGGGTACAGCATACCTGTAGGAGCTGATGGTGTCAAACTCACACTTGGTGGCATGACTGATGGACAAAAGGTGAAATACAATGCATAAAAGAAGGTTTATGCTTTGCTTACACAGTCAATTCCGAAGGATATTTTCCATCAATTCTCGGAATATACACAAGCAAAGAAGCTATGGGATGCATTGGAGAAGAGGTATGATGGAAATGCATCATTGAAGGCCATAAAGGATAATGCTTTAAAGAAGGAGTTTGACAACTTCTCCTTAATAGGAAAAGAAAGCCTAGATGATGTGATCGATAAATTCTACCACTTGATGAGTGAGATGCACACTCATGGAGTATCGACGTCAATGGAGGACAAAGTGTCCAACTTTGCAGACGAGCTACCAGAGAAATGGGTTTCATTCGTCTCCAATCTCAGACAGAATGGTATGCTAACAAAGTTAGATATCAATGACTTCATTTTGAAGCTGAGAGAGGAAGAACTAAGAATGAAGTACAGAGCTCAAAACGCCTCTTATGACTAGAATCTAGCGTTGTACAATGCGACTCCTCAAGCCAAGACATCTGGAGCACCTCTTCAGATAGCTTTTGTATCAAGCTCGTCTGGTCCCTCACCAGCCTCTACTTCAAGGTCAGAAACGTCAAGGTCGTCTGGTACCCAATACATTGCACCTGAAGAAAATGCAGCAAAGCTGAAGACCAAGAACTTCAACAATGTGACAGTTGAGGTAGCTAAAGAGCACATGGATCTCTTAGCTGCAGTAGTCCACGCATATGATGGACTAATTGCTGGAAAGATTGGGAACTGCCACCTAGCAGATGAGGACTACGAGCAGGTGGATGAGACAGAGCTAGAGAGGATGGATATAATATGGGCCTTAGCCAGTGCAGTTCAGAGAGCTAAGAAGTTTGTCAAAAAGACCGGACAAAATTTGATTGCTACTAAGGACACTACCTTTGGCTTTGATAAATCTAAGGTAACCTGCTTCAACTGCGGTGAGAAAGGGCACTTCAAAAGGGAGGGTGTGAAGCCAAAGAAAACTGGCAAAGGGAATCCTTTCTCCTCCGTAAGTCGTTAGGAGAAACCCACTAGCAGCCCTACTTCATCAAGCAAGGATCCCAAAGCCTTGACAACACATGATGATGAAGGATAGGATTGGAGCTTTCGGTTTGTCTCACCGAGAGAATCCAATATTCCTAGTGTGGAGGATATTGATGATGACTCTGCTAGTGAAGGAGATATTGCAGTCAAACTTGTGATGTCAATCAGCAGAAACTGCACTAGTGGTCACCTACCTGCCTGAAGAAGGGAAAACTACTACAATGTCAGAACCACCAGCTCCAGAAACACCAGATTCTGCATTGATGGCTGATTTATCAGAACCCTCTCAGGTAAGTACTACTGACCAACTCTTTAATAATCATGCTTGTTCTGATTGTAATAAATTTAGGGAAAGCATTGATTTAAAATTTTCTAGGTTATTAGATCATAATGATAACTTAGTAAAGGACCTAGAACTATGCACTGAAGCTAACAGAGTTTTAAAACAAAATGAGCATAGTTACAAAGAAAAGATAGACCTTTTGAACAAACAGCTTTGGGAAATAGAAGTTATAGCCTTTAACCAAGCTAATGACATTATGTACTATCTTAACTCCCTAGAAGACACTAAGAAACAAAAGGCAATTTTAGAAGTAGAAGTTAATTCCCTAAAACAAAAACTGCATAGTTGGACTAGTTCTTCACACATAGTCCAAAACTTAGTGAGGGAGAGAAACAACGGGGAAGGATTGGGTTATAAAGTGGTTTCACCACCACATGTGATCTTGATGAACACAAAATGTAAACCAATTAATGATAATCCAATCAAGGATCATGTGGTATCCACTCCTCTTGTAAGTGATCCAGATTCCACATGTTCATCAAATGAATCTAGCACTAAACAAAAGGAGGCCACTTTAAAAGAAAAGGTAAAATGCCTTACGCTAATCTGGAAAAAGAGTTTGAAAAAGTTAGTATAAAGCCTGGTTCAACAAATACCAAATCTGAACCTAAAAGGACAAGTAATATTAACCAATCACGTGCATCATGTCAAAGTCTAGAAAACAGAAAAGAAAAAGATGTTAAAAATGTTAAAGCAATTAACTTTGTAAAATCAGACAAAACATCTAAAAAATCAGAGTTGAAACCCAAACAGACTAAGGTCTCTCCACAAAAACAATTAAATCATAAAGTCGAAAGCAGATCATTCTACAGTTGTGGAGAGTATGGACACATTGCGTCTCACTGTCCATACTATCAGACACCGAGGAGGAAAGTTGAACTTCCTGAACAAAAACCTAGCTCTTTTAAGAGGAACTCAGTGATGCCACCTAAAAGAGATAGTGAACCTAAAGTTCAACACATTAGCCGGTCGTCTGTTTATCACAAACAGGCCTTACACAAATCTAGCTTATGGAAGGAGAAATCAACCTCATTATCTGATAATGAGAACAAGGAGCCATTTGAGCTTCCCTCATCCTCGAATGGCCAATGGGTTACATTTATGATGTGTGATGCCTCTGGGAAACCCAAGCCAGTGAAGGCTTGGGTCCCTAACCTGAACTAACGTTTTCAAATTGAATGTGTAGGGTGTTCGCTATAGTGCTGAGACCAACACGTGGATCATAGACAACGGAGCATCCAGGCACATGACAGGGAACAGGACACTCCTATCAAACGTCAAACAGATAAAAGGAGGTCACGTTTTGCTTGCTGGAAACAAAGGTGGGTATATCACAGCTCAAGGGGAAGTAGGTAATCAGAAAGTGAAGTTTGACAAGGTAAACTACGTTCAACAACTTCAAAATAACTTGCTTTCTGTTTCTCAAATTTGTGATAAAGACTTTATGGTAGTATTTGACAACAAGAAGTGTTATGTCCTGAAAAAGGACTATGTCATCCTGGAGGATCAAGTATTAATGTCTGCCTCAAGATATAAGGACCTTTATGTCTTGGATCTATCAAAGGCCTCCACAACGGATCATGAAGTTCAGTGCTTCTTGTCAAAAGCTACTAAGAAGGAATCCATCTCCTGGCATAGGAGAATGGGATACATTAATCCACGGAAGATGAATCACGTGATCCAGAATGATCTAGTGAGAGGAGTTAACGTCAAAACTTCCAACTTCCGGATTTCTGTGTTGCATGCAAGAAGGGAAAACAGACGAAGAAGTCTCATAAGGAAAAGAAAGTTCATTTTATCAAACTTCCTCTTGAACTTCTTCACATGGATCTGTTTGGTCTAGTCAGTACAAGAAGCATCGCAGGTGACTTGTACTGCTATGAAGTTACTAATGACTACTCAAGATTCTCTTGGGTGATGTTTTTGAAATCCAAATCAGAAACATTTGAGTCATTCAAAGAATTAGTAACTACATTGGAGTCCCTCTACATGCTGAAGGTCCATCAAGTGTACTCAAACAACGGAACCGAGTTCAAGAATCAATGGATGGAGGGTTACTGCAAGGAAAAGAGAATTGTGCATCAGTTCACCTCTGCTTACACTCCTCAGCTGAACGGCGTTACTGAAAGAAGAATCGTAGCTTGATAGAGACGGCACGGGCAATGCTAACAGACTCAAAACTGCCTATCCAATTCTGGAACGAGGCAGTTACAAACGCATGTTACACGCTGAATCGAGTTCTGGTAGTTAAACGCCATGGCAAGACATGTTACGAGTTACTACAGCGACGTAAACCAAATCTAGAGTATCTCGAGCCATTTGGCGCACCGTGCACCTTACTGAAGAAAACTCAGGAGGGCAAGTTCAGTGAGAAGGCTGATGAAGGTATATTTCTAGGATACAACATACCAAACAAGAGAGTTTACAACAAGTCAACAGGTCAAGTAGAAGTGTGGTGTAACGTAGATGTTCAAAGATACACCACACCACCTGCTGGAAAAGGACACGCCTTCTTTTTGACTATGATGGATTCTTCAAATCCTTCAACATGCCACTCTTCACTTATGATGATGAGTTAGCAACAAAGATGATGTATGATATTCTAAGCACACCATCTCATGAATCTACATCATCTGGACTACAAGGTGATTTATCTACCAACTCAGGGGGAGCACTTGAAGATAGTGACTCTTCCTCTGATGAAGAAGCTATGGAGACTGATCAGAAGAACTAGGAGCAACAGGTTCCCCCCACTGCAAGTCCACAAGCATCCGACAATGATACCTCTGAGTCTTCATAACCTCAAACTCCTACAGCCTCAGATACTAAACCAAATGTTCATAATCTTGATTCTGAGGTAGTTGTTCCAACCACTCCTGGATCACGCCTAAATGTCTATCATCCTTTGGATAATGTCATTGGAGATGTGAGATCAGGGGTTCAGACCAGAAATTAGTTGTATTCAGCTGATTATGCCTCGGCGATGGAAAAGGGTTACCTTCATGATGATGCATATCATTGCTTTGTGTCTCAGTTTGAGCCAAAGTATGTTAGTGAAGCACTGAATGATGAGGCACGGGTGAGTGCCATGCAAGAAGAACTTCTTTAGTTCAAGAAGTTAGGTGTATGGACTCTGGTGGATAGACCTAAAGGTGCTAAGGTCATTGGCACAAAATGGGTCTTGAAATGCAAGAAAGATGATCAAGGCGTGATCATCAAAAACAGGCTCGAATTGTTGTCCAAGGATTTCGACAAGTCAAGGGGATTGACTACAATGAAGTGTTTGCACCCGTGGCAAGAATGAAAGCAATCTGTATCTTCCTTGCCTACGCATCGTACATGAAGATTAAAGTTTATCAACTTAATGTGAAGAGTGCATTCCTTCATGGTGAAATCAGAGAGACAGTGTACGTCAGTCAACCCGAGGGATTTGAGGATCCATATCATCGGGACAGAGTTTACAAACTGGACAAGGCTATGTATGGGCTTCATCAAGCTCCTAGAGCCTGGTATGAGAAACTCTCGACTCACCTTGTGAAACACGGTTTTTACAGAGGTGTCATTGATTGTACACTTTTCATAAAAGAAAAGGATGGAGATTTACTGCTTCTCCAAATCTATATCGATGACATATCTTCGGTTCAAAGAACGAAGATCTAGGTAAAGAGTTTGAAGCAGTAATGAAGGCTGAGTTTGAGATGAGTGCAATGCGAGAGATGAAATTCTTTCTCGGGTTGCAGGTGGATCAGACACCAAAAGGGATTTTCCTACATCAGACCAAGTATGTAGGAGATATCCTCAGTCGGTTTGACATGGAGAAAACTTCCGCAGCTAGGACTCCACTTGCTACAAACCATGATGTAGCACCCGAAGAGAATGGTGATCTGGTGAATGCCACCATGTACCGAGGAATGATTGGATCTCTCATGTACCTCACTGCATCAAGACCTGATATTATGTATGCGACATGTTTATGTTCAAGATATCAGGCAAAGCCAAAAGTTAACCATCTGATAAGGGTCAAAAAGATCTTTTGTTAACTGAAGGGTACTCCAACACTTGTGTTGTGGTATCCTCATGACGATGACTTCGAGCTTACCGCGTATAGTGAATCGGATTACGGTGGCTGCAAGATGAACTACAAGTATACATCAGTGGGATGTCAATTCTTTGGGAGGAGATTAGTGACCTGGCAGTGTAAGAAGCAGACCTCGGTTGATTTGTCAACCTGTGAAGCCAAATACGTTGCTGCTGCAAGTTGCTATTCACAAATCATATGGATTCAACAGAAAATGCGGGACTATGGTTTGAAATTCTCTTCTACTCCTATTTTTGTTGATAACTCTGCTGCGATTGTAGTAACAAAAAATCCGGTCCAACATCCTAAGACCAAAATATCACTTCATACGTGATTGCTTTGAAAAGATCTTAATCGAAGTGATTAAAATAAATACTGATTTTCAACGCGCTAACCTCTATACAAAGGCTTTTAATAAACCACGTTTTACTATATCTGTTAGAGGTCAACGGCGTTAAAAAGAAAAGTGATGTAATTCCCGATGATGACCATGTGTAGTCTGAAGCGTATTGTCAAAATTTTCTTTTAGTTTTTACTTTCTTTATTTATTTGTTTAACTTTAAGTAGTTTAATTAAACTAATGTTATTTGGTTGCCTATTAAAATCCTAAAAAGCGTAGATCGGTTACGGTTTTAGAATTTTAGGGGGAGAATAGGTCAATTAGTAATATTAATAAAAAATTTGATGGAGAAGGAGAGGCTAGCTGATAAAAAGTAGATCATATCTGTGATACCAATTCAATGAGTTTGGAAAATGATAATACATAGGTACAAACCATTTGGGACTTTAAAAGTTTAAATAATTAAGATCCAAAGTTCAAATTATAAGTCTATGTAGTCTGAGCAATATAAAAGGAAAAATGATAGTGAAACTAGCTACTACTATGGTGTAAAGAAAGTAGACCTAGAGATTGTGAGACCACAGATGATATGTCGGTAGATTCAACATAATAGATGATTAGACCTTGTTGGTGATCTCAAGAACAAACTAAGTTGTTCAACAAGTTGTGGGTTAATGATGGTCTACGGATAGTATATATATTTGATAAAGATTTATTGCACAGATTTAGTTTTAATTGGTTGTTACTAATACTAAACCACACACACAAAAGGCAGTGTACCTGTCGTGTGCTAATATAGTGTTGATAAGAACCGAGTATCAATCCGTGGACACACCTAGCCTACTCAACAAACTTGATGTTTGACTATCAGATTTGGTTTTTGTTAAAGAAAGTGATATTTTGTATTGTGAAGATTTTTTTAGGGTTTAAAAGTAAACAGTAATAAAAAGAAAGTAAAATAAGAATTGAAGCGTTTGGATTTAAAATCAAGGAATAAAAGTTATCATCCTAATTAGAATCCTCTTATGTAATTGTGATGAATTGGTGAGGTGATGTGATTATGTTAATGTTTATAAAGATGAGCCGGCGCGATTTCTCGACTATCCTGCTGCCGTAGTGACTTGATCCTGTCAGGCTGATTTTACTGCTCAGATCAAAGCCCTAGTAATGTAGGTAAATCTTTTGTGTCCTATTTGACATACGATTTCTAAAAACATAATTTAATGTTAAAAAGAGAGTTGATCAGGTTACTTCCTAACATACCATTAATTTTAGAAAACCATAACAATTACTGAAGTCTCCGAACTAATAAAAGGGAACTCGCAAATGATCAGAAAGTTAAAGTGATATGATTTCTAATAACCATTTCTAGTTCATTAGCCATGGATTTATTATGAAGACCGGTTTCGCGAATGAAAGTTAATCATACGGTTTTCAACCTTGTATGACAATTACAATCACAAACCATAAAGTTATAACTTCACGTTCAAATGTAGATGCTACCCATCAATAGTTTTCCCAAGACCACCATAACATTGACATAATACTTATCACAGCATTAGTTCATCACAAATTACATAAGTTTCATCCGATTAGGATGATAAATAGAGGTTAGCTCATGATGAGCTTTAACATAACAACGGATTACAAAGAAGATAGATAAGTGATCATCGGTGAAACAGAACAATCAAACCACTAATCCACAATGGATGACGTTTAGGTGATCCAAGCTTCTTCCAAGTGTTGTATGCACCTCCTGAGCCTCCGAATGATCTTGAAGTCTTGATTCCCGAAAGAATTCAGCAGAGTAACTCTCCCACCAAAGCTTGCCAAAAATAGTGAGCTTAGGCTTCTATTTATAGGCTTTCTGGAGTGTTTAAGCACGACCCCATGCCTAAAAGACACAGCCCCGTGCTAGTACAATGCTAACGAAAGTTGGTCAGCTCGTACGTGCAGGTTATGTCGGGCACGGCCCCGTGCTAAATATGGCACGGCCCCGTGTTAGTGGTGGGGCACGGCCCCGTGCCTTATGGGGCACGGCCCCGTGTCTACTTTTAGGGGACGGTACTTTTTGTCCTGTCAGATGTCCAAGCACAGGGGTGTGTTAATTTAGCACGGGGGTGTGTTTCTGGCAAGGCATGGGGGCGTGCTTAATGAGGCACGGCCCCGTGCTTAGAGTCCAAAGCTCAGATTGCTTCAATTTCTTGTTAAATATGCTCCTTTTGTCCGTCTTGCCCTCTTAAACACCTGAAAACACAATTTAACACTTTTAAGTACATTTTCATCATTTTAAGGTAGATATTAAGGAATAATTAATGTGCTTTTGATAGGATTTTTATGTATAATTTGGAGCACATCACACATCCCCACACTTGAACTTTGCTTGTCCTCGAGAAAAAATCATTTAAAATGACAATTCCCCCAAACACCAAATAAATCAAATTATAAACATGTCTTTCAAGAAGTATGCAAGTACATACTATCCAAATATAAATATTCTAAGCACATGTAAAATGATATCCTAGCAAGCAATAGGTTGGTCATTAAAGATTATTATCATGTAAAAATCCACACTTGGAGTCATAATCAAGATTAAGTATGACTAATACACTCAATTGCCTAGTATGAATACGTGTGAAATCATATGCTTGTTAAGGGATTAAATCTCCACCTACTTAGATATTTATTTGCATAAATCATTAGGTCTTTGATGGGTTGTAACTTGGCTCGGGCTCGGGTATGGAATATTTGGAAAGAGTGGCTAATTGCTAAAGACGACGGTCTTGGCTTATTTTTCTAACATAAGTACAAGGAAAGCAATAAAGGTTCCCTATACAATACTTCAAGCTAGAAGGGATATGCTAGCTTGAGGACTCGTTTAAGGTCAGATTGTCAAGACCGTATTTTTCTTTCAAGAATCATACTTCATCTTTTACCCGAAGATACACAAAACTATCCTTTCTTAAGGATCGTTCGGCTTGAAGCCTAATAGCACCCAATCGGATTAATTTTGTGTATTCGTATTGAGATTCAGTTTGATTCTTTTTGCATTTTCCATTATGGGACCAATTTCCACAATTCGGGCATCTTTCATATCTTTTCGCCCATCTCTTTATAGCACTTTTTGAAATCCCACAAAATGGCGGAACTTGTTCCTTTTTTCGCCATTTCTTTCTTGCGTTAAAGGTGAGATTGAAAATTTGTTCACGGATTTCTGGGGGAAGTCCCGGTTTTGCGTGATGAAGGAAACAAAGCAAATTGAAATCAAAAGAATGCATTCCAGTTCTTTAAGGTCTGCCGGTAAAAGACCAAATTTTTTTTTAGTTATAAGCCAAACACGTGTCTTTAACGAAAACGGGTTTTGTTGAAGGCTTTTTGGTTAAATGACTTGGTGACTCGGGTGATTGAAAGATAAAAACGTTTAAGCTCAACGGGGCTAACTAGGGTTGACGTTCGGGTAAAGAAAATAAAGACAATGGTTGGGGCTTGAATGGTTAAGGTTTCCTAGTGCCTAACTCATTTTTATGCAACAAATACTAATCAAGGTCTTGAAATGTATACCCAAAACAAGTTCTAATCACACGTATCATATGGCACCCTTAATTAAATCCAGAATGAAAGTAGAATTGCAACTTGCAAAAGCTTGTTTAAAGCTCAAAAATAAACTCACATACGGATGGAATTGGGTAAAAGTGTTTCATTTTACATGATTAAATATTTTACTAGATTATTGCTTTTAAGGATATCACAAAAAACATTTTCAATATTTATTTGGACGTCATGGATTTACTTCTTTATTTTTTCGAAAACGTATATTTATAATTTGGTTTATAAAAAATTATATTAAATTTTTGGTTTCTTGTCACAAAAATTATTTGATAAGTGATCTTTTCTTAAAAATTTTAATTTGGACCTCTTTAGCAAAGTCAAATGCATTACTCCCATCCCCACACTTAAAATTCACATTGTCCTCAATGTGATTAAAATATTCATGATCAAGAAAGGGTAACGAAATAACTCCCCTAAAAATGATTAATTTTTCACTTGTGTTTGCTTGCCCTCGCGTTGTTAGAATCCTCAGTATCACCTGAAATGTCACCAATTTATTGAAAGCATTAAAATCCTAAGAACACAAAATAAAAACAAAACGAAATAAATTAAAAGATAGATTGGCACAAAACAACTGTGTCAGGGCCCCGAAATGATACGGTTTTCAAGGGCTTTGTGGTGGGATATCCCCCCACTCGTGGTACATTCGGTTTCTGATGTACGAGACGTCTCTGCTCAAGTCATCGACTCGGGAATTCAGATTTTCGACTCGATTAAAGGCTCGTTGGGCATATTCAAATGATCGCCTTGCATGGGTTTTGGTGGTTTGGATTGACTCATAAAGGTCTAACATGGTTGGAAATTCCCTTGTTTGTGAACTTGAAGATCCAGCTCTGGCTCCTTCCGGCTGTATCGGCATGTCGAGGTCCATAATAATTTCTTCGGGATCCGCCGGATCCCAGATTTGTCCCTTCTTATCCATGAATCTTGGCTGGCTATTTGGTAAACTTGTCACCATGTACATACTTGTACAGATGCTCAAGTCCAACAGTCCTGGCATCACTCCTTCGGTTCCTTCAGTGTTATAACCATAGCTTTCATACAGGTTCAAAATCCAGCTTCCTCCAAACATGGGTGTTGGAGCACCTACAATCGCGTTCCTGGCAAAAAGATTACAAAACTAAAACCCAATATTACATGGCAACTAATTAACCATACAATATAAAATAAACAAGTCTCTCAAATTAACAACTCCCCGCTTTGACCACGAGCTGTTATGGAATGGCTGGGTATCCGATGAATGTATCGCAACAGCGGGTCTCGTATCTGACTGCTTTTTGTTTTCCTCGAGTTGAACCCTCCGGTTCCAATCCGCTCCCAAAATGCTTTCCTCGTTGCACCACTTTCCACGTCTCTACTTTCCTCGTCCGAGAAGGTATAATACGCCGGCATTCCTGATATAGCCTCCTCCTCCATTTCTTGTTCCGTGTATATTCCAAGATAGACACTGAACAAGGCAATGGATGTCTTATGCCAATTCCCAGCTAGTCTGAATGAAACTGCATTTTCATCCCAAGGATCAGAGTCTTTCATGCTAAATTTAAAAGATGCTAAAAATTCAAGAGTCAGTTCATAAACGGAAGGTCTATTTTGTGAAAATAGACGTTTCCACTGGACACTTAATAAACTTAAACCTGCGTGGTTGTAAATTTCAATGGCACCATTCAGAAACACGTTTTTGATCGTATAAGGTCCAGACCAACGTGATTTCAGTTTTCCGGGAAATAAACGTAAACGAGAGTTATACAGTAAGACACGTTCTCCCACATGAAATTGTTTTGTGCTCATTAATCGAGCATCGTGGAATTTCCTTGTCTTTTCTTTGTAACCCCTAGCGTTTTCGTACGCTTGTTCCCTCAATTCCTCCAATTCGTGAATTTGTAGGAATCGATTCTTTCCTGCAAGGTCTTGGTCTAGGTTTGCTTCTTTAAGTGCCCAAAAGGCCTTATGCTCTAGTTCTATAGGTAGATGACACGACTTCCCATAAACTAGTTTAAACGGTGTTGTGCCGATGGGAGTCTTATAGGCTGTTCGAAAAGCCCATAATGCATCATCTAACTTGATAGACCAGTCCTTATGATGTTGACCTATAGTTTTCTCAAGGATTCGTTTGATACCTCGGTTAGTGACTTCAGCTTGCCCATTCGCTTGGGGATGGTAAGCAGTTGTAAAGCGATGGTGAACTCCATAACGTGCCATTGCTCTTTCAAGCTGATTGTTACAGAAATGAGTTCCTCGATCACTAATCAGAGCTTTAGGGGTACCAAAACGAGAAAATAGTTTCTTAAGGAATTTCATAACGTTCCTGGCATCATTAGTAGGCAGGGCTTGAGCTTCAGCCCATTTTGAGACGTAATCAACTGCTACCAAGATGTAACGATTGCCAAATGACACCGGGAATGGCCCCATGAAATCAATACCCCATATATCAAATATCTCGCATACTTGAACTGGTTTCTGAGGCATCTCATCCCGTGTCGAGATATTGGTTGCTCTTTGACATGCATCACAGGTGCGTACCATGTTATGAGCATCTTTGAAGATTGTGGGCCAGTAGAATCCAGAGTCGAATACTTTCTTGGCTGTTAAGGTTGCTCCATGGTGTCCTCCTATGGGTCCTTCATGACAGTGCCTTAGAATTTGTTCTACTTCACTTCCGTATACGCATCTTTGAATGAGTTGGTCTGCACCAATTCTTAATAGATACGGATCCGCCCAATAGTAATGTTTGATATCAGTAAAGAACTTCTTCTTTTGCTGATAAGTCATTCCTTTGAGAAGGATTCCGCTTGCTAAGTAATTCGCAAAATCGGCGAACCAAGGGTGTTCATCGATTGAGGATTGAATGTGCATAAGGAATTCATGAGGAAAATTGTCGTTTATTTTGGCTTCCTCAGTTTGTGAAGGACTTGAATCCTCATGACGCGAGAAATGATCAGCCGCTAGATTTTTCGCTCATTTCTTATCACGAATTTCGATATCAAATTCTTGAAGCAGAAGAATCCAATGGATCAATATCGGCTTTGCATCTTGTTTGTTGAACAAATAACGAAGGGCTGCATGATCGATGTAAACAATTGTCTTTGAAAGGATGAGATACGAGCGGAATTTATCGAACGCGAAAACTACCGCAAGAAGTTCTTTTTCGGTGGTAGTGTAGTTTTCTTGTGCATTGTTTAGGGTTTTGCTCGCATAATGAATTGGGTGAAATTGCTTGTCTTTCCTCTGTCCTAATACAGCTCCCATCACGAAATCGCTTGCATCGCACATGAGCTCAAATGGTAGTGTCCAATCTGGGGAAACCATGATTGGAGCAGTTACCAATCTCTCCTTAAGCAATTTGAATGCACTAATGCATTCATCAGAAAATACGAATTTCACATCTTTCTCCAGGAGTTGAGTCATTGGTCGAGCGATTTTTGAGAAATCTTTAATGAAACGATGGTAGAATCCTGCATGTCCTAGGAAACTTCTGATGTCTTTCATGGTTGTGGGATGCGGAAGTTTAGAAATAGTGTCGACTTTGGCTTGATCGACTTCAAGCCCCGCTCGAGAGATTTTGTGTCCTAACACTATTCATTCCGTAACCATGAAGTGGCACTTTTCCCAATTTAAAACAAGGTTGGAGTCTTCACATCTAACTAGCATCTTTTCCAAGTTTTCAAGACATTGCTCAAATGAGTTTCCAAAGATGGAGAAATCATCCATGAAAACTTCCATTGAGTGTTCAATCATGTCATGAAAAATTGCTACCATGCATCTTTGAAATGTAGCCGGAGCATTACACAAGCCAAAGGGCATTCGTCGATAAGCAAATGTGCCACATGGACAGGTGAATGTTGTCTTTTCTTGATCTTCGGGAGCAATAGGAATTTGAAAATAACCTGAGAAACCATCCAGAAAACAATAGAACATTTTTCCAGACAATCTCTCAAGCATTTGGTCGATGAAAGGAAGAGGGAAGTGATCTTTCCTTGTGGTGTCATTGAGTTTGCAATAGTCTATGCAAACTCTCCATCATGTAACCGTACGAGCGGGAATAAGCTCATTCTTCTCGTTAGTTACAACAGTCATTCCTCCTTTCTTTGGAACAACTTGGCGGGACTGACCCAAGGCGAATCAGAAATAGGGTAAATCAAACCGGCATCTAGCAGTTTGATTACTTCTTTCTTCACTACCTCTTGCATGCTCGGGTTTAAACGTCTTTGAGGTTGAATGACGGATTTGAAGTTCTCCTCCATCAATATTTTATGAGTGCAAAAGGATGGATTGATTCCCTTGATGTCCATGATTTTCCATGCAATTGCTCGTTTGTGTGCCTTAAGCACATTGAGCAACTTGTTCTTCTCATCAATTCATAAGGCGGATGAGATTATGACAGGAAGTTGAGATGTGTTTTCAAGAAAAGCGTATTCGAGATGAGATGGAAGCTCTTTGAGCTCTAAGACTGGAGGGTCTTCGATAGAAGGTTTGGCTTTTGGTTCTAAGTCTTGCTCAATGATCTCAAATGCTTCTTGATGAAATGATGTTTCGTCAACTTCAAGTTCTGGAATGATTTAGTTTTCACAGATGGGTTCGGTGATTGTGACTTCTATTAATTGAGTATTACAAGCTTCATTTTGAAGGGCTTCCTTCAAATGACAACTTATGATTGAATCGCAAGCATCAACGTAATAAAGTGAGTCATCATGATGTTGAGGGTGTTTCATGGATTGGCCTATATCGAAAGTAACTTCCTCCTCGTCTACTCTAAGCGTGAGTTTGCCTGTACAAACATCAATGAGGGCTCGATCAGTCGCTAAGAAAGGTCGACCTAGGATAAGAGGAACATTTTTGTCCTCATCCATTTCTAGGATCACAAAATCAACGGGAAATACGAATTTGTCAATTTTAACTAAGAGATTTTCAACGATGCCCCTCGGATATTTGACAGAACGGATTGCTAACTGGATGCTCATACGGGTAGGTCTAGGCTCACCTAAGTTTAACTTTTCAAAAACCACATAAGGCATAAGGTTAATGCTAGCACCTAAATCAGCTAACGCATTACTGACAGAAAGATTTCCTATTAGGCAAGATATGGTGAAACTTCCTGGATCAGTCATCTTTTGAGGTAGTTTGTTTTGAAGAACTGAAGAGCATTCCTTGTTCAAAACTACGTGTCATAACTCTTCCAGCTTCTTTTTGTTTGACAAGACACTTTTAGAATCTTAGCGTAGTTTGGCATTTGTGCTAAGGCCTCCACCAAAGGCAGATTGATGTGGAGTTGCTTGAACAACCCAAGGAATTTGCCATATTGTGCCTCCATTCTTTGTTGTCTCAAATGACCTGGATATGGAGGTGGTGGAACATAAGGTGGTGGTAGAACGTATTTTTTTGTTGGTTCTTTAATAACAACGGGTTGCTTTTGCTTATCACTCGTATTACTTGGAGTTTCAGTTTCTACTTCTTCAAGGATGGGTTGTAATGCGGGTGCATCACCTTGAGTGGTTTTGCCACTCCTGGTGGTGATGGCTTTGACTTGTGCATTAGGGTTTGTCACAGTGTTGCTGGGCAAAGCTCCTTAAGGTCTTTCAGAGAGTTGTTGTGCTATTTGACCTACTTGGTGCTCTATGGTCTGTAATGATGCTTTGTTGCTTTTGATGTCAGCTTCGTTTCTTTGGAACCTCTCCTCATTTCTTCGATCAGATTTCCGGATGTACTCATCTATGGCTTGTGTGGTTAAAACAATTGCTGTAATAAGTCTTCCATTGATGATGCTCCACGGTCTTGGTTACTACTGCTTGGACCTTGGTATGGTGGTTTCTGTTGTTGGTAAGGTGGCCTTTGGTTGAATCCAGATGATTGTTGGTTACTGTCAGTATCTCTGTAATTCGAGTTGTTTCTCCAATTTGAATTGTATGAGTTGTTTGGGCCTCCTACGTAGTCAACATCTTCAACCATCATAACACCTTGTGGGCACTCGTTGGTCTTGTGTGAATTTCCACATGTGTTGCATCGTGTTGGAGTTTTTTTTAGCTCGCTTTGCAGTTGTTCAAATTTTTTGGTTAGAGCTTCTAATTGGGCTGCAATTAGGGTTTCAGAGTCTACTTGATGAATACCTTTAAAACTGGGTTTGGTTCTTAAAGGATTGTAAGCAAAGCTCTTCTTAGCTGCTCTTTCTAAGGCTTGATATGCTTCTGTTGGCGTGACACTTCCAAAATCTCCTCCCGCATTTTGGTCTACTGCTTGCTTGTGGGCTCCACTAATCGCATCGCAAAAGGTTTGACACTGCAGCCATAGATCAAGTCCGTGATGCGGGCATCTCCGAAGGAGACCTTTATATCTCTCTCATGCTGCATGTAATGATTCATCGTCGTCTTGACGGAAACTTGTGATGCTGCTTCTTAGTTTGGCAGTACGATCGGGTGGAAAGTATTTCAAAAGGAATTGTTCAGCCATTCCCGCCCATGTGGTGATGGAACCAGGCGGGAGTGAATCAAGCCAATCGATGGCTTGGCCTCGAAGTGAAAATGGAAAAAGTCTTAGTCGAATGGAGTCGTCTGAACAGTTATTGATTTTGAAGGTCGCACAGATACGAAAGAATCGTGAGATGTGAGCATTAGGGTCTTCGTCTTGTAACCGTGGAACTGAACAGAGTTTGCCACTAGTTGGATAATACTAGACTTAATCTCGAAATTGTTGGCCGGTATTGGTGGTTGGACAACACTAGACTCATAACCATCTATTAACGGTGTGGCATAGTGTGTCATCTTCATTTCCTCGTCTTCGTTAGCCATGTCTTCTTCGGATGGTGTATCTTCCAAAATGTCTTCTTCAATGACTAGTGCTTCTTGTTGTGATCTTTTGCGTAATCTTTGATGGAAAAGTCGTTCGGGTTCCAGAAGAGGCGGAACAAGTTCAGAACTAGACGAGTCGGACATACACTAACTTAAGGAAGCATAAACTAACTAAGGCTTAAAACGAATCAGGCAGAAAGAACTAAACTAACTAAGGCTTAAAATGAATCAGGAAAAAATAACTAAACTAACTAAGGCAAACTACCAACGAATAAAAATGAAGTTAAACAAAAATATATTAACAGGTTATATGCAACATAGTCAAAAATTTAGTTTGTCTTTCAAACTGCCGTGTGTCCCCGGCAACGGCGCCAAAAACTTGATGGTCTGCGGATAGTATATATATTGATAAAGATTTATTGCACAAATTCAGTTTTAATTGGTTGTTACTAATACTAAACCACACACACGAAAGGCAGTGTACCTGTCGTGTGGTAATATAGTGTTGATAAGAACCGAGTATCAATCCGTGGACACACCTAGCCTACTCAACAAACTTGATGTTTGACTATCATATTTGGTTTTTTGTTAAAGAAAGTGATATTTTCTATTGGAAAGATTTTTTTAGGGTCTAAAAGTAAACAGTAATAAAAGAAAGTAAAATAAGAATTGAATCGTTGGATTTAAAATCAGGGAATAAAAGTTATCATCCTAATTAGAATCCTCTTATGTAATTGTGATGAATGGTGAGGTGATGTGATTATGTTAATGTTTATAAAGATGAGCCGGCGCGATTTCTCGACTATCCTGCTGTCGTAGTGACTTGATCCTGTCAGGCTGATTTTACTGCTCAGATCAAAGCCCTAGTAATGTAGGTAAATCTTTTGTGTCCTATTGACATACGATTTCTGAAAACATAATTTAATGTTAAAAAGAGAGTTGATCAGGTTCCTTCCTAACATACCATTAATTTTAGAAAACCGTAACAATTACTGAAGTTTCCGAACTAATAAAAGGGAACCCGCAAATGATCAGAAAGTTAAAGTGATATGATTTCTAATAACCATTTCTAGTTCATTAGCCATGGATTTATTATGAAGACCGGTTTCGTGAATGAAAGTTAATCATATGGTTTTCAACCTTGTATGACAATTACAATCACAACCATAAAGTTATAACTTCCCGTTCAAATGTAGATGCTACCCATCAATAGTTTTCCCAAGACCACCATAACATTGACATAATACTTATCACACCATTCGTTCATCACAAATTACATAAGTTTCATCCGATTAGGATGATAAATAGAGTTCAGCTCATGATGAGCTTTAACATAACAACGGATAACAAAGAAGATAGATAAGTGATCATCGGTGAAATGGAACAATCAAACCGATAATCCACAATGGATGACGTTTAGGTTATCCCAAGCTTCTTCCAAGTGTTGTATGCACCTCCCGAGCCTCTGAATGATCTTGAAGTCTTGATTCCCGAGAGAATTCAGTAGAGTAACTCTCCCACCAAAGCTTGCCAAAAATGGTGAGCTTAGGCTTCTATTTATGGGCTTTCTGGAGTGTTTAAGCATGACCCCGTGCCTAAAAGACACAGCCCCGTGCTAGTACAATGCTTACGAAAGTTGGTCGGCTCGTACGTGCAGGTTATGTCGGGCACGGCCCCGTGCTAAATGGGGCACGGCCCCGTGTTAGTGGTGGGGCACGGCCCCGTGCCTTATGGGGCACGGCCCCATGTCTACTTTTAGGGGACAGTACTCTTTGTCCTGTCAGATGTCCAAGCACGGGGGTGTGTTAATTTAGCATGGGGGTGTGTTTCTGGCAAGGCATGGGGGCGTGCTTAATGAGGCACGGCCCCGTGCTTAGAGTCCAAAGCATGGATTGCTTCAATTCTTGTTAAATATGCTCCTTTTGTCCATCTTGTCCTTTTAAACACCTGAAAACACAATTTAACACTTTTATGTACATTTTCATCATTTTAAGGAAGATATTAAGGAATAATTGATGTGCTTTTGATAGGATTTTTATGTATAGTTTGGAGCACATCAGTTAACATCTTATCCCTAGTTAACACAATCAACAAATTCAATAAGGGGTGAAGAGTAGAATAAACGCCAGAATTTTGTGCATAAGACCAAAATATGAGCAAAAGCAATCAAACTAATAACTTATGTTGTTGGTGAGAACTGTGCAAAAAGATTAAAATTGCTCAAACAAGAAGATAGGTTATGTGCCTCTCTGCTGTGCGGTGGCACTGACCTAAGGATAAGCATAACCTATATATTCTAGACTTCATTGTTGTTTGCCGCCTCTCTGCTGTGCGGTCGCACTGACCTGAGGCTTAGCTTCTCTCTAAAAGTTCTGAGAATAGTTTCTTCTTGAAAACTACCCTGAGACCGCTCAAAAATCTCTTGAGGAATGTTGATTACCATATAAGCGTGGGATCCACAAATGCTTATTGAACTAATAAAACCTAAACTATCACCAATATGTTTCAAAAGTCTGTGTATGGATTTAAGAGGACCAGTATACTGAAAATCATCGTGGCTACAATTCTTGAAAGACCAAATCAATGTGGAGATCTAATAGTACTAGTATGATTTCCTAAACTTGCTAACGACTCTAGATGAAAAACAAGAATTGAGCATCAAAAGATGTTGATAAACATGTCCCAAATGATTTACTTACCTATATGATTCCAAATTGAATTGGTCCGGTTATGGTCAAAATAATTGAAGCTACCTATTCTGGAACCGAATCCATTAGATTTCTATCTTAGGATTTACACCTCACACAAAAAGTCAAAAACTAGTTTAGTTTTGTATTTCAGTTTAAGTCTTCTATTTTTTAATTTAGTTAATTTCAGTTTGTTTGATATCGGACTACACGATGGAATTCATTAGGGGATTTATCATTTAAAAAGGGTCACGTCTGAGGTGACCACGCGTGTTTTCAAAGGTAAAATCAGTCACGTTTGAGGTGACAAATTGTTTAAAAGGATCACGTCTGAGGTGGTCATAAGTTCTTCAAGTTAAAATGATCATGTCTGAGATGGTCAAATGCTCATAAAGTTTAATCAAAATTTAAAAGGGTTAAGTGAGAAATGGACATAAAGTCAAAATCATGAGTATGATCCAATCGCACGACTGGACCATGAGTATGGACCAACCGTATGAATGGACCACACTCATGCACTAAACAGCCGAATGGCACATGAGTATGAACCATTCACCCGAATGGATTATCAGAATGAGCCATTCGACCGAATGGAACTGTGCGAATGAGTTAGTCGCCCGACTAAAATCCAGTCGGCCGACTGAATGTGATCGACTGAGCCAATCGCATGACTGAGGTCCATTCGCCCGAATGAACCGAGCGAATGGGTCCAGTCAGCCAATTGAAATCAGATTCAGTATAAATAGGGCCGTAGTCGATCACATTCAACTCATCACCCCCAATCGCCCTAATATCGCACACCTTACCATTACTCTGCCCAAATTTCATTAGACCAAAGTTTCCGACTTCTCTTGATATTCTGACTCAGGTTTGTGTTTATATAGGTAAAATGCGGTGTACCCATGCCAAAAACTCCATCGATTGACCTCCAAAAATCAAGAAATTGGACCAAACAAGAACCGAACTGTGAATGGACTAATAACCTAACTAAACCGAGTAAAATGTTGAAATTGAAGTTATTAGGTTATTAGTATAATGATTGCGCGTCTAAAGATCCATTACACGACGTATAATTTCAAGATTGGGTAAAAATCGAATCATAGTCCGACCGAACAGTGGGTCATGCGACTAGTCGCCAGGATGAACTCCAATCGCACGATTGAGCTAGTCGAATGGCTCAATCAGCTGAATGGACCATACGGATGAGCTCAGTCGGCCGACAAAACCAATCGCATGCTCAGTCAACTGATTGAACTCAGTCGCCTGCTCAGTCACCCGACTGAATCCAGTTGCATGCCAAGACAACCGACTGAACACAGTTGCATGGTTCAATCGCATGAATGAACTAGAATGAATTCAACCGACTTAATTAGAACTTATTTGTGTTGTGTGGTTAGCTAATGTTTATATGTCTTATGTATAGATTGATGGCTGATAGATGGTCCATAAACCCCAAGCACAACATCTGTGCTCATCTTGATTCTACGACTTGGAATGGTGTCGAGTTTGCAGGGATCATTGATTTCCTCAAGCGATCCAGGATCCATAAGGCGATATCTACACCATGCACTCCCTACAGGTCTATACAATAGGCCTTCTGGGAGGGTGCATCGGTTGATCGATCATGTGAGTCGTACAACATAAGGAGTTCTATATTTGGGATGGATATAGAGATCACGGCTAAGGACATCTAGTTTGTACTTGGGTTGGGAGATGATACAGACCACCCCACCAAACTTCACCCACTGATGGTGAGAGGGTGCTTCTTAAGGATGAAGTACGCTGGTGATATCAATGCAAGGGTGCTCAACAAGAGAAACATGTGTCCCCAGCACAAGTACTTGGCACACGTCATCCTCAAGTGCTTGGCCTCACGAAGGGGTGGGTTCGATGACCTATCAGACCAGATCCAAAATGACTACGTGGCACTGGTGCTGAACCACCCCTTCAGCTTTTCTAGCATGATATTCTCCTACTTGATAGAGAATTTAAAGGCGAAGGGCAAAGAGGGTTTCTGCATGTACCCTAGATTTTTACAGATGATCTTTGATGAGAAGCTGTCCACACTGCCCAAGGAGAGCCACGTCACTATGGCATTGGAGATTATGGATGATACGACAATGGGTCGTATGAAGGTAAAGCAGGTCAACCCCCCGGTAAAGAGACTCATAGGCCATCTGGCCAAGGTGGACTACGTGGCACCGAGGAGGCGTAAATGGCACCACATAGACAGTGATTCGGATGTCGAGCAGCTGGAGCTCCCTGAAGATGAATCCGACGATGACGACGATAGCGGTGATGGTTGAGATGCAGGGCCCACTCAACTGAGGGCCCCCACTACTGATATAGCATCTCCACCAACCATCCAAGGTGGAACAGAGGCTGCAGGGTTCCATCAGGACTTTCGTCTTGATGAGGATGATGAGACAGATGAGGAGCCCCTGACGCAGAACGTAGGGAGCCGGGTGGTTGCCACCAACCGAGGTATTCGGGAGGTTGGAGGACACCCTGGCGAGACTAGGGAGGCTGACACTCATCCTACTTATATTCCTGATCAGTCCAGCAGCGTTCCAGGGGGAGCATCCACCTCGAGGAGCTCGAGGAAGAAAAGGATGGCTCAGCCCCACGGGTTGAAGAAGAAGAAGAGGAGGATGACATTCATCACCACCACCACTACTACCTCCACTTCCACCACTCCACCCACTACCACCACTCCACCTACTACCACTACTACCACACCCACTCCACCACCACCTTCATCTATACCACTCCCAATCTTCACTCATCCACCACCACCTTCATCTATACCACCCCCAATCTTTACTCATCCACCACACCTCATCTATACCACCCCCAATCTTCACTACTACCACCACCACCACTAGCCATCCAGTAGGACCGTCATCTTACCCATCTTTCCCATCTGGATCCTCTCTACCTCCTAGTGGGGTAGAGGAACAGCTCTCGGCACTTAACCGTATGATGCTGAAGCTGTTGGCAGCCGATGACGAGAAGACTACCTAGATTTATCAGCTAGTAGATCTTACTGTTGCACAATCTTAGCAATATCTCAGTAGATATCTCAGCAGGCTCAGCTGATTGAGCAACAGGCATAGTAGATTGCTACATAGAGCTCAAAGATGTCCCAACTCCAGGATTAACATGTCCACTCTGCTAAAAGGATAGAGGAGTTGGAGGCAACCGACAAGACCATCATGCTGTGGCTCAAAGGGTCAAAGGAAGAGCCCCTAAAGATCTAAGAGGGATATGGAGATGATGGTGATGATGATGACAGTGATGATGATGATGATGATGGTGATGACCATAGGGATGATACTAATGCTAGTGATGATGCTGATGATGATGTTGATGATGATGATGATGATACTTCTGTTGTGGGTGCCACATCTGCAAGTGAAAGGAGGAGCAAAAGGGCTCAAGACCAAGGTGCCTCCACATCAGCCCCGTCAGCAGAGGAGCACATGATACAAGACAAGAGTAATACTTAGTTGTTTATGTTATTTAAATCATATGTATTTGAATCTTGTATCAAATTAATGTAATGAATGTTTATATTTAATGTTCATGTTTTCTGTTTTGATTATTAACTATGATTGTTGTGTTACATATCTAAATCAATCAGATCCAAATTTTTAGAAGGACGAATACGATGTTGCTCCCCTACAGCAGGTCAAGACTCAACTAACCATAATTCTTGATCTACAAGGGATTGTCAGGAGATCAATGAGTTACATCCCTGAAGAAGGGGAAATAACTCGTGATCTTACTGATGAGCAACTGGCAGAAATATTCAAGCTCAATCCCGATGAGATTGTCAAGGACGCTCCAACTTTTGAAGAAACCAGTGACGACGAGCTAAACGACATTGATGAGATAGAGATCGAGGACGTCACTGCAGAGCACTATCCCGAGTACGCTGACAAAGAGGGAAATATGGTCCTCAATTTGGGTGATTCCCTGGTCAGTGATACATTGGAGATATTAGATGAGATGGAGCAAGAGTCCAAGAAGGTTGAAGAACAAGCCCAAGCCTCAAACACCGATGTTGATATCAGAAAGGCTGAATGGGCTGCATTTTTTGAGGAGATCCGAGCCCAACACGCTGCTCCTAAACCGAATGTCTACACCAAGCTTTACAAAGTGACAAAACATCACAAGGTGTCAGGAAAGATTATCGCGTGGGCCCATTTTGATGATCTTAATGTATACGCGGTAAAGAGAGAGAAGGGTATTGAGTACTTTAGATTCCCGCATGATCTAAAGTCTCTACCTAGTTTTGAGCTCAACCAGCTGGCTAAACTGAAGCTGTTATATGCTGACCCGAGAAAGATGTCAGGCTGGTTTGAGGCTGCCTTGAAGAAAGAGTACCACACCAGGTGGGTCAACTTCAAACCTCAACAACCTACGAGGTATATCAGACGGTCTGAAGTTGATCCCATAACTGGAAAGCCAAAGATAGTGCTGAAGGGGAGTCCTCCATGCACAATGTCAAGTATCCCTCTTAGGGAAACGCCACAGGACTTCACTCCACACTTTAAGTGGTGGTACTATGATTGGAGAACAGGGGAAGCTGTCATAGTTCTAAACAAAGAGGGTAGAATGGATACTATCAGGGTAATTGACCCGATGTGGCTTACCAACTTGTCAGCTGATGATCTTTACACTCTATACAGGTGGCTATTGTTTTATGACATGCATGATATTGTACAAGGCCTCCAATTCCAAAATATGATACGGCTCTGCTTTGCATTTGAAATACATGCAGGAGTCACATGAGAGGAGAAGTACAAGAAGTACGAGGAGGTTATAAAGAATGTAAGACAATAGATGAATCTAGGTCCAAGGGGGAGTTTGTTGATACATGTGTACCTTGATTCTGATCTTAATGTAATATGTCTTTATTGTCTTACACTTATGTAATTGTACGGGTACTTAATGAAATACAATATGTGGTTGTGCTTATATAATGTTGAATATTTCATTGGTTGGTATGTTATAACGCTTATTGACTTAACTATATAGGTTGTGGTTGTTTGAATAATATCTAAATCAATTAATAACTATGAAACATATTCAAACTTAATCATCTGAAGTTCTCATGCGATTGGCCCATGCTAATTGACCATACGCATAAACAACTTCATGCTAATGAACCAGTCATATGAATGAACCAGGAGACTGGATCAGTGATTAAAACATGAGATTGACTCAGTCGCATGACTGAACACTCAGTCGTGCAAATGGATCAACCGCATGACTCAAACGCACGACTGAACCATGCAAATGGTCCAGTCGCACGATTGAGAAACCTTAACCTATAAATACCACTTAAATCGTGGAAAAACATGACACTTTAAATATTTCGATACCTAGACATACCCTAGCCGTCCAGAGACCCCTAAGAACCTGTTCCAAGTTCATAGATCGCAATAGATTGATTCCTAATCGATTCTTAACATTTAGATTCAATACATAATTGTTTCTACGTGCGTTCTCACTGATTAGATCGCCAATCAAATAGGATTCCCACTATTTGATTCGGTATACACATTAATCAGTTAGTTTTTCGTTCAATACATGATCCTAAAAAATAGGATATTTATAACACCTTAAATTTTGCTAGGATTAGAAGAGTTAGAAGATAGAGTCTCATTATGAGGTTTAGGCATAGTAGATTTTGGAAGAGACTGTTGTTGTTGTGGCTGAGCTGAACAGACTAGGGTACTTGTGAAAATTCCAGCTCCCACGAACAAATCACCCTCATCTTCAAGAGTAGCATCATTCTTGGCAAGAAAAGCATTTTCAACAGTGTTTGCTAGAGAAGCAACATACTTATATTGTGATATTGAAGCAGATCTGTCCTTATTTTTTGAACCCTCATCAATTTCTACAGATTCAATCTTCATAATAAGAAGATCAAGATCCATAGGAAATCTTTCAATGTGCTTGAGCAGGGTTATAGTTTGTTTCTATGAGGATGGAAATGCATTCAGGAGTTTGTCATTTAAATCTTTAAGATAATTTTTGATTCCTAATGTTGACATTTCACATGTGAGTTGAACATATCTATTCATCATCTGATTTATAGTTTCTCCTGATATGTGCCCAAAAAGTTCAAATTGTCTTTTCAACTTTTGTCTTTTGATATCTTGAATTTCTTTACCTTCTTCACAGATGACTTTGAAAGCTTTATACATTGTATAACCAGTTTGATAGTTATCCAATCTTGAATGTACTTCCAGAGGTAATTCTTTGCACATGAGAGAGTAAGCTTTAACATCATTCTTTACTTTCTTTAAATCATCACCAAGTAAGCCATCTTCAGGATATGGCTCTTAAGTTTCTTTAGTATATACAAATCCTCTATCAGGTCCATCTGAGGTGATTGGAATGTGAGGTCCTTTTTCAATTGACTTTCACAGATCGGTGACAATTGAGTTCAAATGATGATTTAATCTGTGTGACCAGTTTTTAAAATTAGCTCGATTCTTTAGCTTTGGTACTCTATTCTCTGAATATTTAGACTTAGCCATGATTAAGTTTTTGATTTAAGAAAATATACTATTTTTGATGTTTTACTTTTTGAAAAGAAATAAAGAAATGAAAATATTTTTGGATTTTTGAATTTTTGAAAATTTTTTGAGTATTAAGTGATAAGTCTGAATTAGATGCGCCTGAACAGTAGTGATGGCCCGCATAGTAATGAAACATCTAAACAGTAAAGAAACTTCCCAACTTGTCATAGAAACGCCTAAGGGATTGGTTAGATAATTTCTGAACTTTGCAAGTGTAGAAATGCCTGTAACAGTTGTCAAACGCCTAAATAGTTGTCAAACACCCAAACAGTGTTAATGCGCCTGAAAAAACAGTTGCAATGCGCCTGAACAGATTCAAAGCGCCTGGGACTTAAACTTCTGTAAACATCTGAACAGTGTAAAAACACCCACACCGTGTCAAAACGACTAATCTGAAAACACCTAAACAATGTTAAAGGTCTGAACAGTGTTCATGCGCCTAAACACATAGGTATTTTTCACATGATTTCAACACCTCAAACGCCTAATTCAAGTTCTTCGTATCAACCTCATCTTAACAAATTTTCCAAAACTTGATAAAATGATCTGAAACTCTTCAATCAAGTCACAATAACACCCATTAACAATTTTAACTTCATATCTTTCAATTAACAACAACTGAGACTTAATTTTGCAAAAATCAGTGTTCGAATATGAAGAACTGTTCGAACACAAAATTTGACAAAAACTCAAATTTGTTGATGTAAATTCACTCAATTGAGATTCAAATCATGTTTCTAGTGATGAAACAACACTAAATCATCAATTAATTGCACAATTGCGATCAAATCACAAATTCAAGTGATCAAAAATGCTCAAAAAGTAGTTTTTGAACTTCAATCACTAAACCAAAAACTCTAATACCATTTCATAGGTTCAAATGGATCGATTTGTAATTGATATCAAGCAATTGACAATTAATATGAACAATGTAATCAAACAAACAAAAAATAAGAAAAATTCATAGAGTTTTCATTGATATTAACTGGATTACGAAGTACAATTTGAGAGAAAATATCTAAAGTTGTTCCCTGCACATACATAGCAATCCTTTTTATACTAATAATCAAGAAAAAAAAGGAACATATATTTACACAATTAGTCCCTAAACTATGACAAAACTATCTAAAGACTAAAATGCTAATCTTTCTAGGTTTCTAACAAAGTTAGGAGTGAAAATTATTGAAAAATTTTCTTTCATTTTTTTCCATTTCCTTCCTTTAAAAAACTAAGAAACATAAAGTGTTTTTAGTTTCCTTCCATTTTCTTTCTTAAAAAAACTCAAGAACACAATTATTTTCACTTTCCATTAATTTCTTCTATTTCTCTCGTGAAATGAGATTCGGGAATGCAGGGTAAAGAAGAGGGCCATTATCGTTCTATCCTTCCCGAAAACCCTACTTAGCACAAAAACGGTATGATTCTTGGTTTCTATCTAGTGAAATGGGCGGGCAATTCAATTATCAAGCGGCTTATCCCCCTTTGCATTCTTTAATCGAAGAAGAACACCAAACACCCTCTCCATGATTGGACACCAACTAGAAAACCTACCATGGTCAACTAAGCGAAACCGCCCTCTAACCCATACTCGATTCAATTCCACCCTCTGCAGATGATAAACACACCAGGGACCTTATAAATTTTTTTATATCAATCTAAAGGTACGTTAAATGGTCTCTTAGCTTCAGTTTTTTTTATCACACCTTATATATAAAATTAGTTTTATGCCTTCAAAGATAGTTCATAAGTAGAAATTAAAGTTGGGAGTGGGTGCACTATATGGTGGTTTGCTGCTAAAGTTGATTCCATTAAAGCTACCTTTAACAACAATGAACAGAAGGTAGGAGGCATATACCGTTAAAGGGTGATTGGTTACCCTAAGGAAACATTGTTTTTAATATATTCATCGATTAAAAGTATTTTTTTCTATTATAGTTTCTTTTGCTAATAGCTTTTCAACTATATATGATAGCAAGCAGGTTCTTAACTGGATATTAATCTTCTCTTTCTCAGATTTTATAAATTTATTATGTTTTGTTCTTCATAATCATCTAATTACAAAAAATCTTGCAACTTTAAAAAGAAAGATAGGAGGTATTGGAATTCGAGATGATCTCATGTTATAATGGTATTCTGAATTGTTATACTTTACTTATGTTAGACCATAATTATTGTTATTATAAGTATTATTATAATTATGTATTATTATTGTATAGCATAAGTAAGTTGGTTAAGGGGTAGTTAGATTACTAGCACCCCAAGAAACATAAAGGAATAAATACCCATGTAAACATTCATTTGTAAGGTAATGCATCTCTAGATTTCATAGAATTCTCTCTTAAACAAATAGACCCTTGGGATCTTCAATTGGTATCAGAGTCAATTTCCCATTTTTCCATCATTCTTTTAAGAATTCACGAAGAACAGTCGATTAAATCCATCCTCTGCTTTGCGAGAAAGGAATAGAGATATGAGTCTGGAACCACATCAACAACGACGTGACTGTGTGTTGATTTAGATTTGATCACCATCTTCATTCGATTTCAGAAAGAACACCGATTGTGTTTCACTTTGTTTTGCGCATAGGAACAGAGAAGAAGACTAGAAATTGAATCGATATCGGAGAAACATCTTGTTGTTTTAGATATCATCACCATCATCAATTAATCATAGGTGATCAAGTGATTTAGAAACCCAAAAACGGTTATTGAGAAACCGATCGGAGAGACAACTTCGACAACAATTCAATCAGACAAACGAAATCAAGTACAAAGATCGAAACGTTCAAATCCTTTCTGAATCCGTTTGATTTCAATCAAAGAAGAAATTGAAACTAAATTGATCAAGTATACAATTAACAGAGTGACATATCATTAACGATTCTATTAGAAGAATCGAATTGAAAAACCTATACAGAGCAATATTGATTGGACGGTTACGGCAGAGACAATATCACAGGATATTATTGTGTCAATTTTGACTTTTGGGAAGTCAACAGAGGATTATTTTGAAAGAATTATTTTTGGGGTTTTAGTTCTTTTTTTTTTTAAAGTTAAAGTCAAAGACAGATTTGACTTTCATATTTTGGAGGATTTCATTGGAATATTATTTCTTTTGGTGAATTTTACAAAACAATATTTTAGTACTTTATAAAACAAATATTAAGTATTGTTTTTTAAGAATAAATCAAATGATATTAATTTTGATTTTTAAAGAAAAGAAAAGTCAAAATTAATTCAAGTTTGACAAAGGGAAAGTCAAACAAGTTCCACTAAGTCTTGGGAAGTTCTAAGTATGTTGAACACCTGGGAAAAAAAAGACACCGACAAAGTCCCCATCAAAACCCAAGATTGCGAAAGATAATAAAGAAGAGACGGTCAGCAAGGACACTCTCACTATTAGCCTCCAAACACCAATGTTAACCTCTACAAATTACACGATTTGGTATGTTCGTGTAAAGGCAATTCTGAATGCCAAATAACCTTTTAGAAGCAATTGAACCACGAGAAGGTACAAAAGTAGATTGTTGTGTTACATGTCTAAATCAATCAGATCCAAATTTTTAGAAGGACGAATACGATGTTGCTCCCCTACAGCAGGTCAAGACTCAACTAACCATGATTCTTGATCTACAAGGGATTGTCAGGAGATCAATGAGTTACATCCCTGAAGAAGGGGAAATAACTCGTGATCTTACTGATGAGCAACTGGCAGAAATATTCAAGCTCAATCCCGATGAGATTGTCAAGGACGCTCTAACTTTTGAAGAAACCAGTGACGACGAGCTAAACGACATTGATGAGATAGAGATCGAGGACGTCACTACAGAGCACTATCCCGAGTACGCTGACAAAGAGGGAAATATGGTCCTCAATTTGGGTGATTCCCTGGTCAGTGATACATCGGAGATATTAGATGAGATGGAGCAAGAGTCCGAGAAGGTTGAAGAACAAGCCCAAGCCTCAAACACCGATGTTGATATCAGAAAGGCTGAATGGGCTGCATGTTTTGAGGAGATCCGAGCCCAACGCGCTGCTCCTAAACCGAATGTCTACACCAAGCTTCACAAAGTGACAAAACATCACAAGGTGTCAGGCAAGATTATCGCGTGGGCCCATTTTGATGATCTTAATGTATACGCGGTAAAGAGAGAGAAGGGTATTGAGTACTTTAGATTCCCGCATGATCTAAAGTCTCTACTTGGTTTTGAGCTCAACCAGCTGGCTAAACTGAAGCTGTTATACGCTGACCCGAGAAAGATGTCAGACTGGTTTGAGGCTGCCTTGAAGAAAGAGTACCACACAGGTGGGTCAACTTCAAACCTCAACAACCTACGAGGTATATCAGACGGTCTGAAGTTGATCCCATAACTGGAAAGCCAAAGATAGTGCTGAAGGGGAGTCCTCCACGCACAATGTCAAGAATCCCTCTTAGGGAAACGCCACAGGACTTCACTCCACACTTTAAGTGGTGGTACTATGATTGGAGAACAGGGGAAGCTGTCATAGTTCTAAACAAAGAGGGTAGAATGGATACTATCAGGGTAATTGACCCGATGTGGCTTACCAACTTGTCAGCTGATGATCTTTACACTCTATACAGGTGGCTATTGTTTTATGACATGCAGGATATTGTACAAGGCCTCCAATTCCAAAATATGATACGGCTCTGCTTTGCATTTGAAATACATGCAGGAGTCACAAGAGAGGCGAAGTACAAGAAGTACGAGGAGGTTATAAAGAATGTAAGACAATTGATGAATCTAGGTCCAGGGGGACTTTGTTGATACATGTGTACCTTGATTCTGATCTTAATGTAATATGTCTTTATTGTCTTACACTTATGTAATTGTACGGGTACTTAATGAAATACAATATGTGGTTGTGCTTATATATGTTGAATATTTCATTGGTTGGTATGTTATAACGCTTATTGACTTAACTATATAGGTTGTGGTTGTTTGAATAATATCTAAATCAATTAGTAACTATGAAACATATTCAAACTTAATCATCTGAAGTTCTCATGCGATTGGCCCATGCTAATTGACCATACGCATAAACAACTTCATGCTAATGAACCAGTCATATGAATGAACCAGGAGACTGGATCAGTGATTGAAACATGAGATTGACTCAGTCGCATGACTGAACACTCAGTCGTGCAAATGGATCAACCGCATGACTCAATCGCACGACTGAACCATGCAAATGGTCCAGTCGCACGATTGAGAAACCTTAACCTATAAATACCACTTAAATCATGGAAAAACGTGACACTTTGAATATTTCGATACCCAGACATACCCTAGCCGTCCAGACACCTAAGAACCTGTTCCAAGTTCATAGATCGCAGTAGATTGATTCCTAATCGATTCTTAACATTTAGATTCAATACATAATTGTTTCTACGTGCGTTCTCACTGATTAGATCGCCAATCAAATAGGATTCCACACTATTTGATTTGGTATACACATTAATCAGTTAGTTTTTCGTTCAATACACGATCCTAAAAAATAGGATATTTATAACATCTTTAACTTTGCTAGGATTAGAAGAGTTAGAAGATAGAGTCTCATTATGAGGTTTAGGCATAGTATATTTTGGAAGAGACTTTTGTTGTTGTGGCTGAGCTGAACAGACTAGGGTACTTGTGAAAAATCCAGCTCCAACGAACAAATCACCCTCATCTTCAAGAGTAGCATCATTCTTGGCAAGAAAAGCATTTTCAACAGTGTTTGCTAGAGAAGCAACATACTTATATTGTGATATTGAAGCAGATCTGTCCTTATTTTTTGAACTCTCATCAATTTCTACAGATTCAATCTTCATAATAAGAAGATCAAGATCCATAGGAAATCTTTCAATGTGCTTGAGCAGGGTTACAGTTTGTTTCTATAAGGATGGAAATGCATTCAGGAGTTTGTCATTTAAATCTTTAAGATAATTTTTGATTCCTAAAGTTGACATTTCAGATGTGAGTTGAACATATCTATTCATCATCTGATTTATAGTTTCTCCTGATATGTGCCAAAAAGTTCAAATTGTCTTTTCAACTTTTGTCTTTTGATATCTTGAATTTCTTTACCTTCTTCACAGATGACTTTGAAAGCTTTATACATTGTATAACCAGTTTGATAGTTATCCAATCTTGAAGTACTTCCAGAGGTAATTCTTTGCACATGAGAGAGTAAGCTTTAACATCATTCTTTACTTTCTTTAAATCATCACCAAGTAAGCCATCTTCAGGATATGGCTCTTAAGTTTCTTTAGTATATACAAATCCTCTATCAGGTCCATCTGAGGTGATTGGAATGTGAGGTCCTTTTTCAATGACTTTCACAGATCGGTGACAATTGAGTTCAAATGATGATTTAATCTGTGTGACCAGTTTTTAAAATTAGCTCGATTCTTTAGCTTTGGTACTATTCTCTGAATATTTAGACTTAGCCATGATTAAGTTTTTGATTTAAGAAAATATACTATTTTTGATGTTTTACTTTTGAAAAGAAATAAAGAAATGAAAATATTTTTGGATTTTTGAATTTTTGAAAATTTTTTGAGTATTAAGTGATAAGTCTGAATTAGATGCGCCTGAACAGTAGTGATGGCCCGCATAGTAATGAAACATCTAAACAGTAAAGAAACTTCCCAACTTGTCATAGAAACGCCTAAGGGATTGGTTAGATAATTTCTGAACTTTGCAAGTGTAGAAATGCCTGTAACAGTTGTCAAACGCCTAAATAGTTGTCAAACACCAAACAGTGTTAATGCGCCTGAAAAAACAGTTGCAATGCGCCTGAACAGATTCAAAGCGCCTGGGACTTAAACTTCTGTAAACATCTGAACAGTGTAAAAACACCACACACCGTGTCAAAACGACTAATCTGAAAACACCTAAACAATGTTAAAGGTCTGAACAGTGTTCATGCGCCTAAACACATAGGTATTTTTCACATGATTTCAACACCTCAAACGCCTAATTCAAGTTCTTCGTATCAACCTCATCTTAACAAATTTTCCAAAACTTGATAAAATGATCTGAAACTCTTCAATCAAGTCACAATAACACCCATTAACAATTTTAACTTCATATCTTTCAATTAACAACAACTGAGACTTAATTTTGCAAAAATCAGTGTTCGAATATGAAGAATTGTTCGAACACAAAATTTGACAAAAACTCAAATTTGTTGATGTAAATTCACTCAATTGAGATTCAAATCATGTTTCTAGTGATGAAACAAAACTAAATCATCAATTAATTGCACAATTGCGATCAAATCACAAATTCAAGTGATCAAAAATGCTCAAAAAGTAGTTTTTGAACTTCAATCACTAAACCAAAAACTCTGATACCATTTCATAGGTTCAAATGGATCGATTTGTAATTGATATCAAGCAATTGACAATTAATATGAACAATGTAATCAAACAAACAAAAAATAAGAAAAATTCATAGAGTTTTCATTGATATTAACTGGATTACGAAGTACAATTTGAGAGAAATATCTAAAGTTGTTCCTGCACATACATAGCAATCCTTTTTATACTAATAATCAAGAAAAAAAAGGAACATATATTTACACAATTAGTCCCTAAACTATGACAAAACTATCTAAAGACTAAAATGCTAATCTTTCTAGGTTTCTAACAAAGTTAGGAGTGAAAATTATTGAAAAATTTTCTTTCATTTTTTTCCATTTCCTTCCTTTAAAAAACTAAGAAACATAAAGTGTTTTTAGTTTCCTACCATTTTCTTTCTTAAAAAAACTCAAGAACACAATTATTTTCACTTTCCATTAATTTCTTCTATTTCTCTCGTGAATGAGATTCGGGAATGCAGGGTAAAGAAGAGGGCCATTATCGTTCTATCCTTCCCGAAAACCCTACTTAGCACAAAAACGGTATGATTCTTGGTTTCTATCTAGTGAAATGGGCGGGCAATTCAATTATCAAGCGGCTTATCCCCCTTTGCATTCTTTAATCGAAGAAGAACACCAAACACCCTCTCCATGATTGGACACCAACTAGAAAACCTACCATGGTCAACTAAGCGAAACCGCCCTCTAACCCATACTCGATTCAATTCCCCCCTCTGCAGATGATAAACACACCAGGGACCTTATAAATTTTTTATATCAATCTAAAGGTACGTTAAATGGTCTCTTAGCTTCAGTTTTTTTTATCACACCTTATATATAAAATTAGTTTTATGCCTTCAAAGATAGTCATAAGTAGAAATTAAAGTTGGGAGTGGGTGCACTATATGGTGGTTTGCTGCTAAAGTTGATTCCATTAAAGCTACCTTTAACAACAATGAACAGAAGGTAGGAGGCATATACCGTTAAAGGGTGATTGGTTACCCTAAGGAAACATTGTTTTTAATATATTCATCGATTAAAAGTATTTTTTTCTATTATAGTTTCTTTTGCTAATAGCTTTTCAACTATATATGATAGCAAGCAACTTCTTAACTGGATATTAATCTTCTCTTTCTCAGATTTTATAAATTTATTATGTTTTGTTCTTCATAATCATCTAATTACAAAAAATCTTGCAACTTTAAAAAGAAAGATAGGAGGTATTGGAATTCGAGATGATCTCATGTTATAATGGTATTCTGAATTGTTATACTTACTTATGTTAGATCATAATTATTGTTATTATAAGTATTATTATAATTATGTATTATTATTGTATAGCATAAGTAAGTTGGTTAAGGGGTAGTTAGATTACTAGCACCCCAAGAAACATAAAGGAATAAATACCCATGTAAACATTCATTTGTAAGGTAATGCATCTCTAGATTTCATAGAATTCTCTCTTAAACAAAAAGACCTTGGGAACTTCATTGGTATCAGAGTCATTTCCCATTTTTCCATCATTCTTTTAAGAATTCACGAAGAACAGTCGATTAAATCCATCCTCTGCTTTGCGAGAAAGGAATAGAGATATGAGTCTGGAACCACATCAACAACACGTGACTGTGTGTTGATTTAGATTTGATCACCATCTTCATTCGATTTCAGAAAGAACACTGATTGTGTTTCACTTTGTTTTGCGCATAGGAACAGAGAAGCAGACTAGAAATTGAATCGATATCGAGAAACATCTTGTTGTTTGAGATATCATCACCATCATCAATTAATCATAGGTGATCAAGTGATTTAGAAACCAAAAACGGTTATTGAGAAACCGATCGGAAAGACAACTCCGACAACAATTCAATCAGACAAACGAAATCAAGTACAAAGATCGAAACGTTCAAATCCTTTCTGAATCCGTTTAATTTCAATCAAAGAAGAAATTGAAACTAAATTGATCAAGTATACAATTAACAGAGTGACATATCATTAACGATTCTATTAGAAGAATCGAATTGAAAAACCTATACAGAGCAATATTGATTGGACGGTTACGGCAGAGACAATATCACAGGATATTATTGTGTCAATTTTGACTTTTGGGAAGTCAACAGAGGATTATTTTGAAAGAATTATTTTGGGGTTTTAGTTCTTTTTTTTTAAAGTTAAAGTCAAAGACAGATTTGACTTTCATATTTTGGAGGATTTCATTGGAATATTATTTCTTTTGGTGAAGTTTACAAAACAATATTTTAGTATTTTATAAAACAAATATTAAGTATTGTTTTTTAAGAATAAATCAAATAATATTAATTTTGATTTTAAAGAAAAGAAAATTCAAAATTAATTCAAGTTTGACAAAGGGAAAGTCAAACAAGTTCCACTAAGTCTTGGCAAGTTCTAAGTATGTTGAACAACTGGGAAGAAAAAAGAAGACACCGACAAAGTCCCCATCAAAACCCAAGATTGCGAAAGATAATAAAAGAGACGGTCAGCAAGGACACTCTCTCTATTAGCCTCCAAACACCAATGTTAACCTCTACAAATTACACGATTTGGTCTGTTCGTGTAAAGGCTATTCTGAATGCCAAATAACCTTTTAGAAGCAATTGAACCACGAGAAGGTACAAAAGTGGATGACAAGAAAGATAGGACAACAATTGCCTATCTATTTCAAGGAATAACCGAAGATATGGTGATGCAGGTGGCATCTCATACTACAGCGAAAGATATTTAGGAAGCCTTAAATACAAGGCACGTTGGTATTGATAGAGTTCAAAAAGCTAGACTTCAATCATTGCGCATAGACTTCGAGATGCTTTCAATGAGAGAGACAAAGACCATAGATCAATTTGCAGGAAGAGTAATCGCAATAAATACAAGTAAAAGAGCCTAGGAACAAAGATTGATGAAGCAACCATGGTACGTAAATTATTAGATTCAGTACCCGATAAGTTTTTGCAAATTATTGCATCGGTAGAACAATATTCAGATATGGACACAATGACACTTAACGAAACAATTGGAAGACTTAAAGCCTACGAGGAACGACTTAAGTCTAGAGAAGAGAATAAATTAGGACCTACAGGTCAAGAGAAGCTGTTGTTTACAAGGTACGAGAAAAAGCCTTAAAACAACCAAACGAACTACAATCAGAATCGAGGTATGCAGAACTTTAGAAAGTTCAACAACTACAGCAAGAGTCAAAGATATGAGAAGAGAAGCTTTGATAAGAATGGCCAAGGAGATCAAAGAAGTGAGAAGAGTTTCACTAAAAGGCGTCAGTTTGACAACAACCGACCTAGAAGAGATATGAGCAATGTAAAGTGTTACAATTGCAATGAACTAGGACATATCGCAACCAAATGTCCTAAACTCGAAGTAAGCAAGAAGAATCTCACCTTGTAATGGAAGATGAAGACCGTACATTACTTATGACTGTTGGTGAAGAGAAAGTAGTAGTTCTAGATGAAACGAAAGTCCTACCATAGACTTATCAAGGTGATAGCATGAAAGATGGTATATGGTATTTGGACAATGGAGCTAACAATCACATGACAGTTGAACGCTCCTATTTTACAGAGTTAATGAAAGAATAACAGGAAATGTCAAGTTGGAGATGGATAATATGTCAACATAAAAGGAAAAGGATCAATCTTATTAGAATGCAAGAATGGTGAACAGAAGTTAATCACCGACATCTACTTCATTCCACACCTCCAAAGTAGCATCCTAAGCCTAGGGCAAATTACTAAAACTGGATGCAAGATTGTTATGAAAGATAAGTATCTTTGGATGTTTGATCCTCATGATTATTTGTTAATGAAAGTCCCTAGAGTAACGAATAGACTTTACAAAGTTAAATTAAGAATATCAAGTCCTATTTGTCTACAAGCAAGGATAGACACCCCAGCATGGCTATGGCATGCACGTATGGGACATATTAACTTTGATTCGTTAAAGCAGCTAAGTACTAAAGGTATGGCACGTGGACTACCGACAATAGACCATCCTACCTAGATTTGTGATGCATGTCTCATGGGAAAGCAAAGTAGATTACCATTTCCCTCTCAAGCAAACTTTAGAGATGAAGAACCTCTAGAACTAGTACATGCATATTTATGTGGACCGATCTCACCCACATCCTTAGCTGGTAACAACTATTTCTTTTTACTAGTCGATGACTATTCAATATATATGTGGATCTACATGCTTAAGTCAAAAGACTAAGTATATGATATTTCAAGAAGTTTAGAAACGAAGCTTGATCAATGTCGAAGTACCAATCATATAAGATGTTAAATTATATTTCTATTCACCTTAAACTAGTTAGGGTAAGTAGGGTTGTCGAACCTCGTGGAATTAGTGGTAGGTGTATTGTAAATTGATTTATAAGAAAAGATTAACTAATTATCAAATTACTTAAACTATTGCTTCTTAGCTGTAAAATTGGATTTTGGAATGATTAAGAAATTAACTAAGAAAACAAATTGCAAAGGAATAAAGTTGATTAAGAAGACAATTATGAGAAAAAGTAATCCACTTGGGGTTAAGGTTTGGTTTTCAGTAATTGTTTAGTTCAACTTGGTGAAAATCCTTAACGGGGATTCTATACATGTAATGATTAAGTGATAATGATAATCAAGACTTAACAGGTCTTAATACACAATACCAATTCAATTAGTAACCAAAACTCTACAACCATACGATTCGCGTAAGATCATACAACAATCAAATAAAGGTCAATCAACATAATTGTTTAAATAATCAAAACACAAGTTAAACTTATAAAAGAACTTAAATGGTTCGAAAGTTTAATCCCAACACAAGTCTAACAAGAACAAGAACCGAATCACACAAAACCCGTTACCCGAAGTAGATCACAAGAAGTTTAGCCGCTCATTGTTCTTGAATGATCTTCAAAATCGTTGTTGAATTGCATCCTGGATGATTGAATGGTGTTAAAACGATGTAAAATGGTGAATTACAGGTCTAGAAATACCCAAAATTCGTCTCCAATCGTCCTAGGTCGAATAGGGGGCAAGTGGTTGGTGAAACCTAACAAAAATACGGTTTTATAGGTGTTTCACGGAGGTCCTAGCGTAGGCTACGCCAGCCAGCGTAGCCTACGCTGGGGGTATTCTGCTGTTTTTTTGCTGATGCTGGCGTAGCCTACGGTGGCTGTAGTAGGCTACGGTGGAAACTTTTCTACTGTATTTTGAATCTTTGTTTCTTGACCCCTCCAACGCCTTGTATCACCATGGAAGCTTCCAACTTGGTTATTTTACCTACAAAACCACTTCAAAGTCCTAATTAACCTATTCAACATGATCAAATGCATAAATACGAGTAATCAAACTTAATATTTAACATTTAAACACTTAAAATAGCATTTTAACACACTCACATCACATCCCCACACTTAACCTTTGCTTTCCCTCAAGCAAATCCATTTGAAACACTAAACAACAATATATAAACCAAGGTCCCTTAATATGTCTTAGCTATGGTCCAAAGTCATACCCCATTCCAGAATTACAACAATCATGTTTGGTTAGCAAGCATGTTACATTTATTTCAAACTAGAATCCTCCTAATTAAACCTAACAAGCTTTTGGTTTTATTTTCATGCAACACACCCCTCACTATTTTCACTCCACTCAGTTTATTTCTGGATTGGTGAAAATTGCACCAATAAATCACTCAAAAGGTCCACGTATGAAACTTTGCTATCATATGCTTGAGTGATGATCAAACTTCCACAGTAACACATTAATAATGCACACATCAACAGGACTTATTAGTTTTGGGCTTAGGTTCGGGTAGAAATGTTTGGCTGTGAAATGGCTAAAATAATCAAGGTAAACATCATTGTTGACATTCTTATTAAAATAACTACTACTAAAAATAAAACAACAACCATGGGTACATATTTATCCCATACTTTGTATTTTTTTGCATTTCTCTTTTTTTTCTTTTCTTTTTTCTTTTCTTTTTTTGTTTTTTTTATCACAAATTATTACAAAAAATAATATTGATACACTTGGAATGTCATTAGCAGTGATAAATAGGTCATATTGGGTAAAAAGAATAATTTGTCTATCATTGTATTTTGTAAGGGTGAATGGGTTGATTTGGGTTTTAATGATATGGGTTTAACAAAAGGAAAGGTTTAAAGCTCAAAAGGGGATACTAGGGAAAATTTTAGGCAATTGGTAACACATGAAAATGGGTTGAAAGGAAACAAAAGAATCCTAGATTGCCTCTATCATCTATGTGCATTTATCAAGTCCACCGTCTTAGCATGCATCAAATCACACAAGTTCTAAAACAAAGAGTCATACAGCCTACACTCAACAAATAAAATAGGTTTTTATATGAACTAACAATCTAGTAGGCTTCAACATCTCACCAAGTTAGGAAATATGGGATGCCGATGTGTGCATGAATTTATTATACCAATAACTTGTTAACCACAACTAGGTAATTCTTAACATTTTCTAAAAACCTTACTAACCACAATTTCTTATGCTATCTTGGAATTAGACCATGACTAATAACCATTACTTTTAAACATGGTAGGAATCAATTGGCATGGTTTAACTGTTGTTTTTATGACCAATTGGATTGCTAAAAAACAAAAATTTTCAAATTTTCCATATTTTTCTTTCCCTCATCCCCACACTTCGGATACATTGTCCCTAATGTATGGTATTTAGGTTAAGTATAAGATTTCTTTAAATCAATTATCCAATCAATCAACACAATGACTTTTCAACCCAAACCAGCCCAAACATAAAAACAACCACTCCCAACACATAATACTAATAACACCACCAAATTAACAACACAAACTACTTAAACAAACACATTTAACATAAAAGCATAAAAATTTAATTTCGGGTTGCCTCCCGAATAGCGCTAAGTTTTAGGTCTTCAGCGAGACCATACCTGCGACCACTCATGGTGGTCGAGTAGGATGCTTGACTCCGGTATTTTTCAAATAATCTGGTGGGTCTTCAACTAGATCGTATTGTGGCCCAAACATTAATGCTTCAACTCTATCTTTTATATGATCAAGTGGGTCGCCAACTTTTTTCTTTATTTTAGGCTTCTCATCTTTTGTTTCCATCATCATAATTGGCACTTTCTCTTCTTTTAAATTCATCAATTCATTCAAGTCCACATGCTCAACCCTATCATACTCAAAACCATTCTCAAAGTTGGTGTTCATGCTTACACATGAAGTATAAGTAGGAACACACACGTTAGTCATATGTGGCACAAAAACATCGTCATTAACAAAATAATTAACCGACTTGGAAAATACATCAAAACATAACTTACGAGTTTTGTAAGACATTTCAATTGTTTCATCCCGACAATTGATTTGAGCATTGGAAGTTGCTAAAAACGGTCGACCCAATATGACATTCGGTTGCTTGTTTGTCCTCACCGGTGCATAATCAAGCACCATAAAGTCCACCGGGTAGTAAAATTCTCCCAACTTGATTATAACATTCCTTATCATCCCCCAAGGACTTTTCCGAGTCAAGTCAGCTAACACCACAGTGGTGTTAACTTCCTCTACAGAACCAAAGTCATACTGATCATATAACATACCTGGCAAGATACTAACAGCTGCTCCATAATCCAATAGTGCTCTTTTTATCTTCAGATTCCCCACTTTAATTGGAATGATGGGTGCTCCATCATCACTATCTTCCACTACATCAACTTTCTCTTCCTTATCTACAACTTATTGCAGAAGAACAGTAAAGTCATTATCAATAATTTCAAAGTCAGGAAGGATACTAACAGAATTGATGTGAACATTTCTCATGTTTTTCGTGTTCGTTCCTTGATGTTGAGGATTGATCATGGTATCACTCGGTAGTTTCCAGGGGTTTCGCTTAATTTGAGCCACGTCTTCAGCTAATTGTCCCACTTGCTTGTTTAAAGCTTAAAAAGCTTTCTCTCTAATTTCATTCTCCATCTTATTCTCTTGCATATTCTCTTTCATCATGTTCATTAAAGCATCTAACTTTGCATTTGTAGAGTCTTCACTACCAACTTGTATCGATGGAGGATGTCCTTGATAACTTCGTGATGAACTCCCTTGTTGACCTCCATGATTGTAATTCCCTTGATTGTTTCCTTGAGAATATGAAGTTCTTTGATAACCACTTGGATTGTAATTCCCTTGTGTTCGATTTCGATAAGTTTGACCTCCTTGATTATTGCCTTGAAAGTTAGGGTTCATATGGTGTGAAGCATTACCATATTTAAAATTAGGATGATTCCTCAATCCAGGATGATAAGTGGAGCTCATATCGAATTGTTTCCTTTCTCCATAAATTTGATTGACTTCCTCACTCCTTCCTATTGCCACGGGACAAGACTCACCATTATGACCTAATTCACCACATTCTTCACATACATCATAGCCCACATTTGCAACCTCCTTCACACCTATTCTTCTCAGCTTTACCAATTGTTTCTCCAAAGATGCAATTCTATCTTTGGTTTCATAATCAATTGTGATCGATCTTGTTGAATTGGATTTGGATCGCCTACTAGCAGAAGCTTGTGCTTTGGAATTCCTATACATCCTCTCTAGAAATTCCCAATCTGCATCCTCATGGTTAGAAAGGAAGGTGCCATTGCTTGTAGAATATAAATACTTCCTCTCTTCATTGGTCAATCCATCCGAAAAAGCCTTAATCAACTCCCAACGTTCAATTCCATGATGTGGGCACATACGGATCATTTCCTTAAACCTTGTGAATGCTTCATGAAACTGTTATCCTCCTTGTTGTTGAAAGTATCGAATAGCATCTCTCACGTCACTAGTTTTACCCATAGAATAGTATTCATTCAAAAATATTTGTTGCATTTCTTGCCATGTGTGAATACTATTATCGGGTAAAGTGAGGAACCATTGCTTAGCTCTATCTTTTAAGGTGAATTGAAACAATCGCAGCCTCACTTCATCTTGTGTAAAGTGATTTCCACCAATAGTGCTACATATGACATCAAATTCAGCAAGATGTACATATGGTTCTTCTGTTGCAGTACCTCTAAATGCAGGAAGAATGGTGAGATAATGAGGGCGTACATCAAAAGCTCTTCCTTTACAATTTGGAGGTGCGATAGGATTTGGATTTTCAGAAATAGCCGGTCTGAAATGGCTATCCATACCATGTACTTGAGCTCTTTGAGGTCTTCTTGGTTGATTGACATTATTGTTAACCCTACCCGTTGTTGATTGATAGGTGGTGCATTCCACCCATGTTGATCATTCCCTCAATTGTTATTTCTTTTCTGTCCATCACCTCCACCGAAGTTTCCATCCTAAGCATCATAATTTGTACCATTATGGGGTTCTTCATTGTTATTCCATTCATCTTCATAATCTTCATCACCCGTATGGACACTATGCATACTCACATGATCAAAGTCATCTCCTTGATTAAGGTTATTTTGATCATATTATCATTGGGTGGTGGTTGATTCAGGTTATTGTTTCAGTTGTTATTTGGTGGTGGAAGTGGATTTGGGTTTTGATTTTGGTTATTAGGAGGAGGGTTTGGATTTTGAGGTGGTTGGTTATTTGGGTCATCCATTTGGGTTGAATCAGACGAACTGTCAGCTGCTTGATCAATAGATTGTGAAATTGATGTAGTTGGTAGCCCTGATCGATGCAGAACACGATTATACCTTGCCGATTTCTCTATCTTTGGATCAAACACAAGCGGTGATTTCCTACCCGAGTATCGGGTATGCATGCAATCCTATCACCTGCACACTGAAAAATACCAAGCGTAACAAGGAAATAAAGAAATAAAGCAAAACAAGTAAAAAAACTAAAAACAAATCAAATAACAAAACACCAAGCGCACCGATTCCCCGGCAACGGCGCCAAAATTTGATCGATGTCGAAGTACCAATCAAATAAGATGTTAAATTGTATTTCTATTGACCTTAAACTAGTTAGGGTAAGTAGGGTTGTCGGACCTCGTGGATTTAATGGTCGGTGTATTGTAAATTGTTTAAGAGAATTAGGTTAAATAAATTTTTAAAACCTAACGTTAAACTGATAAATGGGACAACTGGAGGGATGTTGGCCCGAGTAGCTACGTGCCATCAGGTATGTCTTTTCTTAATGCTAACTGATATTATGTGCGCATGATATTTGATTTATGTGCCTTTAGTAGACTTAGATGCTGATTAAGTCAGGATAGGAAATGCTTGGGGTATGAAGAGTAAAGTAAGTGGCTAATCACAACTGGCCACTGTAATTAGGGACTTACTATACTTGACATAAACTGAGTTATTACATTGAATGACGGTGTTAGTGTTTGAATCTTATAGCGTGTTAGAGGATGGCTGGACGGAAATCTTCCAAGACTCCTAGAGGCAAAGGCCGTCCACGTGTGACTAGGAGTAGTGCTAAGGCTCCTGAGACAACCCATGAGAACCCTGAGGTTCATGGCCGAGCAAAGAGAATGACAATGCTAGCTTGAATGCCTCAGCTAGGGAGGCGATTGCTGATGAAGTACACCAGGTCATGCAGACATTCTTACCGTTTATGGTGACAGAAGTCATTAGGGCTATGAGAAGTGAGGAGAGGAAAGAGAAATAGAATAGAAAGGGATCAGTGGGAAAGGGAAGTAGAAGGGAGGAGGAACAACCAGAGCCTGAGACTGTGTTGTTCGAGGAGGAGGAGGATGATATTAGTGGGGGTAGCGACCGGAGGATGCAGTTATGGGGCGTTCCAAAGGGTAAGCCCCTGACTTTCGATGACAATAGCATGATGCTGCCGCTCACCGCTAGGTGAGAGAGATGGTGGCAATCTTGGAGATCATTGAGTGTCGCGAGGACCAAAAGGTGAAGTTCACGACTCACTCTTTCGTTGATTCAGCGATGTGTTGGTGGGACAATATTGTCCAAGCTGAGGATACTAGAATAATTGGAAGAATGAGGTGGAGTGAAATGAAGAAGTTGGTGGTTGAGGAATTCTGTCCTCACAGGGAAATCGATAAAATTGAGAGGGAGTTCTTGCAACTTGAAGCGGGAACCATGACCCACCAGGAGTACACCACTAAATTCAACGAGATAGCGAGGATGGTGCCGATCAGGTGACACCGGTGTCAAGGAAGATCAAGAGGTACATCCAGGGACTGTCGGCTGACATTCATAGGCACCTGATTGCTGCTCAGCCAGGTACCTTTCGATTGGTGGTGGATTTGGTAGGTAGATTGTATGATGAGCAAGAGGAGACTATGGTGGAGGCGAAGAAGACGAGTGGGGATGGCAAGAACTGGAATGGGAAGAGGTTTAGACGTGGTGGTTTCACTCCAAACAACAAGAAGAGGAAGGTGGAAGATTGTGGGGTGTCGTCAAGATCAGAGCTAAAAAAGTGTGGCAGATATGGAAGGGAGCATACCGGTGAGTGCAGGATGGGAATGAATGTATGCTTCAGACGTGGCAGGCCTCGCCACATCGCTAGAGATTGTAGGGTGCTGAAGTGCTATAACTGTGGCAGGGAGGGCCACGCGATCAAAGACTGTAAGAAGCCGAGGGCGGAGAGCTCTAGAGCAAAGAAGAAGTCGGAGGAAGGAGGGCAGAGGGAAAGTGCTAGAGCTTACACCATGACCCGGAGGAAGCCAGAGCTGATCTCGATGTTGTGTGAGGTATGTTTCTAGTAAACCAAACTTGTGCCTCTGCATTGTTTGATTTCGATGCTAGTAGGAGTTTTATTTCCACTACTTTTTGTGCTAAGTTGCCTATTAGTAGTAGAAATGTCAATGAACCATTCGATGTAGAAACCACTATTGGCAAGTCCACGAGAATTACTGATGTGATAGAGGACTATGCTATATAACTAGAAGGTCATAGATTTGCTGCTAGGCTACACGTGATGCCCCTAGGTGGATTTGATGTAGTACTAGGGATAGACTGGTTAGCAACCTATGAAGCAAACATATTATGTCGCAAGAAGATGATTCGATTAGTTGCGCTTGATGGGAGTTTGGTTACAATTTATGGAGATCGTGTTACTACGATCCCGAAGATGATATTGATGGTGGTGGCGGGGAAGTGCATGAAATGTATTTGTAGTTCCTACTTGGCATACGTAAAAGATGTGGATGCGTCGGTACCGCAATCATCTGAGGTACCAGTGGTGTGTGACTTTCCGGACGTATTCCCAGAAGACTTACCCGGCGTGCCACCGGATCGTAAGATTGAGTTCCAAATTGATTTGATACCCGGTGCTCAACCCGTTGCCAAAGCACCATATCGATTAGCTCCAACTGAGATGAAGGAACTCATGAGCCAATTGTAGGAGCTAATGGATAAGGGATTCATTCGAACGAGTATCTCTCCGTGGGGTGCTCCGGTATTGTTTGTAAAGAAAAAGGACGGAAGTATGTGAATGTGCATCGACTATCGAGAGCTGAACAAGTTGACGGTGAAGAATCGGTACCCGTTACCAAGGATTGATGACTTGTTTGATCAGCTCGAAGGTGCTAGTTGGTTCTTGAGAATAGATCTACGATCTGGCTACCATCAATTGAAGGTGAAGGAACAAGACATTCCTAAGACAGCTTTCCATATGCGTTATGGACACTACGAGTTCCTCGTTATGTCTTTTGGCCTAACTAATGCGCTAGCTGCCTTTATGGATTTGACGAACCGAGTGTGCTGGCCGATGTTGGATAGATCAGTGATTGTGTTCATTGATGATATTCTGATCTACTCGAAGAGCAAAGAAGAGCATGCCGGTCACATTCGGGAGGTGTTGGAGACATTAAGAAGGGAGAAGTTGTATCCCAAATTCTCCAAATGCTCGTTCTGGTTGTGTGAAGTTCAATTCTTGGGTCATGTGGTGAATCCTGACGGGATTATGGTAGACCCCGCAAAGGTGGATGTAGTGATGCAATGGAAGTCACCGAAGAACCCATCCGAGATTCGTAGTTTCTTGGGGTTGGCAGGATATTATCGAAGGTTCATTTAAGAATTTTCCAAGATCGCTTCTCCACTAACCAAGTTGACCCGAAAAGATGTAAAGTTTATATGGGGTCAAGCTCAAGAGAAAGCATTCGAGGAGTTAAAGGCAAGGTTGACTCAAGCTCCTGTTCTGTCATTACCCGAAGGAAGCGAGGATGTGGTGGTCTACTCTGATGCTTCCTACTCAGGGTTAGGGTGCATGTTAATGCAGAGAGGGAAGGTTATAGCCTATGCATCTCGATAGTTGAAGGTTCATGAGGTTAATTATCCCACTCATGACTTGGAGCTAGCAGCTATGGTCTTTGCATTAAAGATTTGGAGGCACTATCTGTACGGGACGAAGTGCACCATCTTCACTGACCATAAGAGCTTGAAATATTTCTTTGAGCAGAAGGACTTGAACATGAGGCAGAGAAGATGGCTAGAACTCATAAAAGATTATGATTGCGAGATCCACTATCATCCGGGCAAAGCCAACGTGGTGGTTGATGCCCTTAGCCGAAAGGAGAGGCCCGAGCCAATTCGGGTGAAAGCATATCAACTGATCATGACCTCTGATATGATGAAGCAAGTCAAAGAGTTTCAAGATGAGGCACTGAAAGAATATCATCTTAACTCTGAAAGGATGAGAGGGCTGGTTGGGGAATTGGGTGAAAACACACTGGGTGTTAAAACTCAATTTGGACGGGTGTGGATTCCTCATTTTGGGGATCTACGTGTGAAGATTATGGATGAAGCTCACAAGACTCGATACTCCATTCATCCTGGTGCCACGAAAATGTATCAAGATATGAAGAAAGATTATTGGTGGCCGGGTATGAAGCGCGGTGTGGTGGGGTATATGAGTAAGTGCCTTAATTGCTTGCGGGTGAAGGCCGAACATCAGAAGCCGTATGGAAAAATCCAACCTTTGGATATACCGGAATGGAAGTGGGAGCACATCACCATGGATTTAATTAAGAAGTTGCCGCGTACTCTAAAAGGATACGATGTCATATGGGTGATAATTGATCGTTTGACAAAGAGTGCTCACTTCCTACCGATCCGCGAGACATATTCATCGGAGAGGTTGGTGGATCTATTCATCAAGTAAATTGTAACTCGTCATGGTGTGCCAGTGTCTATTGTATCCGATCGTGACACCAGGTTTACATCCAAATTCTAGAAGAAATTCCACGATGCCATGGGGACGAGGTTACAAATTAGCACGACATATCATCCCCAGACTGATGGTCAGCAGAAAGGACCATTCAGACACTGGAAGACATGCTTCGGGCATGTGTGATTGATTTTGGGGGAAGTTGGGACAACCACTTACCGTTAGCTGAATTCTCATACAACAACAGCTATCATGCTAGCATTGGCATGCCACCATATGAGATGTTATACGGTAGGAGATGCGGAACACCTGTTTGTTGGGGTGATATTGGTCAGAAGGAATTGGGGAGCGTCGAGGTAATTGAGGCTACGACTGAGAAGCTTGAGAAGATTAAAGCTTTCATGAAGGTAGCCAAAGATAGACAGAAGTCGTATGCTGATAAACGACACAGAGCGATTGAGTTCCAGGTGAGTGACTGAGTTATGCTGAAGGTCTCACCTTGGAAGGGTATCATCTAATTCAAGAAACGAGGTAAGCTAAGCCCGAGATACATAGGACCTTTCCGAATCATTGCTCGAGTAGGAGAGGTGGCCTATAGATTGGAGTTACCAGATGAGTTAAGTGGAATTCACCTGACATTCCATGTATCTCATCTGAGAAAGTGCTTAGCTGATGAAGACATGATTGTTCCACTGAAAGACATCGAAGTAGATGAAAGGCTCAATTATGTGGGGCAACCAGTGGCAATCATCGATCATAAGAGAAGAGACTGAGGAATAAAGTGGTTCCTCTTGTGTGTGTACAGTGGAAGCACAGGAAGGGATCCGAATCTACATGGGAGACCGAGGAAGAAATGAGACAGCATTACCCACGCTTGTTCAAAGAATAACAGGTTTCGGGGACGAAAACTATTTAAGGGGATGGACTTGTAACACCCGGTTATTACTTAAAAAAGAAAATGAAAGAATAAGAGTTGTAGAATAAAGAAAGGAAATGTCAATAAACCCATGTTGAGGGGTTAGATGTGTAAAAAGGACAAAAGTACAAATAAGTTGGTGTAAAGGTGAGCATGGCCGCCCACCCTCATTTCCCATCACCTTTTCATCGGGTTTTAGAGAGAGGGAGAAAGGAAGAGAGCAGAAAGTCTCAGTTGAAGAAGAAGAAGAAGATTGAATTCAAGGTTTCTATGTGTTCATGTTGGGTTTTGTCTCGATTACTGCCTATGTGCTTATGTGCTAGTGTGTGTGTCTGTGTGTGTGTGTTTTGGTGTGTTTTTAGGTGTTCGAACTTATTTGCAAACGGGTTAGAAGGAAGAAACACCCAAAGTTGCACCAAGTGAGTTTCTAGACTCTGGTTTTTACTTGTTTTAAGCTCTTCTTGGGGCTGAAAATGTATTAAAATGATTTTCAAATGTTTATGTATGTATACCCGTAAGTATTATGCATGTTTGATGATGTTCCTTAGGTGTTATTAAGTTGTTCATCTTTAGAATAGCCTTGGTAAGCTTAAAACAATTAGGCTAGATGTTTGGGTTCGAAATTATCCTAGGAACATGTTGAATAGAAGGTTCATGCGTCTAAATAAGGCCCATGCGCCTAGAAATGCCTTAGAAATGATTAAGTGTAGCTCATGCGCCTGAACAGTGCCCTCATGCACCTAGAAAATTAGTCGGACGACTAAGTATAGGGTCAGGCGCCCTAATAGTACCCATGCGTCTGAATAACCCCATGCGCCTAAGTTTCCATACGCCCGAATAGCCCATACGTCTAAGCGTCCATGCGTCCAAATGGACCATACGCCCGAATAGTGTCCATGCGTCTGAATGGTTCATGCGCTTAAGTGTTAAAGCAGTTAAGTGTTGGCTGATGCGCCTGTATAATGATGAAGCGTCCAAACAGGGCCCATGCGCTCAAATAGTGTCAAGGCGCCTAACACTTAGAATTTATTACAGAATTTTTGGGAGTCTGTGCTTTTAGGGTTTTGACCAAGGTTTGACTAGGGTTTATTAATGATGGGTTTCATGCATGATTATGATTGTTGTATGATTGTTCCTTATTATTATTGTTATTATTAATATTATTATTATAGTATGTGACTTTACGTGGTGTGCTTATAATCGTAACGTAAATTATTACTAATAATAAAGTGAAAGTGCAATGAAGAATAGAAGTGGAACTTAATTAAAATGTTAACAAGTCTTGCAAGCTTACAGGAGGTACACGACCATGAGGTCGTCAGCTCAACTGTGATGCGGGTTAGCTACCTTCAAATGCACACGAGGCCAGTCAATTGAGATTGGCGGACCTTTGCAGCATACCCTAGGTGTCTAGGCTAGCCTTGTATACAATATGTAGAGCCCCTTGTGTGAAAAGAGGGCCCATCACCATTTCCCCTGCGCACATAGTTTAGGGTATTGCTCATTGGTCCACATAGATAGTGAAAGATAAATATAAAAGTATATAAAGTAAACAAGGCATACAGTAAAGAGATTAAGCATTACCTAATTGTATAGTTAATGCGTGCTAACGTATAAAGAGATGAAGTTTTCATAAAAAGAGTATTTTCATATGTACCTACAGAAAGTATTTTACTACTTATAAAACTAGAACTCACTCAGCAACGCTGACTTTTATACATTTTCAATTGGCAGGTAAATATTGCTGAGGATGGCACGAGGGTGAAGCTACTCGGCAGGAAAAGACTGACATCCATTCATACTTATTATTGCTGTTGTTTTGTAATGCAATTAAACAGTTCTTTTGTATTCGATTAAACAATAGTGTATCGCTCAACAACAGTGTTTTAGTGAAATGAATGGTTTTTGTTAAAAGGATTCCACTGCTTAAGTTTGTAAATTTATAACGTTTAATGTATTTAATGCTGTGAATGACCAACTGTGAGGTCTCCGGGAACGGGGCCTTTCAAGAAAGTCCTTAAAGAAGTAAGATTAGAAGATTGTAACCCAATAAAGTATGCAATGGAAGCAGGTTTAAAGTTGACAAGAGAAGACAAAAGTGATTTAGTCAACGCAACAGAATATAGAAAGCTAATTGGATGCTTAAGATACCTTACGCATACAAGACCTTATATAAGTTACGCAGTTGGATACTTAAGTAGATACATGGAGAAACCAAGAGAAATTCACATGCAAGTACTAAAGCATTTGATAAGATATATTAAAGGAATGTTAAATTATGGAATAGAATACACCAAAGGAAGAAACTAAGAAATCATTGGATTTAGCGATAGCAGCTATGGTATAGATACAGATGATGGAAAAGGAACAACAGGAACTATATTTTACTACAATGAAGCACCTATTACATGGTCAAGTCACAAGCAGAATATAGTAGCACTATCATCGTGTGAATCAGAATTTATGGCAGCTACATGAGCAGCATATCAAGCATTATGGTTACAAGGATTTCTAAGTGAACTTACAGGAGAAGACCCAAAGAAGATAACACTACGAGTTGATAACAAGTCAGCTATACTATTCATGAAGAATCCAGTATTTTATGGAAGATCAAAGCATATCAACACAAGATATCATTTTATCAGAGAATGTATAGAGAATGAGCAGATTCAAGTGGAGCACATAAATGGAGAAATGCAAAGAGCTAATATACTCACTAAAGCTTTACCAAGGATCAAGTTTATGGAAATGAGAAGCCCTATTGGAGTTAAAGACCTAGCAGAAGGAATTAAGAATTAGGGGGGAGAATGTTAGACCATAATTCTTGTTATTATAAGTATTATTATTATGTATTATTATTGTATAGCACAAGTAAGTGGTTAAGGGGTAGTTAGATTATTTGCACCCCAAGAAATGTAAGGGTATAAATACCCATGTAAACATTCATTTGTAAGTTAATGCATCTCTAGATTCATAGAATCCTCTATCAAACAAACAGACTCCTGGGATCTTCAACTTAAAACATCTACATTAGTTAATTCTCAATATGAGGTCTTAAATCTTGATTATCAAGTTTATGATAGTTTGGTATTCCCCACTGATGCTTTCTGATGGATCCATGTTAAAATTGGATGCTAGGATCAAAACTGGTTCTGACTATACAGTATTAGAGAAGATCATCTCTTGAATAAATGATCCATTATTGTTTTGTTAATCATATAGACAAAAGTTAGGTAGGAGTTGTATATGAAAATAATTAAAGTACTGTTGGTGGTTTTAAAGAAAGTGGATTTAGACATTTATGCTTTTTGATCTTTTATGTTGCTGTAGTATCAAATATTGCTAAAGTGATAATGTGATCCATAAGTTGATTGATTAACAATTTAAAACTATTTCATCTCATATATGTGAATGCAACAACAGGTTTTACTAATGCCCTTTGAGCCTTGTGCATTAGAACTGTTACCTTCCCTGACCTCACAACATAAGCTTTTACAAGGTGTGGGTAATAATTAGGTGGAAACAAAAGAAAATAAGGCAGAAGTTTACTTAACCAAAGAATCTGTATCATCTAATGGTTGATGTTGATGGTAAGTTAATGTATTACTTCTTAAATTTAAATGCAAATATTGTGATAGTTAAAGTTTCTTAAATTTGATGCTAAAGTTTGTTGCTTAATATGATGTCACATCACTACCTATTAATGTTTGATTTTTTATTCTGTGTAGCTTGACCTGTTAAATAATGTAATATGATGTAATGCCCTCAATAAGCTATAATTTCAGCTAATTTTTCTTGGTGTTCTGTATTTCTAATAGCCAACACTAAGTGGAGCAGCTAACTGCTTTGTAACGTTCTTTATCTTTTGATGCTAAGGCTAATGTGCAGAGTGCAGAGGCAACAAGAATTGTTGAAACCTGTTGATGTATGTCTCTTTTATAATAATAGAAGTGTTATTCATGTTATCTTGCTCCTATGAATTCTCAAAGTTAATTTTTATATCTAAGCAAATATTGTTTCCGCAAATGGCAGTTTAGGCATTATCCTTTGTGTTTTAGCAACATGTTTATGTTCATTTTGCAAGAAGCTACTAAAAGATCGAAATTTAAAACAGGTTTTAAGCATAATGTCCCTTTTTTTCTTGTTTTCCACTTTAATAAATGTTAGTAGTCAATGGTCCAATTTGAAATTCCTTGATGTTCTTTAATCAAAGGGTATGCTAAAGTCTTATTTTTGTTTTTATTAATGTATCTTCTTTGTCACTTTCTCACCATTAGGTAAGAAATGTGAACATGAATCCAATGTAATATTTTTTAACTTCTTTTAATTAAAGGGTATGTTAAAGTTTTTATTTGGCTGGGGAAACAACATTGGTAGATCTGCATCCAACGTTAATATTATGGGTACACACCATTTCCAAAAGTCTATCCCCCAGTTATTTTTTGATTTAATTTGTGAACTTAACGTGAACTTATTGTTTCATTGCATGTTACTTTTACATCTTACATAAGATTTAAATTTCACTATTGTTTACTAATTTACCTTGGTTCATTTTAATTGACTTTATTTTACACACCGCTTAAGATACGTGGGAAATCTACACACAATGTCGTTTGTAATTTTGCATTAAGATGGAATTGTACGTCTACTAGTATATTACAAGTATAGCAATTATACATGATTTTAACTTAAACAACCGTCGTAACACGTAGGATAACTCATACTTATCTCTACCTATCTCATTATAACATAGATACAAATTATTATACTATTTAGAAAACTTATGAAATGAACGGTTGAGTTTAAGGACAATTAAAGCGTTAGGGGCTTAGATTGGTGGTAGTGTTGGCGGTAGAAATGAGAACTAGGTTTTTTTTTTTTTTTTAATTTTAGGAACCAATCTTAACTACTAGTTTTCAATTACAAAATTGTAATTAACAAAATATATTTAAAAAATTTATAAATAAAAAAATAACATAAAAAAAACACAAAAATGTTCCCCAATTTTCCCTCTTTCATAAAGAAATATAAAATAATTTATAAAAAATAAAAAAATTCTCGTTTTTTTTTACGAAATTCGTTTTACACATGTATAAATCCAGTACTACACATGTGTATAACTAAATTTACACATATGTAAACAACGGATGTACGATTTTTTTTAGAAAAGTATATCAATATGGTAGGCGTTGGAAAGATAAAAAATATTAAATTTTATGGTGAAATTTTTTTAAAAAAATGATGTCGTGAAAAAAAGTTACGAACGTTTAAAAAAATAAAGAAATGACATGTGATTTGCATATGATAAAAAATGAATGGTTAAGATTGGTTCCTAGAATTCTCACGTTTTCATTTAAACCCTTCCCTATATATATATATATATATATATATATATATTATATATATATATATCCTATTCATTATATGAGTTTTTAAGCTAATTGGAGTTTTGTGTGCTGTGTTCTTCACTGCAAAGTTGCAAATTATTTCTTAATGATGAGATATTTCAAAAGAGCGAAGCGAGTTCAGAATCACGAATTATATATATTTTAATTACTAATTTGAATGTACATATTTTTATGCGGATAGTAAAACTATATAATTTTTATTTTATACTCATTATTTTTACATATTTTTACAATTTAACCCTATAAAATTTCACTTTCAACTTTAATACCCTATATTTCTCATCTCTAACAAAATTTTCAATTACGTTTCGTTCTAAATTTTGAGAGCTACACTTCTTAACGTGTACGTGGGTTTACCGTTTTTACGCCTATTTCTTTCCGTTTAGCGGTCCTGTCAGAACGTGCGGGTGGTCCTAATTCAACTTAGCTCTTTTGTTTTTAATGTTTTACGTTTCATGTGTATGGTCTAATATTTTAACGTCTATTCTTCTGTTCGGTTTTATTTTTTTCGTTTTTATTTGTTTTTCGTTTTTATTTTTTTTTCATTTTTAATATGAGTTTTTTCGGGTGTTGCTGACTGATAATGGTGGTGTGGATATAAGTGCTACGTGGAATGATTTTACGCCTCCCGCTGCAACACGGGAGGCTTAATACTAGTTTAATTTAAAAGGCATCAACGAGACAAAAGAACGTAAGTTTTTTTTCTTTATTTTTGTTCCAAAACAATTCTGTAGTTTATGTCCCGATTCCATCGTGAATAAAAATGCGAATTTTAGTTCTGTGGTTTTATATTTATGTTCCAAAGGCGCTGCCATGAAGATGAATGTGACTTTTTTCGATTGTTTTATCTGAACCAAATGCATAGCAGACTTGCAGTTAACCAACATGAGGGTTTTAAATTTTCATTTATTTTAGTTTTAAGATCCTATAGTAAACTAGCAAACCATCTCCATTTGTATTCCTGATTTTATAGTGAATTGACTTGATTTCATGTGGTTATAGTATATTGTTAATGATAAATGTACTAATTTGAAAAAAAAAACTATAATTTATAAGAAAACATAAAACTTTATGACAAAAGGTGGTATATATGAATTTTAAAATTTTTAGGTAATAAGGATAAAATGATCATTTATTTATTTATTTAATTAAATTGATAAATTAAAAATTTTAACTAGTTTTCAAGAACACATATGATATTTTACCTTTTATTAGGTATATACGATATTTTTAAAGTTAAGAATGAGATATTAATATTGCACCTGAAATATATGTCATATTCACTTATTGCACAGAAAGTCCAAGTCCAAAAGCAATCAAAGTCAAACCTGATCAATATATACCGAGTTTGGATTACTTTCACGCACTTTCAACCCCCATTGTCAAACTATCGAGAGTACGCATAGTATGACAAAAAATATAGTTTATCTTGTTTAGGTATAAAGTATGTAAAAATAAACCTAAATGTACAGGTTTTCTCTAAACGTCCTTGACCTTAACCCTACGCTTTCATGAACTCTTAACGTTAATTATGAAGATTCTTGTAATCCTATCTAGTCCTCTCATCCCAAGTTAACTTGGGTCTTCCTCTTGAATTTTGTGTGTGATACATGCCACCCGTAGTCTCTCCCGGAACGTCTCATTCCTTGTTTGATCCATCCTTGTGTTACGTACCATACAACTACCTTAAAAACGCTTCTCTGCCACCTATATTTGTCTCTTGTGTGACTTCTTGATTATCCAGCAGTCGATTTCGTATAACAAAGGCAGTTTAACCGGAACTCTATAGAATTTCCCCTCTAATGTTGTTGGGAACCCTTTGTCGCACATCACTCATGTCGTTGCCCTCTACTTAACAACCCTGCCTGCAATCGATGAACTAATATGTCTAAAGCCATAGATTAAAATAAGATTGTTTTTGTTAGGGGTTAGCGAAATGAAATAGAAATTACTTCCCTTCGGAACCCAACCCGAAAGATTTAAGATGCCTCCTAAAAAAGTCTTTAAAATTTAATCTGCCAGGCCAAGATATTTTTAGTCATGATTGTAAATTCCATATCCCATTCAATCTCGAATTGCTTTTGATAAACATACAGATATGTGTGTGTGGATCAACAATTAATAACTAAATTAAATTGATTATCAAAGTCTAATGATTACAATAGCAAAGTATTTTACGTTCTTTAAGTTTGATCCACCGGAAGTGTTCTAACTTAACTTTACATTGGACATTCAAAAAACTTTACCTTGAATTTTAGTAGTCTTGAACTTTTTTTCTTAGTGTGCATCCATTAATTCCCGTATATTATTTTTCACACGTAATTTTTTAAAGTTTAATACACATATAGCCTTATGAGAACAAATCAATATCACGAGTTTTAATTTTCATGTCCTTTTCAGATTTTTCCATTGATAAATTTAGTCAAATGTAAAGCTAACACACTAAACACAAAGTAATTATTTTTTTAAGTTGTCGACATAATGCAATAAATGTTACAACCATTTAAGTATTTGACCAACAATTTGTTCTGGCATCCAAACAAGTTCAATGCATACACATTTGTTTTAGAATGAAAATTGCATGGATAGGCTACTTTGACGTCCTCACATTGAAACGCCATATTGAAGAATATTATGAAATAGAATATAAAAATTACTGGTGTAATCACTTTTATTTTTTAGTTTTAAGATCCTATACTAAACTACCAACAGACTCTTCGTCATCCAAGCATATTTTCTTTGAATGTTACTAAAAAAAAGTCTACTGTATTATTTATTCGTAACGTAGTGGCTATGGAACCCAAGGTTGAACGTCTTGTTTTCTTTATTTGAATAAGTGATGATGATTTGGCTTTGTGAAAGAAAGAATATATATTATTATTTCTCAAACGGATAATTCAATTTACGTATCTAGGACTTAATTCTGTAGCTTTATAATATAACAATTATAATTTGTACATCGTACTTATATGAATTTGTTATTACTGTATGTTAGTTTTCATGGTGATATACCTCCGTATGCATACGTCTAATCATTTTTGCTTTCATATAGAACTCTAATTTTGTTAATATTGCAAGTTCCTATCGATCTTGAAACATCTCGGTTGCGGCTTAAAGTAGGGGCTCGTTTTTTACTTCTTCTTTGTCCACTAAAATGATTGACCCGGCCCTCTTAGGTGTCATTATGTACATCTAATGTAACAGATTATGTATATCTAAAGTAACGGAGTAAGCATTAAACATGTATAGTTTTCCGAATCTATACTACTATATAATACATCTCTTTCGATATAGATGTAATTTTGTCAAAACAGGAGTGTATCACATTTAAAAGGGATAGCATAAGAATTTGATTAAAATTTTAAGACATTTTAAGAGTAATATGGTAAATTTATCTATTAAATTTAATAAAACTTGAAATTTTTGCCCTTGTCTCTTTTATGTATTTAATAAACATTATTAATATATTATTTTAATAATATGATATTATTTAACTCACTTCATTAAAGTTTATTTTATTTATCATACTATAAATTGACATTTAAATTTATATTTACTAATTATATTTTTAAAACTAAATAATATTTTAATTAAGTATATTATTTTATTTAAATATTTAGTATATAGCTTATATAAATATTCATATTTATAATAAATGTAATACTAATATTTTTCTAGAGGCATATTATTATATGTTTACTAATTTTAATATTTATCTATATCTTTTATACTAAAAGTGAAAAGATGATAGAATGATAATTTTACATATATATTAAAACACCCATATAAAAGTAATGTTTAAATTTTAAAAAATTAATTATTTTATTTTATTTATGCCCTTACAATAAAATATAATATATGATTGCTTATAATACAAATGCTAAAACATATACACGTGGTCAAACAAAATCACTATTTACTTTCAATATTGTTTATATATTGTGATTGAGTACTAATCCCTCTTCCCCTTTCCTTTATCTGTTGTTCAAAACCCAATAACAATCAAAGTGATAATTAGTGGTGATAATTTCTCCATTAACTTTCTTCGGTATATGCAAATCACCACCAAAAGCTGACTCCGATGATCATAAAACTCTAACCTACATTCAAAAAATATACCCCCGTAATATTTAGGTAATAAATGATTTCCGACCATAAATATCATTCATGCTTTCACTATTCTTGTTAGGATAATATAAATGTCTTAAACACTTTTGTAATATACGTAATTGTTTTCTTTTATTCAAATTTTTCAATAATTATATTTTAATTTTTTATTTACGTCATAACGCACCGAGCCGATACTGACTAAAGTCAAATTCCCAAAAAATATGCAACAACCGTACCGCCGCAACGCGTGGACATTTCCAAAAGAGCAAACAAAAAGAAAACCCAAACCTTAATAGCGAGAATCATAGGGGAATCGATAACGAAAGAAAAAAAGCAGGAACCCAGAGAAAGACAACGTCAACGAACCTTACAAATCAAAGACACGTGCACGTGTCCAGATACGAAAAACCCACAAAAAACCCCACCCCAAAATCTCGAACTCACACCCAAAACAAACCATATTAAAACACAAACAAAAAGAATTAAAACACAAACAAAATAAACAAAAGAAAATTTTAAACACAAAAAAAGGGAAAAGCCACCACCGACCAAACCTTTTAATTAGAATAGTTATAGTAATATACGAAGGTAACAATGGTCAGAAAATATCAAGTGTCTTTTCACTTAATTTGTCTCGATTAACAAGTCTTATTTTTGTCTTTGGATAGACAATCACAAGAAAAAAGTTACAACATAAAAGAAGAATGTAAGATGAACAAGGTATTATATCTTTTGATAATATTTAGCCTTTACTATGTAATAATCATTTATAATAATAGTTAATACAACATAACAATGTTCTTTCATTCTTGCCATGAGAAGCAAATTCCATTAATGAAGTTTAGCCATTTAAGTTGAGCAATATTTCATCACTATCTCCTTTTGTTAACACTAGAGGTGCACAAAAAAACCAGTTTGACAAAAAAACCAAATAACTTGGCACCAAAACTCGGTTTGTAAACCAGTTTCAAATTAAAAAAACCTGTTAAACCAGTATAAGAACCGGTTTTTTTCTTAAAAAAAGCCGGTTTTTAAACCGCTCCAAACCGGTTTGAGCGGTGTGAGGATTTTAGATAAAATTTATTTTTCTATGTTCTTGTGGTTAATTCTGAATTTATAATCCTTCAACGTCAGTTGTTTACGGAGATAATGTTGTTTTTATTGATTTTATTTGTTAATATGATGTGCATTTCGTACTTCTATGACACATGCATCCATTGCAACGAATATTTGAAGTTTCTACAACTAAAGTGGGTGTTTGGGAATTGAAATTGCATATTTAATCTTTTTTTCATTCTAAGTTTGAACAAGTAATCTAAAACTTTTTGAGTCTATCCTATGAGGAAGATGGCGAGACAATTTTACTATGTTTTTCATATGATTATTAATTGAAAGACTCTTCTTAAGTACATCATATGATTATTATAGGTCATTAACAGATGCTTTGAATCTTTTTAATGCAGATGATGATTATGATGTTGTGTGGTACCAACTAAAGAAAACGAAACCACGGTATACAATATAACTATCAAACAACATATAGTTGGTTTTAAAGCACTATGAGAAAAACCAAGTCTTTGTGCTCAGTGTGCTCACAATATAACTTACCAATAATAAGATGGCGATATAACTTTCTTATGAAATTATGCATTTTATTAGTACATATTAGTTTACTTCAACTCTTTGTTTTTCATATAACTATTAAGCCTAGGTTGTCTAATACCAAAATAACTTTGTTTAATCCATACAAACTTTGTATTTCTGTAGCTTCCTCAATTGAGTTATATGTATGCAAGCTTCAGGTGGTGAAATGTGATTGGTATTAAAACACTACGAGAGTACTGATAAAAACTACAGGTTTAAATTGCTACATAAAATCAAATGAAAAGTAAATGGATTAAAGTTAACACATCTATTAATGGGATTTAAATATATAAGTTGTAAATTTTTTACTCTTGTTTTCATATATAATCAAGTTGTAATAAAGTTAACATGTCTATCAAGTTTTATTTTTATTTGAGTCTATATTTTGACTTAAATTTTGTTTGAAACAATAGGGTAAATAGAAATTTCAATACTTCTGTAGCAACGCGCGGGTCACCCAATAATAAACTGATTAACCTCTTTATCATTAAACAATATAATATATTTCAAACCCCAAAGTTGTAAATAATGGTTATAGCCTAAGTAAAGCTCTTGTATTCAAAGATGACGCAATATCTTTTATTGAAAAAGTCTTGGTCATAGCTATGATCTACACAACTAACAAACCAGATTATTAAAAGTCATGTGAGTTAAGAAACGGTTCACTTATGCAACCTTATATAAAATATGTACTATCTTAAGAAAGTCTTGGTCATAAGAATTTGAAAAATAAACAAAATTTTAAAAATATGGGGGGAGGGGGGAGATTGAGTATGATAATTTATACATATTAATAAAAAATGTTTTTTTTTGTCACTTATCAATTTCTTAATTCACCTTTTGACATTTGTCATTTTCTAAACATCTCCACTTTATTTTCCCTCCAAAAGAATATTAAAATAATTTAAATCTCAAACAATTTTTCTTTCTTCATAAAATTAATTTGATCATTTGATATATTTTTCTTAAATCAAACTATGTTTTTTAAAATAAATTTTATCAAGAAAATTAAAATTCATATTTTTTCTAAAAATTAAACCTTTTGAAATAAAATATTTTAAATCAGTCATTTTTTAAAATAATTATAAAAAATATAAAGTTTTCTAAAAGTAGTTTTATTAAAACAACTAGAATAATTAGAAACTTGAGTTTTTAATAAACAAGATTTTTATAAACAATGAATTTTACAAAAAAATCTTAAAACAATTTTTTAAAAATAAAACTATTTAGATAAGAGATTTAAAAACAGTACAATTGTTTTATCTGTTGAACAAATACGTATATATAATTTTATACATATTTTATATTAAATATTGTACTGTAACTTTTCGTGTTTAAAGTAACTATAGTTTATTTAATAAATGAGTTTCTAGACTATCTATTTATCTATCTATCTATTTATAACCTATCTGTTATTTATTTTGTTGAAATAAGTATTAATATATAATTATAATCATATTTTATCTTCAAATATGGTTTTATAATTTACAAATTTTTATTACTAATATATTTTATTTTATTTTTTCAACTCGTGTAATGCACGGGATACTAACCTAGTGATATTAATATAAACAAGGAGCATTTTCGAACATAAAAACCCTTGTAAATTAGTAGCAAATTTGGTGTTGTGATCGTTTTCGACTGTCGCTTAAACACCGTTGGCTAACTACTTTACGACCAATTTTGTGGCCGAAAAGTTGTTGCGATCGATCTTGTGACTGAAATTTTCATTGTATAAGTAGCAACGACCGAATTCGCAACCAAAACTTCTTCACAAGTATTTTTGTAGCTGAGCCTTTAATTAGTTACCGAGAACTAGCAATCAAGTTTCATTCCAAACTTAATTGTGACCAACTTAAAGACCATCCTTACAACAGTCATGTAGATGTTAAAACAAATAATATGTCCGGTTTACACTATTTATAAATATCAATACACAGAATTGTATAATTCAAAGTTTCAAACAATCCTATGAATCAACAAAACTGCAAATATTCTAAGATTCAAAACAAGAATTTTTTAAAATAACTAACTTGCAAACTCTTTTATCTTTTCATACTCCTTGGCACCGGGAGGCCGTAGACTCGTTGGTCCAAAGATAGTACGATTAGAAATATCTAAACATAAACATATGCACAATAAGAACTATCCGAATTAACCATATTTATAAAAAATATCTCATGATTAACTAGTTGTGGAATTTTATGGAATATTCCATCAACGTAACTTAACATTGCTCGTTTAGTTCGTGTATGTCGCATAAGCGTTGGTGTTTGCAACCCTATTTTCCTTGGTGTGTCCATCATTTTAAGATTCTTTTTTCTTATCTTCATTAATAGAAAATAGACTTTAAATAACACGTGATTATAAGACAATGATTTTATGATACGCAAAAATGCGTGCCATAAACAAATTTCATCTTTAGTAATATTTAATGGAATAATCATCATTTGTCGCAAACTTTATTTTCAATTGATAATTTGTATCAAACATAGAATGAAATGTGTTTAACTTTGAAATTTACTTATGTGTTATGAAATATTACATGGAACATTATTGTCTTGCAATATATATACTTTATTTTGTATTATGTTATAAATCAACTATAACAAGCATGCAAATGAGTAATTGCAGGTTTAAAATGATCGCGGATAATTGTATGTTACAATGATAAGTATCTACGACACACAAACGCATGTTATTTTTATTTATAAGAAAAAAAATATTTGGCACGCATTACGTGACACTACAAAGAATGCTACTCTTAATGGCGACATATGTCATCGCAAAAGATGTCCAGTGTTGCCGCTATTACTATTAATGACACATGCCACCCTTAATGTGTCACTGCTATAAATTAGCCTGCTAATGGTAAAAATTTCGACACTAATAAGTCATTGCTAATGATGTCGCCAAAAAGTTGGTATTAGTAGTTCAAGTTGTTACCGCTAATTAAAAGAAATTATGGAGGGCCATTATCGACGACAAGTTGCTGCAAATACTTATTATTTTATTTTATATTTTATTGTTTCAAGTTTTTCCAATAACACAAAATACACTAGTGTTAATAAACGACATACAAAGTTAATACGTACATAAACATTAAGTAAGTACATTACATATATTATTTAACTTAAACATAACATTACTGTAAAAGAAACTTAAAATAGTAATCCAATTGCTATTCATCGCCCTCATCCGTATGATCTTTGTTAGCTTATTTGGAGCCCTTTTGCAAAGTAATAAACTGTGTATATTGTGACATAAAATTAGGATTTTAAAACAAACTTTAAATTGAGCCTACAAAACAAAAAAATGCATTATAAGTTGTTGTATTTTGACAATATATATATATATGTATTATAACATAACATCCAACTTTAAGTATATTAACATAACACATCAAACATAAGTCATTTCGACCCTTTTAAACCCAAATCATGTCATTTTCACCCATTTTTACATGTTTTAACCCGTATAAACTAAAATTAGATAATTAAGGCTATTTTAGTGATAAAGAGTCAAAATAACCAAAAATGGAATTTAATATTATTTCAACTTATTTAATTCCATGAGCTATGAACAATTATTTCACATTCGTCCGCCCCGATGATTCCACCATCGGTCGGGGTGTGACAGATTGGTATTAGAGCCATAGTTATAGGGAATTAGGTTATTAGAAATAGAATGACCTAGATTATAACTAAGTACCCTTACACATGAGTCATCTCATGTATTTTATATGCTTAGATAGGATCTTATGTGCTTATATGTTTATAATTAATTATGTGATTATATGTCTTATGTGATTCTTCTTATACTTTAGATCTTATCAATGCACACGAGAATCTTAAATCATATTCTAAAGCATTGTGTGCCTAAATCAAATAGTTTTTAAAATGATCTTTGAATCGTTATTCGTGGTTTTTAAGTCTCGTCAAAGTCTATGCCCGATAACCTAAAACATGTAATGTTGGAAGATCGTGACGCTTGTTTCTCGAGGTGTTTTGTCTAGGCAATGTATTCATAAAAATCCAAATCAACCGATGGATCCGTTTACCTTACCTGGGAACCCTTCGGGTAAGTGTCCGCTTATAGGTACACATGTCTTCGTTAAGGTTGTAGTTGACCTAATACTTTGATAAGTCAACGTATTGTTTTGGTTTGTAAACCGAACGTTACACTAGAAATATCTTGTTATTTTGAATCTTCTTATCATTGATCTTGTCTTCTTGAATCTTAAAACTCATTACCTAATTTTCATAACAACTCTCAATAACCTTCTTGAATGTCTTTCCCTCAAATCAACACCTACTCTGAAATCTCATTACAATGTACACTTATTCTAAACTGAACCATTAATCTTAATAAATACGATTCTCGTATCAACTTTAAACTAATGTAACTTTGAAACCTCAATGACATAGTAAACAAGAATCAATCATCTAAGAACCATGTTGAAGTTATTTGCTTGAGAAGCTCCTATGAACTCACGTACCCAAAAGTATCTTAAAAATATTTCTTGTGTTCGTCAAGAAGACTCTCGTATGGATCTAAAACTTGGTGCTTTATTTGTGACAAAACCTTTCTAATTATCTTGCATTGTCTAAAATGCAAAATCTTGTCAGCTGAAATTCTAAATCAACGATCTTACACACTTATCAAGAAACACATGAAATCATAAATTTTAAAATTGAACAAACTTAAGTGTAGCAAAACACCATAATCAAATTCATTAAGTTTAAACATTTCCAAGCGTTCACCGGAGAACACGAGATGAAATCCAAGTCTCATCTTAATCTTGAAATTTATTTTCTTGTAACTGTAACATCTGTCCATTTTTGAAAATATGGACCCGAACCCATTTTGTCATTTATATAAATCAAACACAATACTTAAACTATTTTATTCATTTAGGTAATTCAAAAGCAATAAACATATTATTTAACCAATTTTGTGAAGTTTATTATGTGATTTATCATATAATCAATTTATAAATTATAAAATAACATTTTATAAAGTTATAATATTCTATATGACATTGATAGGTTTAACTATTAAGTATAAATAAATAATAAAACAAAAAGTTTTATAAGATTTGCAAGAATTTATAAAGTTTTTATAAACAAGTTATTATATAAAATAAAGGTCTCAAAGTTTAGGGTTTGTTTTGGAAATTTTCAAACTTAAATTTAAAGACGTTCTTATATATAAAATAACAATGGAATAAAGATCAGGATTTAATTGTAATTTGTTTAAAAACCCAAACCACCCAAATCCCCTTATCGTTACCCGTAACTTCGGCCATCTCCAGCCAACACCTCCGGCGACCTCCGCATATCTAAAACACCCGATTTTAATGCAAATTAACCACTCCAATACCTTTGGTTATGCTATTCGGACTTACTACCCATTTCAATTCATTTAATGAACTTGTTTAACATTCTAATCAAAACCGAAACATTACATTCAAAATCGAAATTTTTTCATCTCGATCGTTAACACCATTAATCAAATTAATTGATAAAATGCTTCTTTAAATGCCATTTTTCATTGAATAATACTAGACAATTAAGTCATTACAATACAACAAAGAATTAAACAACAACATAAGATATTTAATTAAACTAAGTCCAAGTCCTATATGAGCAAGAAGAATTACTCAAGTAGCAATCCTAAAACATGTTAAAAATAAAGGGTCAACTTTAAAAGTTGGTGAGTTTCTATGGGTTAAGTATACATAAATATATAAAAATATTTTCAAGTAGCAATTCATGTCAATGGTTACGAATTATGCAAGTTTATAGAACACGTATAGCTACAATCAAACCTTGACCAAGAGTAAGTTTACAAGTTTATAACGATTAGCTAAGTATACTTGGTTCCCACGATGAACAAGCATATGCCATCAGGAGCTGACAATAACATCAGTTTTAGCATCAAATATCTATGACGTCGCCAGGCTAGTAATAGTTAATGACTGTCAACATATAGTGTATCTCATATAATACTTACAATAATACCAATAACCATGACAAAAAGGTAAAGATGAATTGCATGTGATTACAAGTATCAAAAGGTTACAAGTGTAAGTTGATAAGGTTAATATGTCTCACCCCAAAAGGTGTGAAATAATATAAAAAGGGGCATGAAAACTCATATGGAAATCTCACATGGAAAACTCATAAGATGTAAGATGCACTTAAGATAACAATAAAAAATAAAATTGCTCAAACGATTTCTTCACGATTCAACTGATGGTTGATGTCTCAGAATTAGAATAAAGATAAGATTCAAGAGTAAATATGAATTAGGGTTTCATTTGGAATTTGAGGGTTTTAATTAAATAAAATAAAATAAAATAAAACAATCGATTATGTTTTGGTTCAATAAAGTTGGAATAAATCAATTAAGATTGAGAATGATAATGGTTGATTCAATAATTTAATTTATTGATTTTTATTAAAGATTAAGTATAATATCTGAAAGAAAATAACTAATTTAATAATTAATTATTTAAAATTCGATAAAGATAATTAATTGAATACTTATTTAGATGTCTTGCAAAATAATTTAAAATTATTTAAAACCATTTTATAAAGTTTTTAAATGTTTTAAATAATCTTTATAAAGGTCTTATAATATCAAATCCTTAAAAAATAAGAATAGAGAATAATAGATAATTGTATTGTTTTAAAAGTTTCAAGAATTTAATATAAGTTTAAGGGATAATTATTACTAATTATATATAACACGGTTAAATGAATAGATGAATAATTAATTATATAAATAATTTTTTAAATAATCATTTGTATAATTGATTATTTAAAGTATTTGTAATATGTAGGTTAAAGTGTTTTGAAATAATCTAAGTTTGGGCTATAATATATTTGTAACATATAATGACTTAATAATGTTTTTATAACCTTTTTAATCTTTAAAAGTAATTAAATTTAAGGATTATAAGTTTTAAAATCTTAAAAAATTACCTTAATAATTTCTGAAATAGTTTTTATTTAGATTTATTAATATAATAATAATTTTTCTGAATTAAAAATATAAAAGAAAACAACTAAAACAAAAATGGCAGAGGCAGGGTTCGAACCCCTAACCTCCCATGTGTAAGTATTGTTGTTAACCGGAGGGCCAAAGCCTAGGTGTTGTCTTTAAACAAAATTAAATAATAAAAATCATTCTTTAAATAATCCCCAATCCATAAAAACCCTAAAATCAATTCGATTCCTATTGAACACCAAATTGTACGAGTTAATCCAATTAACATTAGGGCTCTGTTTCCCATGTTAAACCAAGTATAATGATGTGTGTAACTTACGTGATTAAGTTCGGATCGGTGAAGATGTTGATAAAGGTAACCGTGACTAAGTCGAAGTCAGTTCGGGATGCAAATGTTGTTGATAATCAAATTAATCTTGTATGAAGCTTCTAATGGTGATGATGAGTAAAAGACCCTCACTCAATTTTTGTTTAAGGTGTCCAGAAGAGGTGTTTCGAGTAATGAATTTGTTTTGAGTGTTTCAAGTATATTTTGCCTATAATTACTTGATGTTAACAGAGATGGCTGATATACTTAAGTTCGAAACTCCAAAAGAAGCGTTTTGTATCAATTAATTTGATTAATGGTGTTAACTATCGAGATGAAACAATTTGGTTTTGAATGTAATGTTTCGGTTTCGATTAGAACTTTAAACAAGTTCATTAAACGAATTGAAATGGGTATTAAGTCAACATAGCACAACCAAAACTATTGGAGTGGTTAATTTGCATTAAAATTAGGTGTTTTAGATGGGAGGAGGTCGCTGGAGGTGTTGGCCGGAGGTGGCCGGAGTTGCGGGTACGATGCGGGATTTGGGTGGTTTGGGTTTTTAAACAAAATACAATTAAGTCCCTAATCTTTATTCCATTGTTATTTTATGTATAAGAAAGTATTTAAATTTAAGTTTTAAAATTTACAAAACAAACCCTAAACTTTGAAACTTTTATTTTATATAATAACTTGTTATAAAAACTTTATAAATTCTTGCAAAATCTTATAAAACTTTTTGTTTTATTTATTTATTTAAACTGAATAGTTAAAACCTATTAATTACATATAGAACATTATAACTTTATAAAATGTTATTTTATAATTATACATTGATTATATGATAAATCACATAATAAACTTCACAAAATTGGTTAAGTATATGTTTATTGCTTTTGAATTACCTAAATGAATAAAGTAGTTTAAATATTGTGTTTTATTTTTCTAAATGACAAAATGGGTTCGGGTCATATTTTCAAAAATAGACAGATGTTACACTTTGGATCTTAGTGCTGCCTTCAGCAACATGCAGATGAATCAGTCTTCTTCTTCTTAGGCTTCTGACATCATGGATATAGGGGCCAAATCCTATGTCACTCGTGATCAAGGTAAGTTACTAATCCCACATTCTTCTTCTATTTGTAGTAAGTTATAGGTGGGCAATGACAATATTTTACCAAGACACATATCTCGAATGAGTTTCCACTCCTTACCCAACCGCACCTATGTCCTGCCTAATGTCCTTTATAGCCTGCAAGTTATCAAAAATCTTATATCTATCAGACGTTTTACTTGTAATAATCAAGTTTCTTTTGAGTTTGACCCTTTAGTTTTTTCTTGAAGGATATCAAAACTAAGAAGTTGTTGTCCCACCACGACAACACTGGAGACCTTTATTATTCACTCAGCCGCAACTACCTCCTGAAGCCACTTTTCTTGCTTCAACCACTCTACCCGGACATGATCCTCTAGGCCACTCAGGGGCTTAATTTTTAGACATTTTATAGTCGTACTTTTAATTTTCATTGTAATAAGAGTAATAATCACATGTTTACAATTTTTGTCAAATGGGCTATTAGTCTATTTTTTCACCTTAATATGCATAAGTTTTTCTAAAAAGTCAAGGGAAGAAAACTTAGTACAACCAGGATATAATTTTGATTGAACTTCCTCTAACAAGTCGTCAAAATCATCATGAACACTACTACTATCTTCCATAACATCTTGATAACGTCAGCCATATCATTTATTGGTCCAATGTCATCTACAACTACAACATAATATATTAAACTTTCATTGTGATAGATCCAAACTTATAGGTTTGACACATGCCCCATTTTGTAAATGATATTTCATTTGAATCCATCCTAATAATACGGTATTCTGAAATTTCACACATGGACATCGAATCTTGCCATAGTTGTCGATAAGTTTTTCGCATATATCAATAAAGGAGTTGAGTCCTTGCTTATATTCAAGTGATCTACAATTCAATTTATAAAGCAAACGTTTATTGACGGACATAATTATGAAACTTCGACATAATTTAGGATTTAATTGGATGAAAACTCTTCACGAAACATGAACAAGAACTAAAAAACAAAGAAAGAGTTCAAAAGGGTAGGGTCCAATACCCACTTTTCGGGTATCTTATCTCATACATAAATATGCATTACATGATTGTTTGTTTAACAAAAAATTAACCTCATATCATCTTAGCTCCCAAGTATATAAAAATATATACCTGAGGAGCAAAGAAAACTCTTACACAAAAAATCATGTAAAATACATTGACATCCCGAATGAAATAAAATATTCAAAAAGCAATCCAAAAACAAAGACAAACTAAAATTAATTACTAAATCAATCTCAGGAGAGTATTTCTAAGCTCATGATTATTAGAATGAAACCACGAAACCTAATAGTTAATGATGCATAAAACATAAAAATTACTAAGAAGACCAAATGAAACATAAAATTTCTTTAAATGAATTGCAATATTATTACAATTGCTTCGAGTAATGTCATGTTTCATTAATTTTCTTAGTAATTTCTTATGCTGGTTCATTATTGCATACTATCTTTGTTTCTTGTAAATTATAGTTTAAAGCTATGATAATGGAGTGTTATATGGATAATATAAATAAGAATAATGAAATAAATCATTTTATAAATATAATAATATAAATTAAAACTTAATTACAAGAATCAAGCAAATTAGCTTTTAGTTATTCATTAAAATGCTCAAATACCTTCAAAGATATCTAAATAATTTTCAATCATTTAAACAAGTAATCTACCAAGAACAAATGCCCAATTAGTTTAAAGGACATCTAAACAATTTTCAACTAATGTTTAATAAACTAAATAGCAAAATACACATTTAATTTTGTTCAAACCTACAGGATACACAAATACATTCATCAAATTAGCATAAATTCAAGAATATATTTTATATTATCCCACAAATACATTTACTTAAAACCTACAAAATACACAAGTACATTTATCTCATCTTTAACAAGTTATAGTGAAAACCAAAAAATGAAATAAATTATATTCTAAAATAAATATAAACTCGAGCAACTAAGTTGGTGATTAACCAACAAACAAAAAAAACTTACCTTAAATTTGCACAAATCGGCCGATAGAGGTGGCAGTGGCAGTGCAGTGGAGTGGTGGGGAGCAGCTCCGGTTAAGTGGTGGGGAGGCGACGAGGGTGGAGTAGTGGCTAGGCGATGATGTGGAGTGGTTGGAGGCGGCAAAGATGAGCGATGGGTGGACAGAATTCTCTAGGTAGGGTAGCAGGTGGACTTGTGGAGGAAATAATGGATGTGGGGGGAAATAGATCGGGGTATATGCTTTCAGGAAATATTGGTGACATGTTGCTGCTAATGGGTCGCCGCTATTGCCTTTGTGTATGATGTAACATCTTAAAACCACATGTACTGTCTTTTTTGTGTTTTATTTTCTCATTTTGTTGCCTTTTTTGGTTAAATAGTATTCCGTGACCATCTTGACTTAAAATAGAATGATATATTTTAATATCATATAGATACCCATTTAAGATCTGTGAAAAGCATTTTCAAAGGCCGGAGCTGCTACAATAGCAAAAGCGGTAGGTAGAAATATGACTAATAGATGGACATGAGAAAGCTCTTTTATCACTTTGGTTTGTTATATGGACGGGAGGAGAATAAGAGTCGTGTCTTATCTTTCAGCTGGAGTTAAGGCTTTCCTATAAGAACTCTTAAAGGAATTGGTCGGCATTATGTTTCCCTTGTTTCTTTGATCCATCTTAGGGCCGAGTGGTAGCCTCGACCCAAGCGAAAGTGCGGGACAAACATCGAAAGTGTCCAGTAGCTAAAGAGCTCATCAATGAGTTGACAAAAGAAGCCCTAAAAATAAACATAAATGATTTATGGGCATAAAGAAATCGTCTTGGTAGTATCAAACCAATAGAACAAGGGTGCCACTCGAACTGATGACCCATATAGGGGGAACACATCGCATGGGAAGACTCGGTGTTTAATGAGGGAATTGTTGCAAGTAGGCATCATAGGAGTAAGTGGACCTTACAAGTAGTGGAGAGTACAGAGTACTACTACAAGCAAGACTCGTCTAAAGGTTCAAAACCTGTGATAGTAGATGCAGGAGATGTCGAATGGCAGGTTAGTGAACCAATAGGAAGGCCAGGGTGTCACACCCCCGCTAAGAGCGGAAACACGAGGATGTAACAAGACAGGAATCGTCATTACACATGGTAAGCAATAGAGATACAATAATAATAATGATGATGACAAGCTTGTCATGACGACACCCGAAAACAAGGGGACTTGTGTCGTGTTTAGTCAGTATTCACGACAACATAACCATAAGCATAAACATAGAAAGTAACATTGTATGCAATTCCCACAACCCGGGAACAAGTTACAAAGTATAATGTTGTTTGAAACAGATGCAACAATTGTTTTCAAATGACCAAGTTTAGCCACAAAATACATCCTAGGGTCTCGACTAAGGCAGGACACCTAGATCTTCAGCTAGCATGATCACCTGGAAAGATATGCTCAAAATGGTTAACAAAATTGTTGGTGAGCTCGTAGGTTTAAAAGTAAATAAGTAATTGATGCTGTATAAAGTTGTTGCAGAATACCGTGCATACAGTTATAAGTAAGCAAAATCACATGACAAAAGCTTTACAACCAAACCTAATGACGTACACAAAGAATCTTGTCGGAATATATTCACCCAAGGCCCGTTCCTGGCATCTGTTGGTACTAACTAGTATACCAACACGAGGGTGGGGGTGTCAACCCAAGTAGTACTACCAATACCTATCCGTTGGTTCCCACACTGGAATTAAATGGTTGTAAGAAAGAACCACAAAGCAGACTCAAGCATGTATCAGATAAGTACACACAAAACAGTAGCACGTTGATTCCAAGTATGTAAATTGTATGTATGTTGTACAACATGAAAATGAGTGAGCATACTTTTCCCCCATGTTTGTAAATGTTTGTAAAGTAGTATAAGCATAAAAAGGGGCCACGAAACTCACATGTTAAGTTGTAAGTATAAATGATCAAGTTCCCAACAGTTGAATGCAATGAATAGTCAAACACCTATTGACAGTTATTGTTTAGCATAAATGATATGTATAAAGCATATAATAATGTTTAGTCGGCTTGGGTTATATTGGTTCGGTCATGGGTAGCACACACACAAGTGGACACACGTATCAGATCTTATGTAGATCCAAGTACAAGAGTAGTCGTCATGCTAATGACATCCGTATAAAGATCCCATTGTTATAAAAGATAGTACTTGTTAAATATTTGTAGTCCCAATGGGTTGTTGATGATTGTAAAATGTTAGGTTGATTTAAATTGAAATAGTATGTGCATGTTGATAACTTTGACTTTAATCTTTGTGGTCAAGCAATGTCACTTTTACTGATGTTACCTTATCATCACAAGACGTTCAAGAAGGGAATTCACACACAAACATCATCAGTCACACAACAGGACTAGACGCTCGACTCAACACTCCATTCGTATGAATCAACCTTCAATCGTACGAATCAGCTTCATTGGCATGATTGAAACTTCATTCGTACGACTGGCATTCAGTCATACCACACAACACCCAATCGCACGACTTAACCTCCATATGCATGAATCAACCTTCATTCGTACGAATCAGCTTCATTCGTACGACTGGACCTTCATTAGTACGATTGGCTTTCAGTCGTGCTATACACGCACAGTCGCATACATTCCTTCATCCGCATTGACTCAATCGCACACACATTCATCCGGATTGACTCAATCGCACACACACTCATCCGCATTGACTCAATCGCACAACTCAGTTGCATGACATCCCTCGTCGCACGATTCATTCATCCGAATGACACAGTCGCATGACTCAGTCGCACGACTCACCCAGTTGCACGGCTCAGTTGCATGACAGACTCAGTCGTCTGAACTGCAGGTTCGCGACTGCTGAAGTGCAGAGCAGCCTTCGGCTGCCCCGAGCACGGGTTTACACAACAAGGACTTCCAGAATCACACAACAACCACACACAAACAAGAAGCACACGCAGAAAGACACCACACGCACCCACACAACCTCTTGTGTTCGAGTTGACTCGAACACCCAAAACCCTAGAAATGGACAGCAGTAAAACAAGCAAGAAATGGACAACCAAGGTCGTCTACCTACAAGGATGGTTGTAGACGAAGTCTAGACGAAAAAAACGAGACCAAATGGAGCGTTTTTGGTGCGAAAGTGAAGAAGATCGGTGAAGAAGAAGAAAGTGAAGAAGAAATGGAGAAGATGGAGAAAAGTGGATGGGGATGGGTTTTTATACCCATCCCAGGTTTGCAAAATGTCAATTTTAGTCCCTGCACTTAGCCCCCGAGTTCCCAAGTTTGTTTCGGTTGAAAACGACTTTAAAATGTTCGTTATTTTAATGTTAAAAGTGTTTTAATGGTAATTGATGACTTATAATGGTTTTATTAATGACAATGGTTATAATTAAAATGATATGTTTGGTGATAATGGTGATGAAATTTATAAAAGGTTTAGGCTTAGCACACGTTAATGGAGGAAGTACAGGGACAAGGGTAATAAAGCAAACATGATTTCTTAAACAGGAGTTCATGAAAAAGAGGAAGAATAATTAAGTAAGAATTCTATGGTTAAAATATGTTGTTCGACGGACCTTAAGGTGACGGATGTCACAGTATCCCCCAGTTGAGAGAATTTCGTCCCGAAATTCAGCTGGAGTTAGGTCCAAGAGTGTCATCCACGAATAGGTGTGGATATTTAAGTTTCATCTGATCTTCCCGTTCCCATGAAAACTCTGGCCCTCGTTTTGAATTCCACCTTACGCGAACAATTGGTATTCTACTACGCTTCAACTGTTTGACCTTACGATCCATGATCTCAATGGGTTCCTCAATAAAATGAAGCTTTTCGTCGATTTTGATATCCTCAATTGGTACGTGAAGTGATTCGTCAACCAAACACTTCTTGAGGTTCGACACATGGAAAGTATCATGCACACCGTTGAGTTCTTGTGGTAACCTTAATCGGTAAGCCACTGGACTAATTCTTTCTGTAATCTCGAATGGTCCAACGTATCTTGGGGCTAACTTCCCTTTATTTCCGAACCGAACTATTCCTTTCCAGGGAGAGAATTTGAGTAACACTTGATCCCCAACATTGAATTCTAGAGGCTTCCGACGGTTGTCGGCATAGCTCTTTTGGCGGTCTCTAGTGGCTTTCAGTCTATCTTTGATTTGGAAGATCTTGTCGGTTGTTTCCTGAATGATCTCTGGGCCTTTTAACTGACTTTCACTAATCTCGGCCCAACAAATGGGTGATCTACACTTCCTTCCGTACAACGCTTCGAACGGAGCACACCCAATGCTGGTATGGTAGCTGTTATTGTAAGAGAACTCAATCAACGACAAATGAGTGTCCCAACTACCACTAAAGTCGATTACACACGCTCTCAGCATGTCTTCTAGCGTTTGTATAGTTCATTCACTTTGGCCATCGGTCTGAGGGTGATAGGCGGTACTCATGTCTAATTGAGTGCCCATCGCTTTCTGTAGTGTCTGCCAAAATCATGAAGTGAATCGGCCGTCACGGTTAGATATGATTGACACCGGTACTCCGTGTCTTGTGACGACCTCTTTTATGTACAATCTCGCCAACTTATCCATTTTGTAGTCTTCTCGGATTGGCAAGAAATGTGCTGATTTCGTCATTCGATCCACTACGACCCATATCGAGTCATGCCCGTTGCTCGCTCGAGGGAGTTTGGTAATGAAATCCATGGCTATGTTCTCCCATTTCCACTCGGGAATCTCAGGTTGTTGTAGTAGTCCTGATGGTTTCTGTTGTTCAGCTTTAACTTTCTAGCATGTCAAGCATCTGCTGACGTACATAGCAACGTCTTTCATCATGCCTGGCCACCAGTACAGATCTTTGAGATCGTGGTACATCTTGTCTGCACCAGGATGAATAGAATATCGCATCTTGTGAGCTGCATCCATGATCAAGGTACGTACACCTCCCCATTTGGGTACCCATATACGGTCCACGAAGTACTGTACACCATCGTCCTTGCATAACAGTTATTTATCCAACCCTCGGAATTCTTCTCCCGTAAGGTTTCCTTCTTTCAATGCCTCACTTTGTGCAATTTGGATCTGAGCTTTCAAATTCGTTTGAATGGTCAATCCCAAAGCTCGAGCACGTAGTGGTTTCACGCATTCTTTGCGGCTTAGAGCATCAGTCACCACGTTAGCCTTCCCCGGATGATACTGGATTTCACAATCGTAGTCACTAAGAAGCTCTACCCAGCGTCGCTGTCACATATTGAGTTCCTTCTGATCCAAGATATGTTGAAGGCTATTATGATCTGTGTAAATGATGCATTTGGTTCCATACAGGTAATGCCTCCATATCTTGAGTGCAAATACTATAGTGCCCAACTCAAGATCATGAGTTGTGTAGTTCTTTTCGTGCACCTTAAGTTGTCGCGAAGTGTAGGCAATCACCTTGTCTTTCTGCATTAGTACAAATCCCAACCCTTGATGCGAAGCATCACAGTATACCACAAAATCATTAGTTCCATCTGGGAGGGACAATATCGGTGCATTACACAACTTATGTTTTAGCATTTGGAACGCTTGTTCTTGTGCATGTCCCCATTCAAACTTCTTGTCTTTCTGAGTCAACAATGTCAACGGTTGAGCGATCTTTGAAAAGTTCGCGATGAAACAACGATAGTATCTGGCCAATCCTAAGAATTGTCGTATCTCTGAAGGTGTCTGGGGCGCATCCTATTTCTTCACCGCTTCGATCTTGCTGGGATCTACAAGAATCCCGTCCTTGTTAACCACATGACCCAAAAACTTCACCTCTCGCAGCTAGAATTCACACTTTGAGAACTTGGCGAAAAGTTTCTCTTCCCTTAACAGTTCCAGTATTGCCCGAAGGTGTTCCTCATGATCCTCTTTCGATCAGGAGTAGATAAGTATATCATCTATGAATACGATCACAAACTTATCCAAGTAAGGTTTACACACCTGATTCATTAGGTCCATAAACACAGCTGGTGCGTTAGTCAATCCGAACGGCATGACCAAGAACTCATAGTGCCCATAACGAGTTCTAAACGTTTTCTTTGGTATGTCCTCCTCGAAGACCCTTAGTTGATGATATCCAGAATGAAGGTCGATCTTCGAGAAATACGAAGCTCCTTGTAACTGAACAAACAGGTCGTCGATCCTGGGGAGAGGATACCGATTCTTCATAGTTAACTTGTTCAATTCATGGTAGTCGATGCACATACGGAACAAACCATCCTTCTTTTTTACAAATAACACCGGTGCTCCCCAAGGCGAGTGACTCGGCTGAATAAAACCCTTCTCCAGTAGTTCCTGTAACTGTCTAGATAACTCCTGCATTTCAGGTAGTGCTAGTCGATATGGTGTCTTTGCTACCGGTGTAGCTCCAGGAACCAACTCAATACGAAATTCCACTTGCCATGGAGGAGGCAAACCAGACAAGTTGTCAGGAAATACATCTGGGTAATCCGACACTACAGGGATATCTACCAATTTATGCTCCTCTTCTTTCTTTTTCACTGGCTAGCCAGAAAAGCGTAGCACTGTTTTCGTAAACTCCGACATGCTTTCATGCAGGAAATAAGCTTTAAGTTTCTTCCCGGTCGTTCTCCTTGAATTCTGAGTACTCCTCCGTCTGACATAGGGATTCGTACTACCTTGTCCCGATAGACAATGTCGGCTCCGTGTTTCGACAACCAATCCATTCCCACAATCACGTTGAAACTTCCTAACTCAAAGGATATCAAGTCTATATCGAAGGCGTGGTTCTCCAATATTATCGAGCACTTTCTAATAATCTCATCGGCCTGAACAACCCTACCATTGGCCATTTCTATAGAGTAGCTAGTTTCTAGCCTACTAGGACCCAAATCAAGCAATTGCACAAACTCAAAAGATATAAACTATTGTCTGCTCTAGTGTCAAATAGTACAGATGCAAAGTGATTATTGAGTAAGTGCATACCCGTGACAACATTCGGGTCTTGGCGGACATCGTTGGATCCAATGACAAAAGCGCATCCTCGAGCCGTATTCCCTTGGTTTGCCAGGCCTTGATTTCCAGCTAAAGCCATTACCTGTTGCTGGTTGTTCCCTTGTTGGCCCGGTGCCCGATTCAGTTTAAGGCACATGTTCCTATAGTGATCAGGGCTTCCACACTCGTAACAGCCCCTGGCATTCCCGGTGGGGTTAACCGCGTTGACTGGTGCGACCATATTCGGCGCGATTCTGCAGTCTCTTGCTAAATGCCCCGGGCGTCTATAGTTCGCGCACACCCGACACGGCATAGCTGGAGGATGATGAAAGTTGCACCTATCGCATTTGGGGTGTGGACCGACATACTCTCGTCTGCCCTGGGTCATGGCCACAAAATTTCTAGTTGTCTTGGCCCTTTTCTCAAAGTCCCGGCACTCAACCGGTTGTTTCTCCAACATCTTTCCTTTTCTCTGCTCCTCTGCCCAATACCCCTGTTCTCACCATCTCATCAGTTAGAGCGCCAGCCTTCAGAATTGCGCTCTGGATAGTAGGAGGAGCAGTTGCGGTTACCATTTCTCAGATTTGAGGCGCAAGTCCCCAAATATACCTCTGTATCCTTTTTGATTCCGGGGTGACCAGATGTAGAACCAATCTTGCTAGCTCGTGAAAATGATCGGTGTAGGCCGCATGCCCAGCCCCCACCATAGCATGATTCCAGAACTCATGCTCAAGTTTTTGCATCTTGTTGAGAGGACAGTACTCCTCGGTGATTAGGCTTTGAACTCATCCCAGGACATTTGCATCGCCGATTCCCTTCCTCTAGCTTGAATCTGGGTGTTCCACCATGTTAGTGCCTTGCCTTGTAGTGAGCACGTGGCATACTTGATCCTTTGACTGTCGAGGCATTTGCTGATGTCAATCACTGCCTCTATCTTTTCAAGCCATCTAGTCAGGGCTATGGCTCCACCTTTGCCATCAAACTCTCTCGGTTTACAAGCCACAAATTCCTTGTATGAACATCCCTGTCTAGCATTTACAACCCTAGTCTCATTAACAATCCCAGTTTCATTACCGACTGTACCACCATTCCCGGTCTCCTGATTGCTTTCATTCCCAGTCGGGTTCCCATTATCCTCGTTATCATTGCCACCATCCCCGTGGGGGTGGTGATTTTGAAGAGCATTGCTCACTTGGGCAACGATAGTCGGAACCAGTGCGGCAAGCTGTTGGGCAATTAAGGCTGCCATATCAGAGTTCCTGTACCCTGATTGTCATTGGTAGGATCATCACTTGTCCTCGATGCTCTACCTCTGCCTCTGCCTCTGCCCCTCGGGGCTTCACTTCCGCCACTGTTGCTGTGGGTAACTCTTCGAGGTGGCATGTTCTAATCATAAAAGTAGTAAACGCATAAGTTTTAACCATTGCAAGGCACATTATCCATGTCACATTAAGGTCTAACTTTCCGAGTTAATACCATACTTATGGTTGTCACACATCGCATACAAATCGTGTAATTCTCACACCATGTATAGGTAATGTCCAAACAGTAGTCCATCATAATAATGACATATCCATGCATTAAATCAAGTTTAGTCTAGCGGAGGTTGCTTATTTCGTCCTCTCTCGAGGTCTCAGACATAACCTCCTCGGGGTAAATCCCAGTGTCTAAGGTCAAGTTCAATAGCATGATCTATGAAGATCTCTTCGGGTTCAATACCCGGATTGATAAAACAACTTGATGCGTAGAGCGAAACGGAAGATCCAATAGAAGCATCCCATAAAGAGTGAGCACAAGGGCTCCCTCACTGGGTGAAAAGATCACGAAATAGATGGATAAACGAACAAGTAATGAGGAACACGTATGAGATATAAAATACACACAACCCTGGCATGCAAATCCACATGAAGGTTCCTAGGTTATAGTCTAGGTCAAGTGTATTGCCTAATTCTCTATAACCAATGGCTCTGATACCAGTCTGTCACACCCCCGCTAAGAGCGGAAACACGAGGATGTAACGAGACGGGAATTGTCATAACACATGGTAAGCGATAGAGATGCAATAATAATAATGATGACAAACGTGTCATGACGACACCCGACAACAAGGGGACTTGTGTCGTGTTTAGTCAGTATTCACGACAATATAGCCATAAGCATAAACATAGATAGTAACATTGTATACAATTCCCACAACCCGGGAACAAGTTACAAAGTATAATGTTGTTTGAAACAGATACAACAATTGTTTTCAAAAGACCAAGTTTAGCCACAAAATGCATCCTAGGGTCTCCACTAAGGCAACACACCTAGATCTTCAGCTAGCATGATCACCTGAAAAGATATGCTCAAAATGGTCAACAAAATTGTTGGTGAGCTTGCAGGTTTAAAAGTAAATAAGTAATTAATGTTGTATAAACTTGTTGCAGAATACCATGCATACAGTTATAAGTAAGCAAAATCACATGACAAGAGCTTTACAACCAAACCTAACAACGTACACAAAGAATATTGTCGGAATATATTCACCCAAGGCCCGTTCCTGGCATCCATTGGTACTAACTAGTATACCAACACGAGGGTGGGGGTGTCAACCCAAGTAGTACTACCAATACCTATCCGTCGGTTCCCACACTGAAATTAAATGGTTGTAAGAAAGAATCATAAAGCAGACTCAAGCATGTATCAGATAAGTACCCACAAAACAGTAGCACGTTGATTCCAAGTATGTAAATTGTATGTATGTTGTACAACATGAAAATGGGTGAGCATACTTTTCCCCCATGTTTGTAAATGTTTGTAAAGTAGTATAAGCATAAAAAGGGGCCACGAAACTCACATGTAAGTTGTAAGTATAAATGATCAAGTTCCCAACAGTTGAATGCAATGAACAATCAAACACCTATTGACAGTTATTGTTTAGCATAAATGATATGTATAAAGCATATAATAATGTTTAGTCGTCTCGGGTTATATTGGTTCGTTCGTGGGTAGCACACACACAAGCGGACACACGTATCAGATCTTATGTAGATCCAAGTACAGAGTAGTCGTCATTGCTAATGACATCCGTATAAAGATCCCATTGTTATAAAAGATAGTACTTGTTAAATATTTGTAGTCTCAAATGGGTTGTTGATGATTGTAAAATGTTAGGTTGATTTAAATAGAAATAGTATGTGCATGTTGATAACTTTGACTTTAATCTTTGTGGTCAAGCAATGTCACTTTTACTGATGTTACCTTATCATCACAAGACGTTCAAGAAGGGAATTCACACACAAACATCATCAGTCACACAACAGGACCAGACGCTCGACTCAACACTCCATTCGTACGAATCGACCTTCAATCGTACGAACCAGCTTCATTGACATGATTGAAACTTCATTCGTACGACTGGCATTCAGTCGTACCACACAACACCCAATCGCACGACTTAACCTCCATACGCATGAATCAACCTTCATTCGTACGAATCAACTTCATTCGTACGACTGGACCTTCATTAGTACGATTGGCTTTCAGTCGTGCTATACACGCACAGTTGCATACATTCCTTTATCCGCATTGACTCAATCGCACACACATTCATCCAAATTGACTCAATTACACACACACTCATCCGCATTGACTCAATCGCACACAAATTCATTCGATTGCACAACTCAGTCGCATGACATCCCTCGTCGCATGATTCAGTCACCCGAATGACACAGTTGCATTACTCAGTCGCACGACTCACCCAGTCGCACGGCTCAGTCGCATGACAGACTCAGTCGTCTGAACTATAGGTTCGCGACTGCTGAAGTGCAGAGCAGCCTTCGGCTACCCCGAGCAGGGGTTTTACACAACCAGGACTTCCAGAATCACACAACAACCACACACAAACAAAAAGCACACGCAGAAAGACACCACACACACCCACACGACCTCTTGTGTTCGAGTTGACCCGAACACCCGAAACCCTAGAAATGGAAAGCAGTAAAATGAGTAAGAAATGGACAACCAAGGTCGTCTACCTGCAAGGATGGAGTAGAATAGGTTGTAGACGAAGTCTAGACGAAGAAAACGAGACCAAATGGAGTGTTTTTGGTGCAAAAATGAAGAAGATCGGTGAAGAAGAAGAAAGTGAAGAAGAAATGGAGAAGATGGAGAAAAGTGGCTGGGAATGGGGTTTTTATACCCATCCCAGGTTTGCAAAATGTCAATTTTAGTCCCTGCACTTAGCCCCCGAGTTCCCAAGTTTGTTTCGGTTGAAAACGACTTTAAAATGTTCGTTATTTTAATGTTAAAAGTGTTTTTAATGGTAATTGATGACTTAAAATGGTTTTATTAATGACAATGGTTATAATTAAAATGATATATTTGGTGATAATGTTGATTAAATTTATAAAAGGTTTAGACTTAGCACACGTTCACGGAGGAAGTACAGGCACAAGGGTAATAAAGCAAACATGATTTCTTAAAACAGGAGTTCTGTTGGACCAAAAGAACCAATGAGCCGGATCAGAAAAACCTTTAAGTCCCACAGATGTCACAACAACTACTGAAGACCACAACAGCTGAAGACAACAGCTGATTACAAAGTCTGAACACAAGTGCTGAAGACAAAGTCTGAAGACACAGTGCTGAAGACAAAGTCTGAAGACACAAGTGCTGAGACAAAGTCTGAAGACACAGTGCTGAAGACAAGTCTGAAGACACAAGTTCTGAAGACAAAGTCTGAAGACACAAGTGCTGAAGACAAAGTCTGAAGACACAAGTGCTGAAGACCAAAGTATCAGACGTTGTCACAACAGCTATAAGAGGTCTTCTTCGGTAGTTGTGATGGTTTACCTTTCAGTAGTTTCTTTGTTTCAGTATTTGTAAAACAACTGAAGAGTATGTTCTTCAGTGTTATAGTTTCAGTAGTTTCTTTTAGTAGTTGTAATAATAGTTAACACTTAGCATTTTTGTAAGAAGATGTCAGCTGTTTGACATCTTCAGTAGTTGTGTTAACTGTCAGTAGTTTGTGATAAATTCTGTTAGATGTCACTATCAAGTGACATCAGCAGACGTCACATCTCTTATATAAGAGGTGTCGACCTAATTGTAATTGTGACATTCCGTTACCACGAAAGCGAATATTGAATGAAATTATCTGTATAATTCTCTCTATCTATAAGTTTTTGTTCTTACATTGAATATCTCTTTGTTCTTGTGAATTGGCTAATTCATTGTTAAAATTCCGTTGCAATACTCTCTAATCAATCAAACGTAGATCACTGATCCTGACAAGTGGTATCAGAGCAGGTTAATCATTGATCGATCTAACAATTGATCATTGAAACTGCTAATTGATATCTATGTTTGATTGAATTAGCATATTTGCAAGAACTGGTTATAGATTATTGAATTTCTGACGCTTTCGTTCATTTATTTTGAGATCTCTCTTGGTTCAATTGGTTGTTGTGTTTTTGTTCTAAATCTGTTATAGCTTAATTGAATTTGATTGAATCTGAGATGACTACTCCTTCTAATGATCCTCACAATACGGTTCCTCAACCAAGCCCCCGATGCTGGTGAGGACCGAGTATAACATATGGTAGTGAAGAATGCTTCATCACCTGTCTGTTAACAATTCAGGTTGTTGGACATCTGTGGTACATGGACCACATAAGCCTATGGTGAACAATCCGGAAACCAATCAAATGGTTTCAAAGAAGAAGGAACAATACTCTGATGAAGATCGGAAACTGTTTGAGATTGATGCTAAAGCCTATGGAATTCTGGCCATGGCACTGCCTAATGAAATCTATTCAGGGCTTATGCATCATGAAACTGCTCATGATCTCTGGATTGCCCTGAAGGAACATTTCGGTGGCACAGATGAGGTCTTAGCAAACAACAGAGAAATCCTTGCCCAACAATATGAGACATTCTCTCATAGAAAGGGTGAGACACTGACTCAACAGTTTGAGCGCTTTTCCTGCTTGATTTCTGAGCTGAAAATGGTGAAACAGGAATACACCAACAGCCAGATGAATAACAGGTTCCTCAGATCACTGCCTGAGAGATAGGACACATACACTATTGTCCTACGCTTCAGTGCAAATCTGGATAGCCTATCTCTCACCCAACTTCATGGGAAACTGCTTACATTCGAAAGAGAGATAGAGCAGAAAAGGAAACTGTCCTCATCAGGAAAGCTCACTGATGACTTTGTACCAGGGAATACTGCCTTGGTTGGTCATGAGTCAGAATATGCTGCATCTGAAAGCAATTATGATGAGCATATTGATTTCTCTTCAAATAGTTCTGATCATGCATTTGTTGGTATTGAGAGTCATTCTGGCAGTAATAGTGACAATCTATGCTTCATCATGGATGATTTGAAAGGAATAGCTGATGATGATCTAGAAGAGATGGATATTCTGAGCCAAATGGCATTGATTAATATCAGATCTCAGAAGTTCTACAAGAGAACTGGCAGGAAATTTCCTGGACTCTCTGGAAAAACCAAAGTTGGTTTTGACAAGAGTAAGTTGAGGTGTCACAAATGCCAAAGGCTGGGACACTTTGCAAGAGAGTGTAGATGAACTGGATCTAACTCTTCTGCACCCTTTGTGACTTTTCCTAGTACTAGTCCACAAAACAGAGGGCAACATCCTGCTGGTTCTGGTCGTCATTCACACCCTAGATCTCCTGCATACTTTGTCCCACAGGGTCCAATGTCATATCCTGTTCCCTGCTATTACTTGCTTCAGTCTAATCCAGTTCAAGCTCCCATTTCACAACAATCACCTGCATTGCCTGAACCTCAACCTTCCAATCTCATCAACAAATTCAACCTAAACACACAACTTCTTCACCCCAGGAGTTGTTGACTGGAGCAGTTTACCAGATGATTTGTCTGGTCATGAACAACTGTTCACTGGTGCTGGTCAACATGGTGGTGACAGTCACTTTGGAAATCTAGCTCTTATGGCTTTGGATTCTGCTGATACTTCATCCTCTAATGCCTCTACACCAAAGGTATCACAGGTATCCTCTGAGGCAAAAGCCAAACTATGTTCTGAATCATGCATAGCCGCATTTGCATCTATTAGAGAAGCAAATGTAGCTTTAATCAACAAGAACATTGAGCTAGACACAATAATTTCCAAAAGCAAAGCTGAATTTGAGTCTGTGCTTAATGAGAAGAATGATGAGATTTACAAACTTAAATGCCAAATAACTGATGATAAGGCTAGGGAGAGATACTTCTAGAGAAGTATAGAGATCTCAAGGATACACTTGCAACTACCCAGGTAGAGTGTGATCAATGGGTAAATTCTTGCAAGGGTTTTGAAATGCTTCTTAGTAAGCAATCTGCTTCCAATGTGAAGTTTGGCATTGGTTATAATCACACTGCTCCACCTACAGATTTTACTCCCAGAGCAGAGGTAGAATCTGATGGTGGTGAGCAATAACCAATCCATTTCATCATGTGATCTACTTTCTCATACAACACCATCAGAAGTAGAAGTCAGCACTAAGCCCTCTCAGAACCTATCAGCTGATGTTGATGGTTCCACTGCTGACACTCACATGATCAAAGAGTTGATCAACTCAGGAGTTAATTCTGAAAGTCCTGAAAGGACTGGAGAGCAAGATTTAACACCTGAAGTTCAAACTCCAACTACTGTCAGTACTGAAAAGAAGAAAACTGTCAGTAGAAAGAGTTTGAAGACTACTAAAGAGGAAGTCAAGAAAGCAAACATGCTGTCAAAGCACTGAAGAGCAAGTCTTCAGTAGTGTCATCCTCTTTAGTGATGATCAACATAAGATGAAGAAGAAACCATGTGAAGTATGTGGCTTGTTCAATCATCTTACAGATGATTGTTGGTACAAAAGAGGATCCAAACTCAAACATAAAGAGGAAATTAAAGAGAAAATGGTTAAAATGAAAACTGAGTTTGAGACCACATTTGTATCAGCAACATCAAATCCTGTAACCCTTAAGTCCATAAAGAAATCCAAAAGGAAGGGGTTAAATAGGTAACAGCTAAGATTGCTCAAAAGAAGAAGGTGTAACATAGGAACTTATCAAACTCCAATGCTAATGTGTCTGATGAGCTGAAAGCTTTATCACAAAATCAGACACAGCTGGTTATGATGGTTCAACATCTATTAGGAAAGTTAACCAATTAGATGTTCCTATGTTGATATCACAGAAAAGGAGGTCCAAGCCTAAGGATTCCTCTTCTTCACCATCTCTTCTCCTCTCAGGCTGTTGTTTCCATCAAACCTGTTAGTTTACCATCTGTTGATGAGACAGGCCCAAAACCAAAAAGGTTTGGGTCTCCAAAACTAACTGATTGTTTATAATTGCAGGGTTCTTCAACATGCCAAAGTAGCATCTGGTATGTAGACAGTGGGGGATCTATGCACATGACTGGGATAGCTCTCTTCTTCATGACTACTCTCAAGGAAAGAAGGGGTTTGTTTCTTTTGGCAATGATGCTAGGGGTTACATCATTGGAAACGGCTTTGTCTCCAATGGAGAAATAAGTTTGATGATGTTAATCATGTGGAAAATCTCAAGTACAATCTCTTGAGTGTCAGTCAAATGTGTGATAAAGGCCATGTTGCTCTTTTCACCAGTCAGAACTGTAGGATTCTATCATCCAAAGTGCTGCATTTGATTGATAAGGTGTTGGATGATCACACTCTCCTGAGAGCCAACAGGACAGTAGAGTATATGCCTTAGATCTTCCAAGAAAATAGATCTCAGAGGCCATCCTTGCCTATTTTCCAAAGCCTCTCCTCAAGAATCTAAACTATGGCACAGAAGGCTGGTCATGTTAATTTCAAAAACATGAATCAGCTGATTCACAATAGTTTAGTCAGAGGCTTACCAATAAAGGAGTTCCACTGTGATGAAACCTGCACTGCTTGTTTAAAAGGAAAACACACAAAGTCTCATTCCCTCCTATTGAAGAGCCTAAGTCCACTGCCTGCTTGCAATTACTGCATATGGATCTATTTGGTCCTGTGAGAGTGATGAGCATGGCAAAGAAGAAATACTGTCTGGTAATTGTGGATGATTACTCCAGATTTGTATGGACTTGCTTTCTACATTCAAAGGATGAGGTTGCTCAGAAGATTATTCACTTTGTGTTGTATGTTGAGAAGCAGTATTCTCTTTCAGTCAAGTGTATAAGGAGTGACAATGGAACTGAATTCAGAAACCATACACTTGATGACTTCTATCTTTCAAAGGGAATCAAAAGAATTTAGCATCCCACGGACTGCAGAACAAAACGGAGTAGCGGAGAGGAAGAATAGGACCCTAATTGAAGCTGCAAGGTCCATGTTGGCTGACTCTGGTTTGCCACTGACCTTTTGGGCTGAAGCTGTTAAACAGCGTGCTATGTGCAGAATAGAGCCTTAGTAATCAGAGGTTGATGAAGACCCCATATGAAGTTCTCCATCACTTGGCTCCTCTAATTTCATTTTTCAAAGCATTTGGGTGTCCCTGTTTTATTCTCAACACAAAGGATCAACTCCAAAAATTTGATCCTAAGGTGGATGCAGGGTATTTTGTTGGTTATTCATCTACTTGAAAGGCATACAGAGTCTTCAACTGCAGAACAAGATAGTTGAAGATACTTTGCATGTGAAGTTTAATGAATCTCCTATGGACAAGATTCCACAAAACCCTGTAGAGTTGTTTGATTTGGACATACTGTAATATGTTCCTTATCAACCTCCAGCTGTTGCAGATCATGTGGATAAATCATCTTCTGCAGCATGTCTTCCACCTGGTGGTATTGATGATGATGATGATAATATCAATACTCACCTATTCAAGTTTAGTGACCAACTGCCTGTGTCTGCTAAATTTGATGTTCCTGTAGCTTCAGCAGTTCCATCCACAACAAATGCTGATGAGATCTCTGATTCCTCCATCTTTTGAGTTACCATCTAATTCTTGGTTTCAAGAGTCTGCATCAATTCTGCTGCTGCTGAAGGTCCTACAAATACTTGCACAGATCTCTTGTTTATCAAGAACTGAAGAATCACCCAATGTCTCAGATTATTGGTGATATCAATGCTGGAGTTTCAACAAGAAGTCAATTGTCTAACTTTTGCTTCTATGCTCTCTTCATCAGTCAGCTAGAGCCAAAGAACTACCATGTTGCTTTGAGAGACAATGGATGGGTTGAAGCCATGCAACTTGAGCTACTCTTCAGTTCAAGAAACAGCAAGTGTGGGAACTGGTTCCTCTTCCCCCAGGTAAGTGTGCAATAGGCACTAAATGGGTGTTTAGGAATAAAACTGATGAAAATGGGCTTATTGTTAAGAACAAGGCTAGACTGGTTGTACTGGGTTTTCACAAGAGAAGGTATTGATTATGATGAAACCTTTGCCCCTGTAGCCAGACTAGAGGAAATTAGATTGTTTTAGCCTATGCTGCATTCCACAATCTCAAAGTTTTTCAAATGGATGTCAAAAGTGCCTTTTATATGGTAAAATAAGGACGAAGTTTATGTGTGTCAACCACCAGGTTTTGAGGATAATAAACATCCTGAATGGGTGTATAAACTTGATAAGGCTCTTTATGGTTGAAACAAGCTCCTAGAGTCTGGTATGAGACACTTTCCACTTTTCTTCTTAAGAATAATTTCACTAGAGGCTCCATTGATAAAACTTTGTTATTAAGAAGGTGGATCAGCATAAGCTACTTGTTCAGATTTATGTTGATGATATCATTTTTTGCATCCTCTGATCCCAGTTGTGTGATGATTTTACAACATTAATGAAAAGAGGTTTGAAATGAGTGCAATGGGAGAATTACAGTTCTTTCTAGGCTTGCAAATTAAACAAAAGGCTGATGGAACCTTTATTCATCAGTCAAAATATACAAAAGATCTTTTGAATAAGTTTGATTTACAAAACTGTAAGCCTGTTCTACTCCCATGTGCAACATCACACAACTGGATGCAGATCAGAAAGGTAAAGCTGTTGATGAAACACTTTACAGATGTATGACTGGGTCCTTGATGTATTTAACAGCTTCTAGACCAGATTTATGTTTGCTACATGTGTTTGTGCTAGATTTCAGGCTGCTCCTAAAGAGTCTCATTTGATTGCAGTCAAGAGAATCTTTAGATATTTGCAAGGTACACTCTCTAGGTTTATGGTATTCCACTGGACACTCTTGCAAATTAGTTGCTTTTTCAGATAGTGACTATGCAGGGTGCAAGTTAACTAGAAAGTCCACTTCTGGTGGTTGTCAATTCCTAGGCAACTGTTTGATTTCTTGGCAGAGTAAGAAACAAACATCTGTTGCTACATCAACTGCTGAAGCCGAGTACATTGCTGCTGCAAGTTGCACTTCTCAGGTACTCTGGCTTCAGAACCAACTTCTGGATTATGGCATTACAGAGACTAAGACTCCATTATTAATGGATAGTGCTTCAGCTCTGTGTATTGTCAAAAATCCAGTCCAACACTCTAGGACCAAACATATAGAGATCAGACATCACTTTATTCGGGATTGTTTTTGAAAAAGTCTGATTGATCCTAAGTTTGTGCCTAGTGCTGATGAGCTTGCAGATATTTTTACTAAGCCTTTGGATAGTTCTACTTTCCAAAACCTTGTGTTAAGGCTTGGTATGCTGCACCTAGAATAAGTGATCACTACTGATGATCTCAGTAAATAAGTACTAACGATCATTAGTGATCATATCACATATTGTACTGCTTCTGTTACAACAACTGATAAAGTAACAACTACTGATGTAGTTGTAACTACTGATGTTGTCAAAACAGATAAGTACTGATGTCCTATGAAACAACTGAAAACAGCTAAAGGCTGATGAGTAAGTGTTGAGGACAGTATGAAACAGCTGAAGGCTATGAATTGACGAAAACTACTGAAGAGAACTTTCTCTTCAGTTATTTCTACAACTGCTGTTTCATCCTAAACAACTGATGACAAAACCATGTCTTCAGTAGTTTCACAACTACTGATGACTAATACCAAGTCATCAGCTGTTTACAACAATTGATGACAAAACCATGTCTTCAGTAGTTTCACAACTACTGATGACTAATACCAAGTCATCAGCTGTTTACAACAACTGATGACAAAACCATGTCTTCAGTAGTTTCACAACTACTAATGACTAATACCAGTTATCAGTTGTTTTCACAATTCTGAAGTCAAAACCATGGTCTTCAGTAGTTTTATAATTGCTGATGCCTAAAACCATGACTTTAGCTGTTTCAACGTCTGAAAGGGTAATACCATGTCAACAGTCGTTTTAAAACTACTGATGACTAACACCAAACCTTTCAGTCGTTTTCTAACCCGTACCCTATAAATATCCTGACCTAATCCTTTAGAGCCTCATCTTCTTCAAACCTAACGTTCATCTCTCCAAACTTCTCTCTCATTAATGGCGACCATGCAGCTCAAACCGCGACACAACTGTGTAGCTTACCTCACCAAATCGCCATTCTGGATAAGTTCGATAATGCTATTGATCTTGTGGTCCAGTCACCCTACAAAACGGCCTTTCTTCTCAATCCAATCCTTCATGCCGAATCCCTTAACCAGTTTTGGATGAACGTCACCCTCACCACTGGGGAGAACAACACAGAGTCTCTCCGGTCGTCATCAACAACCACCAAGTGGTCATCACTCCCGATATACTTCTTCAAATCCTACACCTGGATGATGCTACTTTTCCTGTTGGATATCCAAAGGGCACAACTGATTTATCCTTTGCCCACCATGGATATCAAGGAAACCTTAGTGCCTCCACCATACTGAAGAACATTTCCATGATGCTGAACGTCTCATATTTCACATGTAATGTCTGTTTGGCTCCTAAGACTTCCTCTTGGGATCAAATGTCACAAGGTGGCAGCAGGTAATGTACTCCATCCTTGAGCAACAACCTTTAAATTTTTCGGAAATACTATTTTCAGAGCTCAAGGATATGGCTAAAAAAACAAACTGCTAACCATTGGATATTATATCCTCGGTTCATAATGGCCATAATTGCAAACCAGCTTCAAGCTGAGGACTTGTTGGTCTGGGAGTCCCTGCTATGGTTGTATTGCCTGAAGTATACTCCCGACACAACTCTGATCAATCACTCAAAATGGCTGCCAAGCTGCGCAAACCCACGCAGCTGGACCCCACACCACCACCTCCAAATCAAAAGTCCCCACCAAATCCACTAAAAGAAAACCAAAAAGGCTACTCAGGGAATGAGTCCCCTGAGGATGCCCCTGCAACACAAACGCAGGCTATATCCACTGGTTAAACCCCTAGTGGATATAAGGACTCTCCTAGCCACAGCCGCTCAGGATTCCTCTCAAAAGGAGCCTGCAGCAACCACAGAAGGGGTACCCACCAATCTGGGATCTTCCTCATTTGAGGAGATTGCCATTGAAGAGCACCATTCTCCCCAGGTGCACACTGCTTTTACCCCATCTCCCCATGCAACCGCCCCCCAAAGTCCTACATTACTTGTTGCACAAGTGCTGACTCAGTTGCACTCCTCACCCCTCCCCAGATACCAATTACTACTGGGAATACTTCTACCATTGAGGGGGAGGACCAAAGTGCAGCTGAGAACCCACAGCATAGGGGTTACAATTTTCCTTCTCCTAGTGTAGCAATGGAGATTGGAACTTCTGGTGAGGCTGCCACTTCTCCTGCTTCAGCATATGATCAGGTTATAGTGGTACCATTATTAAGACCTTACCAGAGGCAACTGCTGATGATGGACAAAGTCCTGAGGCAGGAAGTCCCCAGTTCCAAGACAAGGGGCACATGCTACAACTGAGCTATACTCAGTGCATGTTCATCCTGATCCTATCAGGAGGTCAGGTGATTCAGTATCTACTGATGATGACCTGGGCTTCTTTTACGATGTAATCTCCCAAAACACCATCCTGGAAGAGGAGGTGAGTGGAGACTCAAAGAGCTGCTTGCCAAAACTTCTAAGGAACAAAGACCATCTGCCTCTACCACCTCACAGATGGCACCTTCATCTGAAGGTCTCCCAAACACACTGAGCCACTCCCAACAAACTCAGCCATCTGCCTTTGCTTCTGGCACTATTTCTCAGGAACAGAACCCTCCTGAGCAAATAGTTGCTATCCTTCAAAATTCCCTCCCTCTCATCACACCCATAATCACTGACATAGTGATCAAAGCCATTGATGAGAGGCTTTCCTCAGTAATACAACCATTGATAGAGGAGTTTGTGGGCAAACAACTTTCTGGCAATCAACCCCTTGCAACCAATGCAACCAAAAAGGGGAGATTAAGTCAGTGAAAGCAAAAGAAAGAGGAGTACAGAGGAGAAAGAAAAGGAGAAAGAAACAGAAGGGATAGTAGTGGAAAAGGAGTTGGAGTTGAATGTGGAGACCGATAAAGAGAAGGAAAAAGAGAAAGCCTTGGAGCTACTGATAAAAGAGGCTGATGCCGAACACAGCAGATCAATGGACACCATCATTGATCAGCTGTTTAGGCAAGACCATGACACCGATAAACTTGACTCTGAGATTCGACGATTAGAGATTGAAGAAATCCAGAATAGATGGGCAAGTAATGAAGTGTTAGAAAGAGAAGGCTTGAGATCATGATTAGATTTATTGCAAAATATCTGGGAAGATCAATGATCGAAATCAAAGCTTGGTCCAGGGACAATATCTTGGCAATCACCACCAAGATCTATTCATCTGAAGCATATACTAAGGGACTTGTTATTGAAGCTTTGAATGAAGCAGGAGCAGGAGCAGGACTGAGCTAGCCAAATACTCAAAAGCAACACTCACCTCCAAAATGCTAACTCAGCCTGTCAACATTCCCTCTCCAAAACAACCACAACCACAACCCACAAAACCAACTCCCTTACCATCTAAACAATAGCCGATGATGCACCTAAGAAGAAGAAGAGAAGGGTGTTGAGCTAGAAGAAGAAGAAGAAGAGGATGATGTGGAAGAAGATAGGCTGCCTCTGTCTGCAGTCCTAACATTGGCTAAAGCCAACCCATGCCCATCACTCCCACCTCACAGATGGAAGCTGTGAGAGTAAAGATTGAAGAAGAACAGCAGCAAAAGCTTCATGATGATGAAATGCTGAAAAGCATTGACAAAACTTATGCTGCTTCGTCATTAATAATAATATGAAGAAAGAAGCTCTGAGGTTGTACACCCTTGCCAACACATTTCAATATCAGAAGGAAAAGGTGAGAGTATGGCCTGATCCTAGGGTGGCTCACAGGATTGTAAGAAAGACATTCCTTCGAGATACAAGGGCCAAGTCAAAAGGATCGTAGATGAAGAGATCACAGTGGTCCTTGTAGTATCACCCTGGAGATTGTAGAAGACTTCAAGAAGGCCCATGAGACTAAACAACCACCCCAAAAGATGTTAGAGAACAGAATTATTAAAAAGGGGTTAGTCTACAAAAGGCTTGAGAACTTCAAACAAAATGAGCTCAGTCTGTTACTTGAAGGGACTCATCCTGATGAGTTTGCATACAGACAGATTACAACAGTTGAGCTCAAAAATGGTAAACAGGCCAAGTACATCTCAGAGCTGTATGGGCGTGAAGGTTTGTTTGATGGTGATGCCGAGAACCTGACCATGGAAGAACAAATTATGTTTCTCAGAGCATACACCAGAGAATCCTACAGGCTTATACATGGGAAGTGAGTCTCATGGATGGGGGAACAACTAAGTGTCCAATTCCCCATACAGAGCTCCCATCCATACATTGCCAACCAAATCTTCAGAGACTCATTTCCAGGCCAGTGCTTATATGGGTCATCTTCTCAACTGATCAAGAAGGAAAAATACCAACCATTCTGCCAACAATAAGTGGGACCTCAATAAAGTTAAGGTTTTGGCTGCATTGGTTAGGGGGAGTTTGTTGGACCAAAAGAACCAATGAGCCGATCAGAAAAACCTTTAAGTCCCACAGACGTCACAACAACTACTGAAGACCACAACAGCTGAAGACAACAGCTGATTACAAGTCTGAACACAAGTGCTGAAGACAAAGTCTGAAGACACATGCTGAAGACAAAGTCTGAAGACACAAGTGCTGAAGACAAAGTCTGAAGACACAAGTGCTGAAGACAAATTCTGAAGACACAAGTGCTGAAGACAAAGTCTGAAGACACAAGTGCTGAAGACAAAGTCTGAAGACACAAGTGCTGAAGACAAAGCCTGAAGACACAAGTGCTGAAGACCAAAGTATCAGACGTTGTCACAACAACTGAAGAGGTCTTCTTCAGTAGTTGTGATGGTTTACCTTTCAGTAGTTTTCTTTGTTTCAGTATTTGTAAAACAACTGAAGAGTATGTTCTTCAGTTGTTATAGTTTCAGTAGTTTCTTTTCAGTAGTTGTAATAATAGTTACACTTAGCATTTTTGTAAGAAGATGTCAGTTGTTTGACATCTTTAGTAGTTGTGTTAACTATCAGTAGTTTGTGATAAATTCTGTTAGATGTCTCTATCAAGTGACATCAGCAGACGTCACATCTCTTATATAAGAGGTGTCGACCTAATTGTAATTGTGATATTCCGTTACCATGAAAGCGAATATTGAATGAAATATATCTGCAGAATTCTCTCTATCTATAACCGTTTTTGTTCTTACATTGAATATCTCTTTGTTCTTTTGAATTAGCTAATTCATTGTTAAAATTCCGCTGCTATACTCTCTAATCAATCAAACATAGATCACTGATCCTAACAAGTTCATAAGAGAGGAAGAATAATTAAGAAAGATTTCTATGGGTAAAATATGTCGTTCGATGGACCTTAAGGTGACGGATGTCACACGGGGCATACGGAGTTTTTTAACAGAAAGAGAGGCCGAATCAAGGAAGCAACCAACTGAATAGAGCGAGAAGAAGCGCAGAAACTACTACGATCTTGTTTTTGATCAACAGCCAGATCTAACTTAGTACATGATAGGTTCAAATGGATCGATTCTGTGACTGTTATCAACCAATTGACAATAATATGAACAATGTAATCAACACAAACAAATATCAGAAATTCATAGAGTTTCTATTGATATTAGTAGGATACAATTGCAATTAAGATATAATGAACAACTAACTAGTCTAAAGTCTTACCTGCACAAACAAGCAATCTTATTTATACTAATAACAAGAAACAAAAAGAACATATATTTACATAATAAGTCCTTATACTATGACAAAACTAATCTAAAGACTAACATGCTAATCTCACTAGGGTTCCAACAATACTGCCCCTAAGATTTGCATTTGTCTTAAGCAAAAGTAATCTTCTGGTTCTTCTTTAATCTTGAACTTTGGCTTCTCTTTGTATAGCTCTACTTCTTGAAAAGCTTTCTTGATTGAAGACTTGAACTTCTCAGCTAAAATAACTTGCTCAGGCTTGGAGTCATTTGTCTTGATTGCCATTGCTTCCATCACCAACAATGTTTCTTTTGATAAACATGTAATGTCTACATTGCATACATCTCTATTGGTTTTGGATCATCTATGGTGTAGATCTCTAACACTCCTTTACTGGAAATCCACATGAACTCTATATCTTTAATGTCTTTCTTCATAATATTAGCATTTGCCATTGCCTTCCTTAAAGAAATTCTTTCCATTGCAGCATTCATCACTTTAATGATTGTCAAAAAATATCTTCTGTCATTCTCTGCTTCAACTGATGATACTAACTCAAAAGTTTGATTAGACAAGAATAAGATATAACTAGGATAAAGGAGTTTAAGTTCAAATACTCCAAACAAACTGATCATATCATTATCCTAATCATTTAGATTTCTTACAAGCTTCATATGAAAAGTGGATGAATCATAAAACCATCTCAAAATTGGTTTTGATGATTGAGTGCCATTAATAACTTTCAATCCAGGATTAGTTACTTTCTCAAAGTACTTATCACTGAAAGTCTCTAAGTAACAATCTTCCATAGACTCACTGGATTCTCCTTTCTTTGATTTCTTCCTCATATTAGCAAAATAACTCTTGTCTTCTTGATCATAACGAGTTTTCAAAAAGGCAGGCATTCTTGATATTCCTTTGTCAAGTAGTTTCACAAAGTTCTCTTCCCTATCAGCCTTTGTAGGATTAATAAGAGGTAACTTGTGTAATTCCTTCAGATCTTGCACAGTTAATGCTATGATGCTAGAGTAAAAGTGATAAAAATCACAAATTTCATTTACTCTTTTGATCAGAAAAGCATCAAATAGATCATCATACTTCCATGCTGTAATCTTCACTTCCTTTGATTTATCAGGCATAATCTTTGCATTCAATAACTCTGATATTGATTGTCCTGTTTGTAGCATGTTTCTCACTAGGTATCCTGCTGATCTGGCTTTATTCTATAGTTGTTTTTGATCAATAGACACTTTATATCCTTGTTTTTCAATATTAGGAAACATATTCATAAGCTCTTTCCTGTGTTCATGAGATCTTCTTACTAACTCCATTGACTTTATTTCCCAAGGCTTCAACATTTTGGTTCTTTTGGTTATTTCTAGATATTAAGGATTATTTATATCCAGAATGATCATTTTATTATACATCTTCTATGTTTCTTGGAAGCTCCTCACTAGCCTTCTTAAGGACTCACCTTGAATCTTATTCAATCTGTTTCTTGGATAATTCCTTGACTGCAACCACATTCTTAAAGCTGGTACGCTCATATCATCAGGGTTAGGGTGGTGCAATTTTGTCACAGGAACATCATCAATATTCAAGCTTTCACTCAAAGGTGTCCATTCTCCATGTTCAAGACTTATTTCATTTGGATCTGCTAGAGCTAATGACTCTGCAAGCATACATTTTTCATACTTCTCATTGATCTGAGTCACCGTTAGTCCATCCAAATAAACTCTGTTATACTTCTTCCTGATTAGATAATTGTATCTATCTTTAAAGTCTATAGGAATGTCATCTTGAGTCTTTTCAATTGGAGAATCAGCAACATCAAATACATCTTCATCTTCTTGAACTTCATCATACCATTCATCTGGTAGATCTAACTCTATATCATCTAGAGCTTCAATTCTTTGTTGCATGTCTGATTCTACTACATTTTCAACTATTTCAGAAGTATTTTGAATTTTGGAATGATCTGAAGATGTTTCAACTTTATCAATCTTTCTTTTCCCCTTTTTCTGATTCAATGAATTTTCCAGTTGAATTTCTTGAGGTTCTTGAACAGATTCTTCCTCAACAATCATTACATGAGTTTCCTTTCAGTTCTTTCAAACTTTCTTTTAGCTTCTCTATCTCTTCAAACATTTTCATCACTTTTTCTTTAAGTTCAGACATCATAATATTCTTTAATTCATCATTAGCTTTTAACATATCATTTTCTTTCTTCAATTTCTCAATTTCTTCATTCTAAGATACAATCTTAGACTTTAACTCTTCAATTTCATCAGAATCATCATCAATTTCAATTTGAATACAAACATATATTTTTTGTTTCAACTCTAGTTCCTTTTCTTTTTCAATCACAACTTCAACATTTGGTGATTGCATAGTAGAATAACATTCTCTGTGATTGGCTCAGACCATAAAGTATCAAAATCAAATGCTTGATTAAAATCAGCAGTCTCAATATCTTCATTTTCAACTTGATCATCATCTCTTTGATCATTCATTTCTGTATCAACACCATCATCAGCATTTCTTTCCTCTATATTATCATCTCCTAATCAGAGATTGTTTGTTCACTATCCATCTCTTGATTAGCTTCTTCATTAGAACCTTCTATTTGACCTCCTTGATTACCACCTTGATTGTCATCATCATCATCATTGTGATCATCATTATCATCATCATTATTATTATCATCATCATCAATATGATCTTCTTCATCATCATTATCCACTTTAGATTCTTCAACAACTTCTTCCATAACATCATCATAAGATCATTAGGATTCACAGGCTCATCCTCTGTCAAATGAAAGTGTTGTTGATTAATATCAACAATGTCATTAGCTACATTCCTCATATACTCAAACATAGGTACATTATCAGCTCTTGTAACACTACTAGTCTCTTATACACTACTTCAGACATATGCTCTAACTCAAGTCTATCACCTTGTACTCCATAACCATGAATGTCTAGATATTCCTCATTTATGATCAGTTGAAAAAAATCTAGGATATGTCAAGTATTTGTTCCTCTTTCCTTTCTACAAATTGAATATGAACCCATTCATAATCCACTTAGCCATGTTAAATCTTCTGTTAGTGGCTATGACTACTATGGGAGATGCTATGTCTACTGGAAATGAGTTCCATCTTGCACTTCTTTTTGACATACAATGCTGAAATATATAGCAGAGTGTAAGGCCCCGTTCCCGGGACGCTTACAGCTGAGTTCTCATCGCACATAAAACGTATAATTACATTTGTATTTAATAAATCGCAGTGGAAAACTAAAACAAACTTTCATTTCCATGTAAATGCTTTTGCAAGTTGATACAACATTCATTACAAAATAGTTTGTTCGCATTACAATACAAAAACATTAATCAAAAGAATGCCATCCCAAAAGGGCTGAGTAGCTTCACGGTGTGCCATCCTCAGCAAACATTACCTGCCAACTGGAAAACATATAAAAAGTCAGCGTTGCTGAGTGAGTTCTAGTTTTATTACAAAACATACTTTACTTTCATATAAAACCCTTCGTTACTTTTACATGATCACGCATCGTACGTACAAATAGATAATATCATTATTATTTCTTCATTCATTCATTCGTTCATTATGACTTTACTTGCACATCGGACATCATCCGTACCAATACCATGTGCTCACCCCGTTAGTCTTAGCTACCGGGCCAAAGTCAACAAATGACAGCAAACGTATGTCACGGTACTAGGAGTAACCATCAGTCTTAGCTACTGGGCCGAAGTCAACAAATGAACAGCTAAACGTATGCCACAGTACTAGGGGTAAGCGGTAGAGGCACTACACGTTTGGTCAATCACAAAGAAGGACCCTGTTATCCAATGTTGCAAGACTTCTTTCATTCGTTCATTAATGCATACATTCGTCATCATGTTCCTCTTTCATTACCTTTCACTTTACATTACATAATACTTCGTTCATTTCTTATAATAAGTAAAACCATAGGAAAGATATTACACATCATACTAAGGAACATATCATACACATTCGTCATCATCATACAGGGCAACATCATACATACGTAACAAGCCTAAACATGCAACGTCATCATCATCATCCTGCCCAACATGCTTTCTAAGGCCTTGAGCGTCATCTTACAAACTCTATGGGAACCTTTACATCAAAACTTACATCTGCACTTTCCCCCGAAAGTCAGAAGTCAATCTACACCTTCCTCGGGTACAACAGCCCTATTCGGGCGTATGGACACCCTTCAGTCGCATTGCCTCCATGCGACTGGACATCATGCGAATGAACTAATACGGATGAACACCTATGCGAATGAACATCCAGTCGTGCGAATGGACAATGCGGATGGACACCTATGCGACTGGACCTTCAGTCGTGCGAATGGACCTTCAGTCGTATGAATGGACCTTTAGTCGCATGACCCCCATGCGACTGGCCCTTCAATCGTGCGAATGAACCCCAATCGTGCGAATGGACCCCAATCGCACCCTAATCGGCCGTATGGCCTCCATTCGGCCTCTAGTCGTCGCCTAGCCCTAACTGATGCTGAATGCAGTTCATCCCGACTGCAGCCGAGGGTTTTCGGCCTCCAAACTCATCTAAACCCACTTTAAGCCTAAATCAACCATCCTAAACCTTAGGGATGCATACCATAACATTATTCAAGCACAACTAAGCAAGAAATCAAGCCCCAAACGGGTCCTACACATACATACATGCATACATACGGGTTTTCACCCAAAAACACGAAAAAGGGTTTTCAGATGTGTTCCAGCCCCAAAATCATTCAAAATCATGTAAAAGAGGGGTCCTAGAACTCACATAAACAAGCACAACGACAAGGGCTTCGATTTGGCTTGCTTCACGACAATTTTGGCGACCCGAACCAACTCGAACCAACACTTTTCCTCTTTTTCTCTTCTTTCTCTCTTCTTCTCTTTATGAAGCTGAAATGTGGGCTATGTGGGGAGAGTGGGCTGCCCTCTCCCTACTAATATCACCACATTTCCCAACTTTTCTTCGTTGGCGAGTTTGGTCCTTCAACTTTGAACTTTATTTTCTTTTCTTTCTTCACCGGCTTCAAAATAAAAATATTCGAGTGTTACACAGAGTAGCTTCCAGTGATTGTGAACTCTTTCCCTGAAGAATTTCTTCTTTAAGAAGTTATCTGGGTGACCCATTTGCATGAAAGTCTCTCTACACTCATTAAAAGTGTATTAAGATAAATCTTGATCTTTATTTTCACCCAATCTTAAAGCAAATCTTATAGACTCTTCAAGTACTTCAATCATTCTGTCATTTGTGATGAATCCCCTTAAACTTTTCTTCTCTTATCATCCAAATCAACTTTTGCAGTTCTCCAGAATTTCTTGATCAGCCTGTCATATATGGCGGTATGGCACACATAGCATAAACATATTTAGTCCTTAGAAGAAATCTTATCATTTCTTCATATCCATCAGCTTCTCTAACTTCTTCATTTAGAAAAGTAGCAGCATTATGTTTAGGCTCAAACTTTAAAATTCGTCTGTCAATCAAAAAGAAACATGAATTAGTCTGAAAGATTATACTTAACTAAGTTTTATCAACCTTATAAAAATGTATAATTCCTTCAATAGATTTTATGTTCACTTAATAAAATTTATATTTTAAAATTTGATCGTTTAAAAAAATTCAAAGATTTGAACTTACTGTTTTAATGATTTGATCAAATTTTAAGATATAGAATCAATTAAGTGATCTGTTTCTAGATGATTTGAACACAAGTTGAGTTTTAATGAAAAACTAATATAAGTTTTGTTTGAAAAATTCAAGTGTCGATTCATTTCAAGAATATTATTTTATTATTATTTATACTCTGATGATCATTGAATCATCAAAAAGTTTTGTGATAAAGATTTGGATTTGATGATGTTAATCTGTTCGCAATCCATTATTATTAATAATTTCACGCTCTATTGTTAACAAATAATCACAATGAATCAACAATTTCAGATTTATACAAGGTTTTTAGGCTTCGAACGCCCAAATAGGGTTCAAACGTCCGATTAATTTTGATGATACCGAAGACTGATTTGATGATATAATCTCAATGTGTTAATCGCATTCACTGATATTACCTTAGAGAATCGATCAATCCTAGAAACTACAAGTAATTAATGAGTATTTGAGTGAGTCGGAGCTGAGTATAAGAGTAGAGTAAATATGAGTGAATTGTTTGAATGAAATGAAATCTATGCAAGTGTTGGATTTATATAAGTGTAAAAACCCTTAGACTATTACAACTATTTAGGCACATGACCACTGTTGAGACGCATGAGGTCTAGGCGCATTATCACTATACAGGCGTATTATCCCTGTTCAGGCGTATGACCTTAGACGTATGAGTTGCACTTGGTCTAATTTTGTTTTAAGTATCTAGGCGCATTTGCACTTTTCAGGCGCATGACCTAGAATGAAACGCCTAACACTTTGTTTATTTTTTATATGAAACACCTAATACTTTGTTAATTTTTAATATGAAACGTCTGGTACTATTTAGGCGCATGAGTTTGTACAAAACGCCCAACACTTAACCAAAAATTTTAGACTTATGACCACTGTTTAGGCGTATGAGGATAACTCAAAACATACAACACTTATCATAAAACTGAAATTTCATCACGCGGCTAAACTTAGACTGATGTACACTGTTTAGGCACATGAGACATCTATATGTCTAACATTTGTCAAAATTTTCACACAAACTTCATTCAAACCCTAATTTTGATCAATTTCACTATTCTTCATAAAAATTTTCAAACTTTGATCAAACTTTGAATAAAGACTCAGACTTTGACAATTTGACAAAAACTTTGACTTTTTGACTAAATGTTGACTTTTAAACAATTTGACTTTTGACCAATTTTTATTATTAATAACTTTCCTGTCATTTTAGTCTCAAAATTTTTATAAAAAATACAAACACTCTCAACTCTTTGCAAGAAGCTTTTCCACATTTTAAAACAACTTGAAATTATTGTTTTTAAGATCATTTGTAAACATATCAAACACACACTAGCTTGAATATTCTGGTTTCATCCTTTTTCATCCAAACATTTATTTTGATATACTCTTTTTCATCTTTACTCCCCCTAAACTTTTAAGTTTACAAACTTAGAAGTTTATAAAAGTTGAAAGTTGAAGTAAAACCAGTAATTATTAACATGCCTGCACATATAAAAGCATGCAAAAATCAAAATAAAGCATAATAAAATTCTACACATTGAATCATATGCCTGTAGTGAGATTATATCAATTAATAATCAGCATATTGAAATAAAGAAATTGAGAATAGCCATAGACAATAGTTAAATCTTGATCTAGTGTGTTCCAAGTCAGTGTTACCACAGCAAAGGAGACACGATATCTAAGGACAGACAATAACTGCTTTGGCAAAAGAATCAGTACACTTATTTTTCAGTTCTTAGATTTATTAAGGTTGAATTAGATATGACATTATGTAATCCACACTTGGACTTAGAGAGTCCGACCCTCATCAAGGTATGCAAGCAAGCACTTTTACTCAACTTAGAAACCTGTCATATATGTATAACCAAATCTCATGTTTAGGTCAGTGAGAGAATCATCATGGTTAAACCAGTTGATAATCTCTGAGAAAACCACCATGGACAAGCCATTAGGTAATCCCCAAATTTGTTTCATAAAGAAAAAGATAGAGATGATTCATAAGAATCATAGGGCATCCATTTTGGATTTAGAAAGGATTGTGTACATTGGCATCTTTTGCATCAGGGAGAATATCCAAGTTTGTAATGACTTACAACAGAGGATATCTCATCACTTTAGGTCTATGATGACTCATAACAGAGAAGTGAACAGATGCAGTAAACAAATCTCATGGTTACATATATTATTTCAAGGTGTGAGATTGTAACTTTACAAGCAATCAATCAAATAAATCAATGCAACTCAGTAGAACTAAGATGGACACACACAAATGCATAGATAATTTAGTTCAATCACAAGAAGTTACATTTTTAGTATAATTACATGATCTTGCCTGCAATCTTAGCTGATCACGTTAGACTTTATTATCGAGTGAATTATGCAACTGATTAAAACTAATGTACTATCATTTCTCACACATTACAAAGGCAGATTCAATCCTAAAAATTATAACAACTAAACTATATTATTTATTTTCATTTTATAAGTTTCACTTTTGTATTTGCAATTTTCTGATGTTGTATTGTCATTTTCATTTAACACACACACACAATATACATAATCAGGAAGTTAACTTTGACGGTTTAACTTTTGATTTGTTTATGAAATAAGGGAGGGTTATTATCATTTTTATAAAGATAAATCATTTTTCAACATGATTAATAAGACCAATTCACTCAACTAGATACTCAAACCTTTTTGGTAAGAAAGCTTTGGTAAACAGGTTAGCCCACTATTTTTTTGTGTATATCTAAATCAAAATGATTAAACCTTTTTCTGAGTTGTCTAAGAAAATGATACCGAATCTCGATATGTTTTGTTTTAGAATGTTACACAGGATTAGCTGTAATAAACATAACAGCATTGTTAGCAATGTAAGTAGAAGTTTTAAGAAAATTGAACCTGTAATCCAGTAGTTGATTTTGTAACCAAAGGATTTGAGAACACCCTGCTGATGTTGTAATGTACTCAGCTTCTATAGTTAAGGCTGAGACGTTTGTCTGTTTTTCACATTGCCATGAGACTAATCGAGGACCCATAACTGACAACCACCCATGGTAGATTTTCTATCTTGACAAAATCCCCCATAATCACTATCAGTATATCCATGTAACTCGAAGTTGCCTTCATAAGGATACCATAACCCTAGAGTTGGTTTTCCTTTGAGATATCTGAATATGCATTTGACAGCGATAAGGTGAGATTTCTTCGAATCTGATTGATACCTGGCACAAACACAAACAACATACATTATGTCAGGTCAAGATGCAGTTAAATACATCAAAGATCCAATCATAGATCTATATAATTCTTGGTCTGTTGATTTTCCTTTTGGATCAAGATCAATCTGTCAGTTGAAGTTCTAATGGATTGACAATCTTGCAGCTTGAATTTCTTCAATAGTTTATCAAGAAACCTCTCTTTATTGATAAAGATGCCATTTGCAAATTATGTAACTCAATCCAAGAAAGAAATTGATTTCTCTCATAGAACTCATCTGGAAATGAGATTTCATGATTTCTTCAAATTCTGAGCAAAGTTTTTGACCGATTGATCCAAAAATGATATCATCCACATACACTTGTACACAAAGAAGATCAGATGCATCCCCCTTGATGAATAAAGTAGGATCAATCTTCCCTGGTGTATATCCATGTTGAATAAAGTGTTGTGCCAATGTTTCATACCAGATTCTTGGGGCTTGATGTAGACCATATAGAGAGCTTTGCTGAGCTTGTACACACGATGAGAAAATTCAGCATCTTTAAAACTTTGAGGTTGCTTAATATACATATCATCGGTGATTGGTCCATACAAAAATGCACCCTTAACATCTATTTGATACCCTTTGAATTTCATATAAGAAGCATATGCCAGAAAGACTCGAATTGATTCTAGTCTTGCAACTAAAGCAAACACTTTGTCATAATCTATTCCTTCCTCCCAAGTGTATCCTTGAGCTACTAATCGAGCTTTGTTTTGAATGATTATTTCTCTGTTATCTGATTTATTTCTGAATAACCATTTTGTTCCAATGGCATTCTCTCCTTCAGGCAAATCCACCAGTTTCCACACTTCTTGTTTTCTGAATTGTAATAATTCCTCTTGCATTGCTTCAATCTAACTTTTGTCCTTCAAAGCTTCAATAATGTTTTTAGGGACAATTTGAGAAAGAAAACATGAGTACTAGCAAAGATTTGCTCGTTCAGACTGACTTCATGTTGTTCTTTAATTCAAAGGACCAATAATCTGAGAAATGAGATGTTTCTTGTGAATATGAGTTGTTGGAATCTCGTCTCGTTGAACATTTACATCCAGATTAGTTTGGCTCAGTTCGGAGAGCTGGTGCAATAAAGTTGAGGAATGTGGAATAAAATTCGGAACTTGAGTTGGAGAATTGACAAAGTAATTAAACTTGTCATTCACATCTATATCTCCGGATACAGATGAAGTTTCAGACTCAGGATGGTGAACTGGTCCATCATTAGGAATAGGTTGAGAAACATTATAATCTTCAGGAACTTGTTGATGCTCATGATTTTGTTGCTCGTGATTCTCTTTAGAGAATAGAGGATCTCTTGCAAAAGAGAAAAATGGATAATCTGGACTTGTATCATCCATATCATCAGAATCAGAATCCTCACGGAAGGTTCCAAGATCTCCTACTTATTTCCTGCTCACACATGAAGATTCAAACATATTAGAATTAATTGAGTTTGTTAATGAATCTAAACCAAATAACCACTTTGGACCATTTGCAACTGATGGAAAAGAGTTTCAAGAAATTTAATATTGAACGTTTTAATGATAACATTCGTCTTAGAGTTATAAACTTTATACGCTTTGAAGCGGACGAATATCCAAGAAATAATCCATCATGAGACTTTGAATCAAATTTTCCGAGATGGTCGTTTGAATTTAAAATCAAAACAAGACATCCAAAAGATTTAAGAAAATTAATATTGGGTTTCCTACCAAACATTAACTCATAAGGAGTTTTTAGTTTGTCCTTAACCAACAAAGTATGATTTTGAATGAAACATGCAGTTGATATTCTTCATCAGCTAACATTGCACAAGCTGCTTCAATCAAAGTTATGTTCTTCCTTTCTGCAACTCCGTTTTGTTGTGGAGTTCGAGGAGCACTAAACTGATGAGCTATTCCTTTTTCTAAACAAAAATTGTCAATATTAGCATTTTTAAATTCGGTTTCATTATCACTTCTGATTATTTTAACTTTTGATCTAACTGATTTCCTACTTTAATGATAAATTCTTTTAAAAGATCTCTTGTTTTAGATTTTGCATGAAGAAAGAAAACTCAAGAAAATCATGTATAATCATCAATAATGACTAAACAATACGATTTATTCCCGATACTCTGCATGTTTATAGGACCAAATAGATCCATGTGTAAAATTTTAAAGGTTTTGAGTTTGAGTTTATTTGTTTGGTCTTATAAGATGCTCTATGTTTTTTCCCATCAAACATGCTTTGAAGATGTCTGATGTTGCGAACTTCTTTGAAGAAATTCCAATAACATGATTTCCTACTGCAAGCTTGTTCATGTTTTTGAAGATTGAATGACCGAGACGTCTATGCCATATATGACTTTCATCATTAGATGCTCAAGCAATGAGACAGGTTGTTTTTGTAGACGGATCAACTTGAGACATGTCTAGTTTGTAGACACCTCTATCACGAACAACTTTGACAACAACCCACTGTTTGCTAATCTAAAATCCTGGCTTTAGAGATAACAAAAAGAATGATCAAATAAAGTAGAGTACGATTTAACATATATTTGTGAAACACTCAATAGATTGAAATTCAATTGTTCACAGAAATTGACTTTGTCAAAACTTGTTATTTCGTTAGATACCGTTCCTTCAACTGTTATCTTTCCTCCTAAATCTCCACCAAATGCTACATGAGTACCATCTTTTAGCTTAAAATCTTGAAGCAAGGCTTGATTGCCTACCATGTGGCGGCTACACCCACTGTCAACATACCATGTGTTTATGGGTCTCCGTGGGCGTACCTGCATTCAAAGATATTTAAGATGAGTTAGTAACCCAAGCCAAAATGGTCTTGGGCTTTTCAAATTTATCTATTATGGTAAACTGTTTGAAATGGAGTTTGTTTATATCAGGTTTCTTTTGAAATTAATGATTTTCAACTCCTCCTTGGAAAACATTTTGATTATCTTTTCTTTGTTTTGTTTTGTGAAGTCACCGAATCGATAGACATCCGAGCATGTTCTTGATGGAATGAAACAAAATCAAACCAAGAGACAAACAATAAACACGATCTATAATAAAATGGTTTCACTGATAAAACCTAATGATTACAAGATCGTTACAACATAATATTCACGACTCTTGGCAAGGGAGGATCGAGCATGATCTCCCCTCTAATCCGGCAGCACCTAGGCTCCCGGGCAGACTCCTCTCAAAACCCTTAATCTTCTACACATTGAAACTGGTATATATAGGCCTCAACCCATATTAGATACGACCGGGCCCATTCGTGTGATTGGACCATGCGTATGGTTCAATTGTACGACTAGACCATGCGTATGGTTCAATCATACGATTGGACCATACTTATGGTTTAGTCTTACAAATGTCCCAATCGTATCTCTCAGTCGCATGACTGGTCCATTAGCATGGCTCAATCGTACGACTGAGTCTCATTCGCACAACTGAGTCGCATTTGCATATGCTCCTACGAATGACCCAGTTTCATGTGTTTACAACATATCAGGTGTATTACATTAAGCCTAGACTATTCGTCAAGCGAGGGACACACTATATATGACAATATATGCTCCAACAAATTCCCCCTTGGACGTTGCTTGCGAATAGTAGATAACACCTCTTACATTCTTCAGTCAATCTGTGCTCTGGTTGCCAATAGAATCAAGTGAAGACCATATTAGCCAACGTTGCCGATCCGTCAGGTTGGTACACTATCCCTGAAAATGAAGTTAGGTACAATAGCTTTCGTTTACTTTGTAGAACACCATCATAGCAACAAGATTCACCATATGACTGATTTTTCCAGATAATGACATAAGCAGTTTTCCATTGCTTCAATGTTCACACAAGCTAACTTGATTAACATTAACACCTGCAGAAATTCCCCCTAAAATTCAGCATATCCCAATATGTAAACATCGTGCTCTCCTTGACTCTTCATACGGTGTATTGGGCAAAAGGTAGAAGGTTCCAATGCACAGCTAATAATCCCAAACAAATTAGCATGCACGAAGATACATCATTGGAAACCTGCGTACATCATCACTTTCTGATTGCGTCTTCAATTTTTCTATATATGGATTCCCCCTAAGAATGAGAATCCTCTCTGTGTGGATAAATATAACTTGATTGGCCCAAAAGTAGTCAGATGCTTCTGACTACCCCACAAAATCAGCACTGACTACTGACATCTTCTCTTCTCTCTTTCATGTTCCAACTACATTCACTTATTCTAGAAGTCCGACGAATAATGGGGTATACATTGAACTTTCTTGACAAAAAACCTCAGGGTGATTATGCTTCGCTCATCCTCAAATCTGTGCAAGAAGCAGTTCCAGACTCTATTTTTTTTGGTCTAGAACAAATGCGGACGAGTCAATGCGGATTACTCATTCGTGCGATTAAACATACGATTGGTCCAGTCGCACGATTGAACATACGACTGGTCCAGTCTCACAAATGGTCCACTAGCATGGTCCAGTCGTACGAATGGTCTATAAGCATGGTCCAGTCGTACGAATGGTCCATTCGCATGAGCGCATCTGCATGCAAATTTTCAGATCTGCAGCCGCCAGGGCTACCCAAAAACCTAATCTGATGAATTTTGCATGAAGCGAAACAAAATAGACATCATCATATTCGAAAGGGTGATCAAAACGTGGTTTCGAGTTCGATTTTAACATAGAAACATCACACATAACAAGATCCGAGCAAAACACTAAGAACCCGAAGTGGGTTTAACGTCAAAGAACCTGAAATAGATCCAGAAATCAAGAGCTCAGGTTGCTAGAATGATCGTTAGATCATTCAAGCAGTAACCAACTCTGATACCAATTGTGAAGTCGCTGGATCGGTAGACATCCGAGCATGTTCTTGACGGAAGGAAACAAAATCAAAACCAAGTGACAAACAATACACACGATCTATAATAAAATGGTTCCAGTGATAAAAACTAATGATTACAAGATAGCTACAACATAATATTCATGACTCTTGGCAAGGGGAGATCGAGCATGATCTCCCCTCACATCCGGCAGCACCTAGGCTCCCGTGTTGACTCCTCTCAAAACCCTTAATCTCTCTACAAATTGAAACTGGTATATATAGGCCTCAACCAATATTAGATGCGATTGGGCCATTCGTGCGATTGGACCATGCGTATGGTTCAATCGTACGACTGGACCGTGCGTATGGTTCAATCGTATGACTGGACCATACTTATGGTTCAGTCTTATGAATGTCCCAATCGCATCTCTCAGTCACATGACTGGTCTATTAGCATGGCTCAGTCGTACGATTGAGTCTCATTCGCATATGCTCCTGCGAATGACCCAGTTTCATGTGTTTACAACATATCAGGTGTATTACGTTAAGCCTAGACTATTCGTCAAGCGACGAACACACTATATATGACATATATGCTCCAACATGTTTTTAAAACATTAAATCTGTTTTCAAGATCATCTTCAAGAAAATTTGAACCATTGTTTGAAACATTAATAAAAAATTTTTATTATATGTTTCATTTTGCATTCTCACTCAGCGTGGAACGAAAGGTTCTTGATTATACTATTGTGATCTGATGTTATATTGATTATCATAATCAGAATTGATTCTTCAGAAAGATATCAAACCTAGAGAAGGTGTTTTTGATAGGTTTTTAAATCCATTATAATGATTTCTTTGAAACTTTGAATTAGTATATCCTTGGTTATCAAAATCCTTTCTAGGTGAGTTCTTCCTGAAGTAACAATCCTTTATATTATATTTCCTTCATCACACAATGCACAGTATTTGTTAAAATAACAATCAACTGTGTTATGATTCCTTATACCACATATGTGACAATTTTTGTTAAAGTAACACTCAGATGTGTTATGATTATACATATCACATATATTACAGTATTTTTGTGACTTTTGAAATAACATTTGCTTAACCATGGATGTGGAGGCCACATTAGATCCTTGTTTAGATTTAGGAGTAAACTGGTTAAGTTTTTCTTTTTGCTATATGAGTTTGGTCTTTATAATTATAGGATTTTGCTTTTGCACATTCTCACATTTCTTTAATTCCTTAGATACAAATTTATGTTGAACAATGGAAGACTTAGGACCTGAACATGTTTTTAGATCATAGTTAGATTTGATCTTTGGTTTTGATATTGTCTTCATATCAAAAGTTCCTACTAACATAAACTTCACAAGTTTAATTTTACTTGATTTGTTGTTTTGTTCAGACTGTTTAGCTTTTGGAGTTGGTTTTGTTGATACATATGTACCTAGTTTACGATCTTAATGTAATATGTCTGTCATGTCCTAAATGTAACGCTACGAATGAGTTGAATGAAACATAATATGTGGTTGTTGATCTTAATGTTTAATGTTTCAGTGTATGTTTTAATGTCTATTATTTATTAACGCATATTGAACTAACTATATAGGTTCGTGGTTGTTTGAATAGATCTTTGTCAAGTTATGATTGAGAAACATGTTCAAATTTAGTCGTATGAAGTCTTCATGCGAATGGACCATGCTAATGGACATACGCATGAATACTTCATGCTAATGGACCAGTCGCACGACTGAACCAGGAGACTGGATCAGTCGCACGATTGAGACATACGGATGACTCAATCGCACGACTGAATCTTCAGTCGTGTGATTGACTCAGTCACATGCTTTAGTCGCACGACTGAACCATGCTAATGGTTCAGTCGTACGAATGAAAACCCTAACCTATAAGTACCACTTAATTCATGGAAAAACGGAACACTTTAAATATTTCGACTCCTAATCGTACCCTAGCCGTCCAGAGACATTAGAGACCTTGTTCCAAGTTCATAGATCTCACCAAATCGTATTTCAATCGTTCTTAACGTTTAGATTCATTCCAAAATCGATTCTATGTGCGTTCTCATTGATTGGATCGCCAATCAAATAGGATTCCACACTATTTGAGTTGGTATACACGTAAATCAGTTAGTACTCTATCCATACACGGTCCTAACAAGTGGTATCAGAGCCTAGGCTCTTGATTTACGTGTGATTCAATCGATTTTGCTATAAAAATCGTGTTTTTCACTCAAAAAACGCAATTTTTTTGTGTCAAACAATGTTCTAGACGTCTCCAGGTCAAAAAGTTAATGTTTGCTGACATACGACAATTAGGGTTTGTGAGAAATTCGTGTTTTTGCATCAAAATACCTTAAACCTTCGAATTTTCAAAATTCAGCAGCTTCAGTCATACGATTGACTCAATTGCACAACTGAATCCATCTGCGTTCCTCATACACAGATTGGACTCAGTCGTTCATCTATTCGTACAACTAAACTGCCTAGATGTATTGTTCATCCGCACCTTTCAATTCACACGATTGAGCCATCCGCATTGGTTCATTTGCATGTCTGAACCATCCGCATTGTTCAATCGCACGAAGTGTTCAATCATATTCCTTCAGTCGCACAAGTAAAACAGTTTGTTCTAAAGTTGGAAGTTGATAGTAATGGAGGATCAATATTCAGTGTTCACCGCAGGGAGGGATTTAAGGATCCAGAATCTATTGCTTCTGGAAAATGAAGTGGGGAATCACAATATGCCCCCTAAGCTCATAACGTTAGATGATTACCCATAATGGAGGCAAAGATTCGAGATCTACTTAAATGGAGTAGATCCCAATCTATGGGGGTCGATAGAGACAGGGTATAGCATGCCTATAGGTGCAGATGGAGTCAAACTTACTTTAGGCGGCATGACTGATAGCCAAAAGGTAAAGTACAATGCAGAGAAGAAAGTATATGCTTTGCTAACTCAGTCATTCCTAAGGACATCTTCCATTAATAACACGCAAGCAAAGAAGCTGTGGGATGCATTGGAGAAATGATATGTCGAAAACGCATCATTAAAAGCTCTAAAGGCTAAAGCTTTGAAGAAGGAGTTTGACAACTTCTCGTCGATGTGTAAGGAGAGCTTGGATGACGTCATCGATCGGTTCTACCACTTGATGAGTGAGCTGCACACTCATGGAGTTACAATGTTTATGGAAGACAAAGTGTCAAACTTTACAGATGGATTACCAGAGAAATGGGTTTCCTTTCTATCCAACCTTAGACAAAATGATATGCTGGCGAAGTTAGATATCAATGACTTCATTCTGAAGCTGAGAGAGGAAGAGTTGAGGATGAAGTACAGGGCCCAAAAGTCTTCATATGATCAAAACCCATCATTGTACAACTCAACTCCACAAGCCAAAACGTCTGGAGCACCACTTCAAACGACATTTGTGTCGAGTTCAGCTGCTCCATCTCAAGCTACTACTTCAAGATCTGACACATCAGGGTCGTCTTGTACCCAATACATAGCACCTGAAGCCAATGCTACAAAACTGAAGACCGAGAATCTCGAGAATGTGATAGTTGAGGTAGCAAAGGAGCATATGGATCTTTTAACAGTTGTTGTTCACTCCTATGACGGACTAGTTGATGGGAAGATTAGGAACTGCCATCTGGCAGATGAGGACTACGAGCAGGTAGACGAGACAGAGCTAGAGAGAATGGACATCATGTGGGCCTTAGCAAGTGCTGTCCGGAGAGCTAAGAAGTTTTTCAAAAAGACCGGTCAGAACCTGATTGCCACTAAGGACACAACTTTTGGTTTTGACAAAACCAAAGTTACCTGCTTCAACTGTGGGGAAAAGGGGCACTTCAAGCGTGAATGTGTGAAGCCCAAGAAGACAAGAAATGGGAATCCATTCTCATCTTTCAACCACCAGGATAAACCCACAAGTAATCCTACTTCGTCAAGCAAGGATCCTAAGGCCTTGACCGCTCAATATGACGAAGGACAAGATTGGAGCTTTCAGTTTGTTTCTCCGGGAGAATCCAACATTGCTAGTGTTGAGGATTTAGATGACGACTCAGCAAGCGAAGGTGATATTGCAGTGAAACTCGCGATGTCAAAAAATGAAGAAACTGCAACTGTGGTTGATCACCTGCCTGAAGAAAGGGACAAGTTCAACAAGTTCAGAATCACCAGAACCAGAAAAGTCAGACTCTACTTTGATGGCTGATTCAACCGCACCCTCTCAGGTAAGTATGAAAGACTAATTATTTTATAGTCATGCATGCATTGAATGTAATAAATTTAGAGAAAGCATAGACATAAAATTTTATGGGTTATTAGATCACAGTGATAGCTTAGTAAATGATTTACAACTATGCATAGAAGCAAAGAGAATTTTAAAACAAAATGAGCACAATTATAAAGAAAAAATAGAACTTTTCAATAAACAACTTAGGGAAACCGAAGTTGTGTCTTTTAACCAAGCTAATGACATTAAGTATTTGAACTCCCTAGAAGAAACTAAGAAAGAAAAGGCAGTTTTAGAGGTTGAAGTAAATTCATTAAAACAAAAACTGCACAGTAGGACAAGTTCTTCTCACACTGTCCAACACTTAGTGAGAGAACGAAACAACGAGGAGGGCTTAGGTTACAAAGTGGTTCCACCACCACATGAAACCTTGTTGAATGCTAAAAGCAAACCTATAAATAATAACCCAATCAAGGATCATGTGGTGTCCATTCCTCTTCTAAGTGATCCAGATTCCACATGTAAACCAATTGAATTTGGCACTAAACAAAAGGAGGCCACTTCAAAATCAAAAGGTAAAATGCCTACTGTTAATCTGGATGAACAATTTGAGAAGGTTAATATTAAGTCTGGTTCAACCACGTCTAATTCTGAACCTAAAAAGACTAAATATGTTAACCTATCACGTGCATCATGTCTAAGTCCAAATAAACAAAAGGGTAAGGATGTTAAAAATGTTTAAACAATTAACTTTGTTAAACAAGATAAAACATCTAAACAAGAAGTGTCAAAACCTAAACAGAATAAAGTCACACAAGTGTCACACACTTCTCCACAGAAACAGTTACACCATAATGTCGAAAGTAGATCATGCTACAACTGTGGAAAGTATGGACATATCGCTTCTTACTATCCTTATTATCAGACACCAAGGAAAAGAGTTGAACTTTTTGACACAGCATAGAGCTCATCCAAAAGGAGCTCCATGACTCCACCCAAAAGAGTCAGTGAACCTAAAGTTCAACCCATAAGCCAGTTGTCAGTCTATCACAAACAGGCCTTACATAAAACTGGTTTATGGAAGGAAAAGCCCATCCCTGTATCTGATAATGAGAACAAGAAGATGAATGATCATCCCTCACCCTTAAAAGGACAGTGGGTGGAATTTATGATGTGTGATTCTTTGGGGTCACCCAAGCCAGTCAAGGCTTGGGTCCCTAACCTCAACTAATGATTTCCATTATATGTGCGGGATGTTCGCTATAGTACTAATACAAACACTTGGATCGTAGATAGCAGAGCATCAAGGCACATGACTGGGAACCGGGCACTCCTGTCAAACGTCAAACAAATAAAAAGAGGTCATGTTTCATTTGCTGGAAACAAAGGAGGTTACATCATAGCTCAAGGGGAAGTGGGGAACCAGAAAGTAAAGTTTGATAAGGTAACTACGTTCAACAACTTCAAAACAACTTACTTTTTGTATCCCAATATGTGACAAAGGATTTAAAGTAGTATTCGACAACAAGAAGTGCTATGTTTTGAAAAAGGACCATGTGATCCCGAAGGATCAAATCTTAATATTAGCTTCAAGATATAACGATCTTTATGTCTTGGATCTATCAAAGGCCTTCACATTGGATCATTAAGTTCAATGCTTCTTGTCAAAGGCTACTGAGAAGGATTCTATCTCCTGGCATAGGAGAATGGGACACATCAATCCAAGTAAGATGATTCACTTGATCTAGAATGATCTAGTGCAAGGAGTAAATGTCAAAAACTTCCAACTCCTGGATTTTTGTGTTGCCTGCAAGAAAGGCAAACAGACGAAGAAGTCTCATAAGGAAAAGAAAGTTCATTCCATAGAACTGCCTCTTGAGCTTCTTCACATGGATCTATTTGGTCCAGTTAGTACTAGAAGCATCACATGTGACTTGTACTGCTATGTAGTTGCGAATGACTACTCAAGATTCTTTTGGGTGATGTTTCTGAAATCCAAATTAGAAACGTTTGAGTCATTCAAACAATTAGTAACTACACTGGAAACTCTCTACAAGCTGAAGGTAAGACAAGTGCGTTCAGACAACGGTACCGAGTTCAAGAACCAATGGATGGAGGCATTCTACAAAGAAAAGGGAATTGTGCACCGGTTCACTTCTACCTACACTCCTCAGATGAACGGTATTGCTAAGAGAAAGAATCACAGCTTGATAGAGACTGCACGAACAATGCTAGCAGTCTCGAAACTGCCCATCCAATTTTGGAATAACGCAGTTGCCAATGTGTGTTACATGTTAAATCGAGTTCTAGTGGTAAAACGTCATGGCAAGACGTGTTACGAGCTACTTCAACGACGTAAACCAAATCTAGAGTATCTCGAACCGTTTGGCGCACCTTGCACCCTATTGAAGAAAACTCAGGACGACAAGTTCAGCGAGAAGGCTGAAGAGGGAATCTTTCTAGGATACAACATACCAAATAAGAGAGTTTACAACAACCCAACGGGTCAAGTAGAAATGTGGTGTAACGTGGACATTCAGAGATACACCACCCCGCTGCTGGAAAAGGACCTGTATTCTTTTTCGACTATGATGGATTCTTCAAATCCTTTAACATTCCTCTCTCTATTTCTGACAATGAGTTAGCAACCAAAATGATGAATGATGTCCTAAACACACCATCACAAGACTTTACATCATCTGGTTCACAAGGTGGAGCGCCTAACCATTCAGGGGGAGAACTCAAGGGAAATGACCCCTTCTCTGATGATGAAGCCTTGGAGAATGATCAGAACAATCAAGAGGAACAGGTTCCTACCACTATAAGTCCACAAGCATCAGACGTTGGTGCCTTTGAATCTTCAGAACCTCACACTCCTACTGCCTTAGATCCAGAACCAAACGTTCATAATCTTGATTTTGAGGTAGTTGTCCCCACCACCCTTGGATCACATCTAAATGTCTATCATCCTCTGGACAATGTCATTGGGGATGTCAGATCAGGAGTTCAGATAAGAAATTAGCTATATTCAGCTGATTATGCCTCGGTAATGGAAAAGGGATACCTTCACCATGGTGCATATCGTTGTTTTGTGTCTCAGTTTGAGCCAAAATACGTCAGTGAAGCCCTAAATGATGAGGCATGGGTGAGTGCCATGCAAGAAGAACTTCTTCAGTTCAAGAAGTTAGGTGTATGGACTCTGGTGGATAGACCTAAAGGTGCTATGGTCATTGGCACCAAATGGGTCTTGAAATGCAAGAAAGATGACCAAGGGGTCATAATCAGAAACAAAGCTTGACTTGTAGTTCAAGGATTTTGACAAGTCGAGGGAATTGACTACAATGAAGTATTTATCAACTAGATGTAAAGAGTGTATTTCTTCAAGGTGAAATCCGGGAAACAGTGTATGTCAGTCAACCCGAAGGAAACGAGGATCCATATCATCCTGGATAAAGCTCTCTACGGGCTTCACCAAGCCCCAAGAGCATGGTATGAAAAACTCTCAACTCACCTTGTGAAATACAGATTTCGCAGAGGTGTTATTGACTATACACTGTTCATCAAAGAAAAGGATGGTGATCTACTACTTGTTCAGATTTATTTTGATGTCATAATCTTCGGTTCCAAAAACAAAGACTTATGTGAAGAATTTGAAGTAGTAATGAAGGTGGAATTTGAAACGAGTGCTATGGGAGACATGAAGTTCTTTCTCGGGTTACAGGTGGATCAGACACCAAAGGGGATATTTCTACATTAGACCAAGTATGTAGGGGATATTCTCAGTCATTTTGACATGGAGAATGCTTCTGCAGCTAGGACTCCACTTGCTACAAACATGATGTAGCACCCGATGAGAATGGTGATTTGTTCGATGCCACCATGTACAGAGGAATGATTGGATCGCTCATGTATCTCACCACCTCAAGACCTGATATCATGTACGCGACGTGTCTGTGCTCAAGATATCAGGAGAAACCAAAAGTTAACCATCTTATAGGGGTCAAGAGGATATTTCGTTATCTGAAGGGTACACCAACACTTGGGTTGTGGTATCCTCATGACGATGATTTTAAGCTTACCGCGTTTGGTGACTCGGATTATGGCGGCTGCAAAATAAACTACAAATCCACCTCAGCAGGTTGTCAATTCTTTGGGAGAAGGTTAGTCACGTGGCAGTGTAAGAAGCAGACATCAGTTGCGTTGTCAACTTGTGAAGCTGAATATGTTGCTGTAGGAAGCTGCTGTTCTCAAATCATCTAGATCCAACAGTAGATGCGGGACTCCGGTTTAAAATTCTCTAACACTCCTATATTTGTTGATAATTCTGCTGCAATAGCCGTAACTAAAAATTTTGTCCAACATCCTAAGACCAAACACATCGGTATTAAATATCAGTTTATACGTGATTGTTTTGAAAAGAATATAATCAATGTTGTTAATATTAATACGGATTTTCAACGCGCCGATCTCTACACAAAAGCCTTTGATAAACCACATTTTCTATATCTGTTAGAGGTCAATGGCATTAAAAAAAAGTGAAGTGATTCCAGAAGATGACCATGTTTAGTCTGATGCGTCGAGTCCATTTTTGTTATATTTTATTTTATTTTAATTTTAAATTTTTCTGGTTTTTATTTGTTTGCCTAGTAAAATCCTAAAAGCAAAACTAGTTTCGGTTTTAGAATTTTAGGGGGAGAATAGGTTAAGTTAGTAGTAAAAAAAAGAGGGAGGAGGACAAGCTAGCTGATAGAAATGAGATTGTATCTGTGATACCGATTCAATGACTATGGAAAATGATAGTACACAGGAACAAAGAATTTGGGACTTTAAAATATTTAAAAATTGAATTAGATGCGACATTCAAAGTATAAGTCTGAGAAGTCTGAGCAATATAACAGGAAAAATAATAGTAAAACTGGATACTACTAAGGTAACACAAAGAAAGTAGATCTAGAGGTTGTTAGACCACTACATCATGTGTCGGTAGATTCAACACAATAGATGATTAGACCTCATTGGTGACTTTAATTCAAACTAAGTTGTTCAAGTAGCTGTGGGTTCCCATCTTATCACTAGTTAACACAATCAGTTAGTTCCAATAAGGGGTGACGAGCAAATAAACGCCACAAATGTGTGTGAATGACCACAAAAAGAGCAAAGCATGAAAAATTGAAAAATTAACGCAATCAAGCTAATAACAAATGTTGTTGGTGCGTTATCTGCAAAAAGAAAAATTATATGCTCTAACAAGAAGATAGGTTGTGTGCCTCTCTATTGTGCGGTGGCACTGACCTAAGGATAAGCATAACCTACATATTCTAGAATTCATTGTTGTTTGCTGCCTCTCTACTATGCGGTGGCACTAACCTGAAGTTTGGATTCTCTTTGAAAGCTCTGAGAATAGTTTCTTCTTGTCACAATACCCGTAGAACGCTCAAAAAATCTCCTGAGGAATGTTGATTACCATATAAGCGTGGGATCCACAAATGCTGGTTGAAATAATTTAATCTAATGTATCATTAATCTGTGTCAAAAGTCTGTGTATGGATTTAAGTGGACAAGTATACTGACAATCATCATGGCGGCAATTCTTGAAAGTCCAAATTAATGTGTGCATGTTATAGTACCAGTATGATTTTCTAAACTTGCTAATGACTCTTGATGAAAACAAGAATCCAGCATCAAAAGATTTTGGTAACACGTCCTGAGTGATTTGATTACTTGTATGATTCCAAAATGAATCATTTCAGTTATGGTCAAAATAACTCGAAGCTGCCAGGTCAAGAAATAAATCTGCTAGATATCTATCTTAGGATTTCTACCTCACACAAAATTCACAAAAATATGTTTTTAATTCTATCCTTTAGTTCTAGTAGTTTTATTTGTTTTAAGTTAGTCAGTTTAGTTGTTAAAAGTCGGACTACGTACTGGAATTCTGTCAGGGATCTAATCACTAAAAAGGGTCATGTCTAAGGTGACCAAACGGGTTTTCTAATGTTAAAAGGATCACCTCTGAGGTGATCAAACATTTTCAAAGTTAAAATAGTCATGTCTGAGATGATCAAATGCTCAAAATGTTTAATCAACAGTTAAAAAGGGGTTAAGTGTCAAAAGGTCATAAAGTCAAAATTATAAGAATGAGTGATTCGCATGACTAGACCATAAGTATGGACCAACCGCACGATTGAGGTAGACGAATAAGCCCAATGGCACGACTAAGCCACACGTATGGCCCAGACGTGCGATTGGACCATTAGCATGGGTGAATTCATACGATTGGATCATCAGAACGAACCAATCACACAAATGGTAGCAACCGAATGGGGTTGTAGCCCGATTGAAGCCTAGTCGCACGACTGAAGGTGAACGCTTGAGTAAGTCGCACGACTAAGACTCAACCACATGAGCCAGCTGTGCGATTAAGTCCAGTCGCACGACTGGAGACAACCCTAGTATAAATAGAGTGGGAGTCGATCGCAAACCCTATTCACCCCCAATCGCCAATTTTTCGCACGACTTAACGTTACTCTACCAAAATTTTGTTTGATTGTTCTTGGACTGTGATTATTACATTCTAACGATTTCCAGTGACTCCATAGGTAATGAGCAACGATTTCTACTCAAATGTCCATCGATTCTGGCCCTAAATTAACTAAATTAACCCTAAAAGGAACTGAGACTTAGTTTTGGTAAGAAACTAATTAAACTAAGTACACTGTTAAATTAAAGGCTGTTAGGTGTTATACTAGATTTTTGCGAGTCTAATGAGCCAAACCACGATGTCTAACACTAAATTTCACTCAAAATATGAATTTGGATGGAACAACAGTCTGTCATGCAAATGGGTACCCTGATGAACTTCAATCACATGACTGAGTTGGGCGAATGGCACAAACGCATGACTGAACCATACGAACAGGATCTGTCACACGACTGGTTCAACTGCTTTGGATAGCATACGACTAAGCCTAGTCGCATGCTCAGTCGTACAGTTCATTCAAAAAACATAACAGAAAGATTCAGGTTGATAAATTCAAATGGCTATTCATTTACACACACTAACGTTTATCTATATTGTGTAACAGATGGCTAGTCGCTGGACCATGAGGACGAAGCACAACATATGTGCTCACCTAGATTTGACATCCCAGAATGCTACAGATTTTTCGGGCATCATCTCATTCCTACGACGATCGAGGATATTCCGAGCTATCTCGACACCATGTACTCCTTATCGCTCGATCCAGCAGGCTTTCTGGGAAAGCGCTATGGTGGACAGGTCTCTGAGCCCCATTGCATCAGGAGCTCGATATTCGGCCAGGCAATTGAGATCACAAAGGATGATCTCCGGACTATTCTAGAGTTTGGGGATGATGCTGATTGTCCCACACGATTACACTCACTTACAAAACGAGGATGTTCCTGACGGCTAAGTACTCTAGGGACATCAACGCAGGTGTGCTCAACAAAAGCAACATGTGTCCCTAGTTCAAGTACCTCGCCCATGTACTGCTTAAGTGCATAGCTTCTCGGAAGGGAGGGTTCGACGAGCTTTCCGATCAGATCCAGAATGCTTACGTGGCGTTGGTGCTGAACCACCCATTCAGCTTCTCTAGGATGATCTTCACCTATTTGGTGGAGAACATTAAGGGGAGGGAAGGAGGCATTTTGTATGTACCCTCGATTCATTCTGATGATCATTGATCAGAAGCTACCATCGCTGCCCAAAGAGAAGGAGGACGCAGTAGTGCTTGAGGTGATGGATGATACCACCTTCGGCCGCATGAAGGTATACAAGGGGAAGCAAGTGAAGCCCCCTGTCAGAAGATTATTCGAGCATCTGGCCCGAGAGGATTATGTGGCGCCACGAGGACAGTGATTCAGATGTTGAGCAGATTGTGCTCCCGGATGCTGACTCCGATGATGATGATGATAGTGGTGATGGTGGAGATGCAGGGCCTGCCCAATCGAGGGCCCCCTGCTGATATAGCATCTCCAGCATCCACCCAAGGTGGAGCAGTGTCAGCTGATTTCCATCAGGACTTTTGTCCTGATGAGGAGGAGAGACAGACACGGAGCCTCTGACTCGTACTGTAGGGAGCAGGGTGGTCGCCACCAAAAGAGGTATTCGGGAGGTTAGAGGACGCCCTAGCGAGTCTGGGGAGACTGCTACAAATCCTGCTTATTCACCTGATCAGCCCAGCAGCATCCCAGGGGGAGCATCCTCCTCAAAGGGCATGAGGAGAAAAAGGATGACTCAACCCCATGGGAGGAAGCCTAAGAGGAGGAGGATTACACTCATCTCTACCACAGCCACCACTACCACCATTCCACCCACCACCAGTACCACCTCACCCACCATCATGGCCATAGCCACTCCACCACCCATTTACACTACTTCGACCACCACCACAGCCTACACAGACACCACCCACTCATATACCACCACCTATATTCCCCACATCCACCACTAGAACCACTAGCACCAAGCAGGACCATCATTTCACCCATCATTCCCCTCAGGATCATCTCTACCCCCCAGTGGAGTAGAGGAACAGCTGTCAGCACTAAATCATATGGTGCTGAAGCTATTGGCTGTCGATGACGAGAAGACTGCTCAGCTACGACAACTAATGGAGCTAACTGTTGTCCAATCACAGCAACTCTCTCAGCAGGCTCAGGAGATCGCCAACTCAAGGAGCATAAAGCTGAATCAGCAAAGAAGATTGAAGAGTTGGAGACATCTAACAGGTCTATCATGCTCAAGCTTAAGGGATCAAAAGAAGAGCCTCCAAAGATTAGAGAAGGGGATGACGATGGTGATGATGATGATGATGATGATGAGGATGATACTGATGATGATGGAGGAGATGATGAGGCGGGAGAGGATGAGAGCAGAGATGATGAGGAGGGTGATGATGCTGCTGCACTCGGCTGCCACTCAGCTAGTAAGAGACGGACCAGAAGAATCAAGATCAGGGTGCCTCGACTTCAGCCCCGACAGTAGAGGAGCACATGATTCAGGACAAAAGTAATTCTTAGATGTTTATGTATTTGAACTTTTATGTATTTGAATCATGTATTAAAACTAATGTACTAAATGTTTATGTATATATTTGATTATTAACTGTCTTGATTATTACTAATGAATGTTGTGTTACATCTTTTAAATTAAGCAGATCAACCATATCAGCATGATGAATATGATGTTGCTCCCCTGTAGTAGATCAAATTTCAATTCACTATGATACTTGATCTGCAAGGGATTGTCAGGAGGTTAGTAGGATATACTCCTGAAGAAGGAGAAATTATTCACGACCTCACTGATGAGCAACTCGCAGAGATGTTCATGTTAAATCCGGATGAACTAGTTAAAGATGCACCTACCGTCGATGTTGCTAGTGATGACGAGCTCAACGATGTGGATGAGATAGATATTGAAGATGTCACAACACAACATTATCCAGAATATACAGATCGAGATGGGAATGTTGTACCTGATTTTGGGGATACTCTTGACAGTAATATGTATGCTAAATTGGATACGATGGAGAAGGAAGATGAGATATCAGAAAAACCAAGCCCAAGCCTCGGACGCTGATGTTGAGATCAAAAAGGCTAAATTGGCAGCTTATTTTGTAGAGATCTGTGCCCAACGCATAGTGCAAAAGCCAAGTGCCCACGCCAAGCTCTACAAAGTACAGACGCATCTAAAGGTGTCTGGAAAGATTATTGCATGGGCTTATTTTGAGGATCTTAAGGTATATGTAGTGAAGAGGGAGAAGGGAATTGAGTACTTTAGATTCCCACATGATCTGAAGACTCTACCTGGTATTGATCTTAACCAGTTGGCAAGCCTGAACCTGATGTATGCTGACCCCAGGAAGATGTCTGGCTGGTTTGAAGCTGCGTTGAAGAAAGAATACCATACACGATGGGTTCATTTCAAGCCTTAACAACCTACAAGGTATATTCGAAGGTTGGAGGTGTACCCAAGGACGGGGAAACCCAAAGTGGTGCTAAAGTGGAGTCTTTCGCGCACTATGTTAAAGATCCCCATGAGGGAAATGCCACAAGACTTCACTCCCCACTTTAAGTGGTCGTATTATGATTGGAGAACAGGGCAAGCAGTCATAATATTGCAGAAATAGAGCCAAATGGAGACTATACGGGTATTTGACCAATGTGGCTAACCTGTCAGCTAGTGATGTTTATACTTTATACAGGTGGCCATTATTCTATGATGCGCAAGATATTGTACAGGCCCTCTAGTTTTAGAACGTGATAAGACTCTGCTTTGCATTCGAGGTACATGCTGGAGTCACAGTTGAGGAGAGGCATAAGAAGTTTGACGAGCTAATGAGGGATGCCAGACAATGAAGGAAACTAGGTCCAAAGGGGAGTTTGTTGATACATATGTACCTAGTTTACGATCTTAATGTAATATGTCTGTCATGTCCTAAATGTAATGAAACGAATGAGTTGAATGAAACATAATATGTGGTTATTGATCGTAATATTTAATGTTTCAATGTATGTTTCAATGTCTATTATTTATTAACGCATATTGAACTAACTATATAGGTTCATGGTTGTTTGAATAGATCTGTGTCAAGTTATGATTGAGAAACATGTTCAAATTTAGTCGTATGAAGTCTTCATGCGAATTGACCATGCTAATGGACCATACGCATGAATACTTCATGCTAATGGACCAGTCGCGCGACTGAACTAGGATACTGGATCAGTCGCACGACTGAGACATACGGATGACTCAGTCACACGACTGAATCTTCAGTCGTGCGATTGACTCAATCCTATGCTTTAGTCGCACGACTGAACCATGCTAATGGTTCAGTCGTACGAATGAAAACCCTAACCTATAAATACCACTTAATTCGTGAAAAAACAGAACACTTTCAATATTTCGACTCCTAATCGTACCCTAGCCGTCCAGAGACATTAGAGACCCTGTTCCAAGTTCATAGATCGCACCAAATCATATTTCAATCGTTCTTAACGTTTAGATTCATTCCCAGATCACTGATTAGATTGCCAATCAAATAGGATTCCACACTATTTGAGTTGGCATACACGTAAATCAGATAGTACTCCGTCCATACACGGTCCTAACAGGTTTTCTTCTTCTTTGATTTCTTGATGAGTTCTTAGTGTTTTATGGCTTAATAAAATCTTAAGTAATATTCTTTTTCACACTCTTTGTTTTGAGTTAATTCGTTTGAGCTTGAATCATCAGAAGATAAAGTGTTTGATTTCTCTTCTTGACATTTTTCTTTCATTTTAAGATTGATCTCATTAGCTTTGTCATTTTCTTGATTAATTTGACACTTCTTTATGACACATTCACCTCTTGGAACAAATAACTGTTTATTCTTAGATAAGGTTCATAAGATTTTATTTTAATTAGATGGCCATTCTTAATCTTTTCTAAATCTTTCTCCTCGAATATTTGAATGTTTAGTTTTTCAATTTCACTTTCAATAGTTGCTTGACCAATCTTTTTCTTCTCTTGAAACTATTTTAGCTTAGCTTTATTCTTTGGAGAGTGGTCATGAGTATTGAAATTTTCTGATAAAGTATTAGAGATTGATTCAGTCATCGGTTCATGTGTAAAACCTAATCCTATTTTATCTTTATCCTTTCTTCCATTTACGAATTTCTCAACTGTAGTCTTTGAGCTTTTTACTTTAGCCAAATCAACTTGAGTTGCAGCATGTGCTAATTTTTCTTGTTCAAGTGTTTTTGTTATTTCTTCAAGTTGTTTCTTAACTAATTCAAGTTCATTAATTGTTTTGTTCCAACTTGCTTAAAGTGACATGATTTTATCATCAACAATTTTATGATCATATTTTAGTTTCTTGTGCATTGATTCTTCTTGATTCAATTTGTCACATACTTTGAATTAGTAATTTCTATAATGTTCAACCTTTTCAAAACATGCTTTTGTGCACATTTTTTCTCTTACTTCAATTGGAATTTTAGGATATGAACTTGAAGACTTGGCGTCAGATGTAGAGTTTACAACTTTTGGTTGTTTAGACTTTGCCATGAGAGCAACTTCTTCCTTATTTGGATCAGATTTGTCATTCCATTCATAGTCTGTCTCATTTTTTGATTCATCTATTTTTAGATCATTGTTTTTAGACTAGTCTTCGTCCATTTCAGAAATTAATGCTAAACCTGAAGTAAGATCAAATGTAAATTGTTCAGCATATGCACTCTAGTCATAACCGTCTTTTATGCTTACAACTAGAGATTTCTTTGGTTCTTCAGCTGTATTTTGATAATCTTTTAATTCCGGAATCGGCAGACTCTGATATGGTTTCTGGAATGTGTTTTGAGTTTGATGTTGATGTCTCTGATTATTTGAACTACTTTGACCATTCCCGCCTTGAGTTCTTGGAGCTTTACATTCTCTTGAAAATGGTCATAACTATTGCAATTGAAACACCTTGACTTTGACTTGTCAAAGCCAACTGTTTTATTGGCACTAGGCTTGTAGTTCCTGTTGACATATGAGTGTTTTTGTGTTCTTTAAGCAATCATCACTATTTGCCAATAAGGTCCATCTCTTCTACGTCATCAGGATTCATCTAAAATAAATCCTGCTAAACCAAATGACCTGAGTTAGATGACTACCCTTATAGGCTTGGAAGCTTGCCATAAAAGCGGTAAAAGCAGTTTTGGACTCTTCATCCTGTAACAGGATATTTATAACATCTTTAACTTTGCTTGGATTAGCAGAGTTAGAAAATGGAGTCTCATTATGTGTTTAGGCATTGTAGATTTTGGAGAAGACTGTTGTTGTTGTGACTGAGTTGAATAGACTGGGGTACTAGTGAAAAATCCAGCTCTAATGAACAAATCACCCTCATCTTCAGGAGTAGCATCATTTTTGGCAAGAAGGGCATTCTATACAGTATTTGCTGGAGAAGCAACATAATTGTATTGAGATGTTGAAGCAAATATGTCATTAGTTCTTAAACTCTCATCAATTTCTACAGATTTAATCTTTGCAATTAAAAGATCAAGATCCATAGGAAACTTTTCAGTGTGCTTTAGCAGGGTTATAGTTTGTTTCCATGAAGATAGAAGTGCATTCAGGAGTATGTCATTTAGGTTTTTAAGATCATTTTTGATTCCTAAAGTTGACATTTCAAATGTGAGTCGAACATATCTATTCATCATCTGATTTATAGTTTTTCCTGATATATGCTCAAAAAGTTCAAGTTATCTTTTTAACTTTTGTCTTTTGAGATCTTGTATCTCCTTTCCTCGTTCACAGATAACTTTCAGAGCTTTATACATGTTATAACTAGTTTGATTGTTCTCCAGTCTTGAAAGTACCTCCAAAGGTAACCCTTGCACATGAGAGAATATGCTTTAACATCATTCTTAACTTTCTTTAAGTAATCACCATGTAAGCCATCTTCAGGATATGGCTCTTGAGTATCTTTAGTATATACAAATCCTCTATTAGGACCATCAGAAGTGACTGGGATGTGTGGTCCTTTCTCAATTGACTTCCACAAATCAATATCAATTGAGTTCAAATGATGTTTTAATCTAAGTGACCAATTTTTAAAGTTGGCTCTATTCTTCAGCTTTGGTACTCTGTTCTCTGAATCTTCAGACTTAGCCATGATTAAGTTTTGAATTCAAGAAAATATATATTTCTGATGTTTTTAGATTTAAGATGAAAAAAAAGAGATGAAATATTTTTTGGATTTTAGATTTTTGAAAAATTCTAAGTGTTGAGTGAAAAGTTTGAATTAGATGCACCTGAACAGAGGAGAAACGTCTCAACAGTAGAGAAACGTCTTAACAGTAGTGAAATGCCTAATCTTTTCTTAAGGGATTGCCTTAGTGAACTTCTAATGTTTCCAAGTGTAGAAACGCCTGAACAAAGTCAAAACGCCTAAACAGTTCCAAAACGCCCAAACAATGTTGATTTGTCCGAAACAGTTGTAATGCTTCTGAACAGTTCCAAAGCACCTAGGACTTAGTTTTCTCAAAAACGTCCACACAGTGATGAAACGTCTACATAGTGTCAAAATTACCACTCTGAAACGCAAAAACAGTGTTAAAGCATCTGAGCAGTGTTCATGTGCCTAAACACTTAGGTGATTTTCAGATGATTTCAACACCTCAAACACCTAATTCATCTTCTTTGTAACAACTTGATCTTAACAAATTTTCAAAAACTTGATGTCACACCCCTGCTTATAGCAGAAACACGAGGATGTAATGGACGGGATCATCATAACACATTGTTAATTAATAGAGATGCAATAAATGATGAGAGTCAACGTGTCATGACGTCACCCGACACAAATGGAGACTTGTGTCGTAGTTAGTCAATTCCACGACAAACATAGTCATATAAACCAAATGAGTATAAATCCCACAACCTGGGAGCAAGTGATCAAATTGTAAATAACAAATAAAAGCCAATGCAATTGTCAAGGACATCCAAAGTTTAAATAATGTAAGTCTAAGGTTACCGCTAAGGCAACATCCCTAGCAATCCTCAATGATTATTACCTGAAAAAATATGCTCAAAAAGGTCAACATATTGTTGGTGAGTTTGCAGGTTTAAATATTAAACAAAACTTGATACTGTGTAATAGTTTGGTAGGACATGAGTGCATACAATTATAAGCAAGTAATATCACATGTAAACATGAGCATCACAATTAAACCTACAATGTACACACATAATTTGTCAGAACATATTCACCCTAGGGCCCGTTCCTAGCCACTATCAGTCCCAACTAGTATACTAACAAACAAGGTGGGGTTGTCAGCCTAATATTACTATCAATACCTGTTTGTCGGCTCCAACACCGGAGTTAAATAGTTATGAATAAAAATCACATAGCTAACTCATGCATGTACCAGATATATACTTACAAAACGGTGAACACAACAGTCCCAAAAATTGAATAAGTTCACAGCATAAAAAGGGTTAGCATACTTTTCCCCCTAGTTTATAAATATTTAAAATGAAAACGGGGTCGCGAAACTCACCTTGAAATATGATGAAAATAAAGTGAACAAAAGAGCTTCAAAGGATGTGAGCTACGAATGATCAAGCACCTATTATAGTTGTAATTAAGTCTTTTAAACATGTTGAATGAGAATAGATAGATTTGGACGATTTCGGTTCGTTTCAGGTTCGACACACGTCACAACACAAAATACATATGCCATTACACTCCGAACACGTTATATGATAATAATAATCACAACAATAATAATTGCAATAATAATAATAATAATAATAATAATAATAATAATAATAATAATAATAATAATAATAATAATAACAATATAACAATAGTCAAACAATCAAAAAAAGGGCACACACACAGTCACACACAAAGTCACACACGCAACACACAACACACACACCCTGCGCGCGCGCACCTCACTGCACACCTTTGCAATATACATACATACTTACATATATATATATATATATATATATATATATATATATATATATATATATATATATATTAACACACACACACAAGCAACACCAAACAATACCGTTTGCACTCATAAACAATATGCACACATCTGTTACATCTTTGAACACACACATATATGTACACTACACCTACACATCCTTATACACACCGAAACTCACACATATATTTACATACAAGCAACACACCTATATATATAGTCACAATCGGTACACATATAAATATACATACAATCGACTCACACCCTCTCGGCAGCATACATACATTATATACATACATAAATCGAGCAACACACATACATGAATACATACAAATGACGCATAACCATGATAGATGCATACGCCCGTCGCGCACATACACATACATCGCATTCATATATACTACTGGTACACACTACACACACACACACATATATAAAACGAAGCCGAAACGCCATCCCAGAAGCAAGACGATTAACAACCCAAAACGAAACCGAACCAATCACGAAAAATAAACAAAACGAAGTTCCGGACGATCGGCTACCGGTGAAACAAGTAAATGGTGGGAAGACGGCAACCGGCGGTGGCTAACGGCGGCGAAATGTGGCTGATTCGGTGTTGCAATGGCGGAGGATGTCCCGACGGTGGTAGGGTTTCCAATGGGGGGGGTCTCACGGTTTCAAGATATGGAATTATAAATTTGATAGGTTCAAATGGATCGATCTATGACTGTTATCAAGCAATTGACAATAATATGAACAATGTAATCAACACAAACAAATATCAGAAAAATTCATAGAGTTTCTATTGATATTAGTAGGATTACAAAGTGCAATTAAGAGAATATGAACAACTGACTAGTCTAAAGTCTTACCTGTACAAAACAAACAATCTGATTTATACTAATAACAAGAAACAAAAGAACATATATTTACATAATAAGTCCCTATACTATGACAAAACTAATCTAAAGAGGAAAATTATAGAGATTAATGAAGAGGCTGATGCAACCTAAACATCTTAAGTCCATCCTGCATGCTGTACAAGTACATTAAAGAAGAAGCTTAGGAAGTTTCACACATGAAATAGAAATATTCTAAGTGTGAAATCTTCCGAAGCCAAGACCAATATCTTCCGAAGCCATATATGAAGTCTTCCAAAGCCTCAGAGACAAGGTCTTCGAAGCTTCAAGTTCATGAAGACGGATTTCTTTTGAAGACTTTTAGTAACATGCTTTATCTGATGTACTGTTCCATAAAGCTGGACACCCTTTCCGCTGCATCTCTGCAAGTCACCAACTTACATGAGTTGGTGAGAAGGTCCATGCTTTTGGTAACTATACATTGAGGTCTTGAGTCTGTAACTTTCTACTTTATGTACTTTATCTTTTTTGTAATAGATAAGGATGTGAGCTATGGCATGTCATAGTCACAAGTCAAAAGGAAATCTGCCTTTTGACTCTACAATTGATTTTGTTTGTGTCTAGTCAATTGTGTCCAGCTGGCTTTCAAAGTATAGCCGGCTGTAGAATGTAGTATAAGTATCTCAAGTTCTTGTATCTTTCGATTATGCTTTTGTAACACTTGTAATAGAACATAGAGAAAGCAATATACTGCATTCTTGAAAACCATATACTTGTGTTCTTTGTGTTCTGTCTCTTACATTACTTGTGTTCTTAGTGTCTCTACTTGGTTAGTCCAGTTTACTATTTGATTATAGCTTAGTTAATCTCCAATTTGTGTTGTTGTGTTGTAAATTACACCCTTCAACGATCCTACATTTGGTATCAGAGCTTTTCAGGCTGTTGATATAAGATCTCACCATCTTAAGATCCCTCACACACACAAATACTAAACTTTTCAAATGGCAGCCATTTCCAATACTGATATGGAAACTAGAACCATGAACAAGTCCCCACTGATCACTCTTGATGAGTTTGATACCTGGTGTTTGAGAATGGAAGGTTTCATCAGGTCTCTTGATTCAAGAATGTGGGAGTCTATTGAGAATGGACCTTTCATACCTAGCACCCCCTCTGCTACTGGTGCTGGTATGATCCCAAAGATGTGGCTAACTACTCTGATGAAGATAGGAAGAGAGTAGAGATAGATAGAAAAGCCATGACAGCCCTTTAAACTGCCCTTCCAAACTCTGTGTACAGAGGTTTCAAGAAATGCAAAACAACCAAGCAGCTATGGGATGCACTAAAACTAATGTATGAGGGTTCTTCTGAAGCCAAGGAGAACAAGAAGGATCTCCTGAAGCAGTAGTTTGAAAACTTCACCTTCAAAACAGGTGAAACCATGACTCAGTAGTATTTCAGGTATGTTGAGATTGTGGATACCTTAGTGGATGGAGGAGTTTCTCTTGAATACAGAGACATTGTAAGGAAGTTCATGTCCTCACTTCCTAGGCAATGGACACACTACTGTGTGTTGATCAAGAGAACTGAAAATCTCAAAACTCTTACTCTGACAGAGTTATATGGGATTCTCAGTGGCTATCAGATGGAGATGAACATGCAAGGCTCATTTGGCAACTCCAACAATCAAATGGGTTCAGCTCTACATGTGGTTGAAAGGGATAGCATAGAACCCAAACATGATCTCTTATGCTACCCTGAAAATTCACCGAAAGGTCCTTTCATCACCTTCCCAGAGACACCAAGGGAGAACTACACTCAAGGAAGCCCATTCGAAGAGACAAGCTCTTCTCAAGCATTTGAGTCTTTTGATGAAAGCTATGGCAACTCTCTTTTCACTCTTCAAGACCTGGACTGTATACATCAAGATGATCTGGAATACATGGAAATAGTCCAGTAGATGGTTCTTCTCACTCACAGAGCCAAGAAGTTCTACAAGAGGACTGGAAGGAAGTTTCCAAGGAATGCAACCAGTGGAAAGTTTGGACTGGACAAAGGCAAAGTCAAGTGTTACAACTGTAACTTGATGGGCCACTTTGCCATAGAGTGTAAGGCACCTAGAACAAATGGTGGCCAAACGCAATCCAGACCAAACTATACTGACAAAGGTCTCCAGAATGAGAAGTCAAAGTAGCAGGCTGTTGTTGCTGTTGAAGAAGGATGCTTTGACTGGAACTTTCAGGTGGAAGATGCTTCTCCAAACCAAGCACTAATGGCAGATCATGATGAAGCCAAGGTATTGGAACATCTCTATACTCCTGAATGCATTGCTAAAGTTAACATATACAGGTCCTACAACTTGGAAATGAGATCAGACCTTGAGTCCTTAAACATTTTAAAATCTAATTTTAGAAAGTCTAAAATGATTATAAACTGAAGATAGAGGACTTAGAGAAAACCATTTCAGTTCTAAAACATGAACACATTGATTTTAGGACTCAAATCAAAAATCTCATAATTAAGTAAACTGAGTGCCAGGCTGAGCTTGTGATCAGCAAAGCCAGGGCAGAAAAGAGTGTTCTTGAAGAAGAGACCTTCAAGAACATGATATCTTCATCCCTGCACAACAAAGTGTGCTATCAAAACAGGCAGGGACTGGGATCCAATGAGATAACTCCTCCACACACAATCTTGTTAGTAAGATCTCTTAAGTGTGGAACTTGTGAAGATGAGCTTCCTCTCATAGATCCTATGAGTGAAGAGGATGAAGAAGAGATATTGAAGAATCCCTCTGAGAAGAGTGAAGAGGAGGATTCCAAGAAGGGCCACTATCCTTCTGAGGAGAAAAAGAAGACTGTGATGACCAAGTCCATGAGAAAGAACTTGATCAGAAAGAGCAAAAGAAAGGCAAGGAAGGCTCAAGAGATCAGGGATACTTTTGACTCGAAGCAGAAAAAAGTTTTTATCTCTACAGGGTTTAAAGTAGTAGGGACTGAAGACATCAACCAAAACCCTTCTGCTAAGAGTTTTGGTTCTTGTTCAACTCATCTCAGTAGCAAGAGGAAGACTGATCTGCTGTGTACCACTGCTGCACAGCCTGGACCATCAAACTCCAAGCACAGTCCTCAGCCTAAGAGGATTGTCTGAGCATCTGCAAAGATGAAGGTGGAGAAGGGATGTGACCAAAGACAGTCCTATTCCAAGGAAAATGCTCTTGTGAAGAAGAAGATGAATTGCGTCCTGTGTGAAAGTACCACTCACATTGCTAAGGATTGTCCCTTCAATCCTAAAGGTTACTTGTCCATATGACCAAAACAAAGGCTTCAAAGAGTTCTAAGAAGATTCAAGCTTCGAAGGAAAACCTGTTTCCTTTGGAAGCTCCAAATCTAAGAAGAAGGGAAGTGGAAAATTACCCTCAGAAGAGAAGTTGGTCTCGGAAGAAAGGAGTTCTTCCGAAGCACTGAAGTTTGCTGCAGTGTCTGTAGAATCTTCCGAAGGATCAGTCATCAAAACATTTGAAGTTCCAAAGCTTCTGAAGTTTTGAAGGTCAAGTCCAAGACTCCAAAGGTGGTGTGGATGTCTAAGAAAGACCAAGTGACTGAGAATTCTCCATACAACAGCTCAATATCCTCTTAGTACAACCATAGGATCTATTACTGTTGAATTACCTTCTGTTATGAGCCCAGACAAGCAAGGCTTGGTTTCCAAATGTAACTAATCTTTCCCTTTGTGCAGGGACAACTAAAGACAGACACAAATGTCTAGATCATAGATAGTGGCTATTCCAGGCACATGATAGGCAATAGGTCACTACTCCAGAACTTTGAAAGGATTGATGGAGGACCAATGATTTTGGAAGAGATGAAGGTGGTTACATTTCTGGAAGGGGCAAGGTCACAAATGGTAAGCTCAGCATAGAAAAGTAAACTTTGTTAGGAGCTTGGATACAATCTCTCTGAGTGTATCTTAATTTTGTGATCAGAGTCATAACATGCTCTTTACTGAGCATGAGTGCATTGTTCTTAAGCCTAGTGTGGTCATTCCTCATGAGCATATCCTGCTTAGAGCCCCCAGGAAAGAAACATGTACAAGATGGATTTACAAGAAACCTCTCCCTCTATAGAAGTTTTATACTTTCCGTCTAAAGCTAATAGTGATGAGTCTTTCCTATGGCATAAAAGAATATGCCATGTAAACTTTAAGAACATGACAAATTGATTAAGCATGATTTGGTAACTGGAATACCAAAGAAGAGTTTACAAGTGATGACCATTGTGTTGCATGCCTGAAAAGGAAGCAACAAAGGTATCTCACAAGCCTAAGGAAAGGAACTCCATCACTACACCCCTACACTTGTTACATATGGATCTCTTTGGCCCCACCAGTGTAATGAGTTTAGGAAGGACCTTATACTGTCTAGTGATCACAGATGACTTTACAAGATTTACTTGGGTCTTCTTCCTTAGAACTAAGGATGAGACTCCTAAGATTCTAAAGAATTTCATCTTAAAGATTAAGAATTAGTTTGATCAAGGTCAAGATAATAAGATGTGATCAAGGAACTAAATTTAAGAATCAAATACTTGATACATTTTGTGATGAAAAGGGTATTACAAGACAATTCAGTGCTCCCAGGACTCCTAAGCAAAATGGTGTTGCTGAGAGGAGAAACAGGACACCGATTGAAGCTGCAAGAACCATACTGTCTGACTCTAAGCTGCCCATCACCTTCTGGGCAGAGGTAGTCAACACTGCCTGCTATGTGCATAACAGAGTTTTAGTAGTTAAGACTCATGGCAAGACTCCTTATGAACTTTGGCACAAGAGGAAACCTTTCATTGGTTTTCTCAGGTCATTTGGATGTCCTTGCACCATCTTGAATACCAAAGATCAAATGCCAAGTTTACTGAGAAATCAGATGATGGACACTTTATTGGATACTCTTCCCAAGCTAAGGCTTATAGAGTGTAGAATCTCAGAACTACAATTGTTGAGGAGTCAGCCAATGTGACTTTCAATGAACACACACCCTGTGTTGTTGGTTCTGGTACAGATTGGTTATTTGATCTTGATTTGGTCACCAACTGTTTTAACAAATCTTGTGAGAATGTTTCAGGATCTACAGAAAATTTAAATACAGGTGATCCTAATTCAAGATTTGAGCTAGGAAGACCCTCAAGCCACACATCTTCAGCTCCAGTTGGAACTACTTCTGCAAATGAGGTTTCTATCACACAACAATGACAAACTCAACTGATACATCTGGTATGCCTTCAAATTCCAGCTCAGAGGCTCTACTACCAGATAAGACACCTCAATTGTGGAAGATAACAATGGTGGTGGTGACAGTGACCAAGAATTTCTTGATGCCACTAACCACACCACAGATAAGAACATCAATGATGTCACACACTGCTTGGATCAAGTTTCACTTGAGAAGTGTGCTGATGTGGTGGGAGAAACATCCATGCCAGATCTAAATTTCTCTAATTCAGATCTCTCTCAGCAACTTGCTGTGATCCCTCAGCTTAGGATCCCAAGTCTCACCCCACCACAAATATTATTGGATATGTTGTCTCAGGGTTTAGACAAGAGGACAAACCCATGAAGAAAATGTTTGTCTTCACTCTGGTTTTCTATCCTAGATAGAGCCAAAGAAAGTTGATGAAGCTCTAAAGGATGGAATTGGGTTGAAGCTATGCAACAAGAGCTGCTTCAATACAAAAGGCAGAAAGTTTGGAACCTTTGTCCTCTTCCTTCTGGGAGACTACCATTGGAACCAAATGGGTGTTTAGGAACAAGAAAGATGATAGAGGCATCATCATCAAGACAAAGCTAGACTGGTTGTTCAAGATACACACAAGAAGAAGGGATTGACTACACTGATGTCTTTGCTCTAGTGGCAAAATTAGAAGCTGTTAGGATATTCCTGGCATTTGCTACTCCAAGAACTTCAAGGTCTTTCAACTTGATGTGAAGTGTGCCTTTTTATATGGAGTGACATTGATGTTGGATCTAGAAAGGCTGGTGCAACCAAAACCAAGTCATTTAGAAGATTTTTGTACAACAAATAAAGGACTTCTGAAGCCAAGTGTGGAACTTCCGAAGGAAAAGTTCCAACTTTCGAAGATAAAGAACCTACTTCCGAAGTTCAAGACTTAGAAAGAAAGATCTGAAGTCAACTTCCAAGTACAGAATTCCTCAAGCCTCGAATATAGAAGCCTCTTCCAAGTATAGTGGGTTCGGAAGAACTTGTTCTTCCGAAGCCAACTTACCTTTGGAAAACACTGCTATTATCCAGTGGACATGAGTATGGCCTTCCTGACACTCCGCTGCAAATCTCTGAGATACTGCATGGCATTTTCTCAAAAGCCATGCAGTTGACCATACTTTAATCCACTGTTTACCTATTATGTTAGTACAGATGCCTCTTTAGTTGGTGACAAAAGGTAAGTCATGGACATGTCATGACTATCATATCTTAGATAATACTTTATCTAAGATACCTTAACTTTAGCATTGTAGTATATGCTTTAATCTTAGGTTTCCAGCTGGTATCAAAGTATATCCGGCTGTAGGATCTATATATATGTCTCTCATTGTAACTCATATATCATGCTTGTAAGAGTCTTGTAATATCTTGAGTTGAGAAGTAATATATACAAGTGCCTTGAAAATTTATTTATGTGTGTTCCTTTACTACTTATTATATTATTATCACTCTTGTAAAAGACTTTACTTCATCTGAATTGAGTGTCTATATAAGTGAGTTTGAGAGAAATCCAAGTGTTTAAGTGACAAACTTGATCCTGCAATTGGTATCAAAGCTTTTTAGGCTCTTGATTGTGAGATCTTACCATCCTAATCAACCTGTTTTTCACTCCTCCTTATACCTCACTCAAAATGGCCCTCAAAAAATCTGAAGTAGAGATGGGGACAATGACAAAAGCACCCATCATCACCCTTGAAAACTTCAGGTCCTGGAGTAGAAGAATGGAGGAATTCATCAGATATCAAGATAGCAAAATGTGGCAATCCATTGTCAATGGCCCGTATAAGCCAAAAGTAGCTGGTGGAAACAGTGCCATGATCGAGAAAGCTGTTGAAGATTATTCTGATGAAGACAGGAAGAAGCTTGACATTGATAACAAGCTATGACTGTTCTCATGATTGCAATTCAAACTCTATCATTGGGGTTTGAGCACTGCAAGTCGGCCAAAGAACTGTTTGATGCGCTCGCTCAAATGTACTCAAGCTCAAATGACTCCAAGAAGGACTTACTGAAGCAGCAGTTCGAGAACTTCACCCATGTTGCTGGAGAGACTCTTAGCCAGCAATATTTTAGTTACATGGATCTCCTTTCTTCCCTTCAATCTGTGGGAATTACTCATGAACTCAGAGACCTTACAAGAAAGTTCATGAGTGCATTACCCAATGAGTGGACATTTTACTGTGTCTGTATCAAGAGAACAGAAAATCTGAATACACTCACCATGACCGAACTCTATGGGATCCTTGATAGATACCGTTTGGAAATGGAAAGTAAGAGGGGTCATCAGATAAGCAGAACCTTGAGCTTCCTTCCAGCAACGCCATAATGGTTGCCGAAAGCTTGGAATCTCCCAGCCTCAACAATACCTGACTTACACCCAGCAGCCATCTTGTTCTTCTGGGCCATACAACACATTTCCTGAGACTCCAAGGTCTCAACAAGCTCAGCAAAGCTCCTTTCAGGACAACTGTGCTTTGTCTCAGGAAGTGGACACTCAAGTGATTATCAATACTGCTTTGATGATCTAGAGTGCTTTAGCTCGGATGACGTGGAATATGTGGACATAGTCCAACAAATGGCTCTTCTAACCTACAGAGCAAAGAAGTTCTTTAGAGAACTGGAAGTCAATTTCCCCAGAACCCAGTCAACAGCAAATTTGGGTTTGACAAAACCAAGGCCAAATGTTACAACTGTAACCAACTTGGTCATTTTGCAAGGGAATGCAAGGCTCCCAAGTCCAACCCGGGAACCTCACAGGCCTCCACACATCCCTCTACACCCAAGCCCATTGGAAAGTCAACTGAAATAGCAACAATGGCTCAAGAAGTTGACTGGAGCTTCATGGTACAGGATGTGACTCCTGCTCAAGCACCCATGGCCGGAACAGATGAAAATAAGGTATATGAACATCTTTGTACTCCTGCCTGTATTGCTAAGGTTACATTGTATCAGGACTACAATATGGAGATTAAATCTGATATTGAGTTTTTAAATGTTTTGAAATATGACTTTAAAAGGGCCGAATCTGACTACCAAAGAAAATTGAGGATTAGAGAAAACTGTGTCCCCATTAAAACATGAACACACAAACTATAAGACTCAATAAAGGATTTAATATCCAATTGACTGAGGCTCAAGCCCAGCTTGTCACAGCTGAGGCTCAAGCCAGGAAGTATGCTATTTCCAAGCAAAACTTCCAATCCATCTTGCATCATCCTCTCACTCAAAACTTGCTAGCAAAACAAAGGAGGGTGGGAACCAATGAAATTGCTCCACCACACTCTTATGAGTCTATAATACAACCCAGGTGTGGTACTGAAGAGCAAGAGGTTCTATCAGCTGACCCACCTTCTCATGACAAAGAATGATGCAACTATGGAGACCATCACAGGGAAGAACTAGGTAACTATGCCCTCCCCTACCAATGATGATCAAACCCTGACCACCAAAGCTAGAAGAAGCAGAGCTAAGGCAGCCAGAAAAACTGCAAGAAAGTGGCTGAGTCCAAGCTAAAGATAGACCCAAAGCAAAAGGGTATATTCATCTCAGCTAGATTCTAGGTGGTTGGAAACTCTGATTCAGGAAAGGGGTGTAGTACCAGCACTTCTATCCTACCAAAGGATCAGAAGTTAAAGGGAAAATTTGCTGATAAAGATAAAAAGAACAAGAAACAGCAATTCTCAAATTCCCAAAAGACTAACATTGCATGCATAATGTGTGGTCTGCAAACCACATGGCCAAAGATGTTACTATAATCCTGCTAGCACACATTATGAAAATAATGTTAAAAAGGAAGGAGTCAGGGAAGGTTTCTCATTTGGACCATATCAAATGGTCAAGTGATGAAAAGGGAAAGCTTGTTTCTGAAGGCTGCTTTCGGAAGAAGATTCTTCTTCTGAAAGGAAAAAGGCTTCGGAAGCTAAAGCTGTCAAGACTCAGAAGAACAAAAGATTCCCCTTGAAACCATCCCAGAAGAAGACTGATTCGGAAGAAAAGGTGGTGAAGGCTTCTTCCGAAAAGAAAGAAGCTTCGGAAGAATGCCAAGTTACAAAAGCTTCAACAAGCTCATCCCCATGATCAACCAAGGGATGGAATGGAAGATCAAGGAAGATGCTGTAGCCCAAACCTCTTCTTCAAAGACATCCATTGAACCCCCATGCATAAATTTTGGTTCAATTATGTCATTATCTTTGGAAGAACCCAAGACTAATAAAGCTTGAGTTCCAATCAAAACTAATCATCTCATCTTATGTGCAGGGACATCCATATGACAAAAATAACAACATTTGGATTGTAGATAGTGGATGCTCCAGGCACATGACACGGAACAGACATCTACTTCAACAATTTGAGCATTATGATGAAGGTCCTGTCCAATTTGGAGGTGAGGCCGGAGGATATATTTCTGGCAGGGGGAGTATATCCAATGGTATGTTAATAGTTGACAAAGTTAACTTTGTCAAACAGCTTGAACATAATCTGTTAAGTGTTTCTCAATTCTGTGATCAAAAGCACCAAATTCTTTTCACAGAACATGAGTGCATTATCCTCAAACCAGGGATGACAATTCCTCCGGAATTGGTGCTTCTTAGATCTCCCAGGAAAGGGGATATGTACAAGCTTGATATGAACAATGCTTCCCCAATGGATGAAGTATCATGCTTTCTTTCCAAAGCTAATAGTGATGAGTCAACATTGTGGCATAAACGTATGTGTCATGTAAATTTTAATATAATGAATAAATTGGCTAAAAACAACTTGGTACATGGTTTGCCTAAAAAAGAGTTTTTCTGCCAAGACAACTGTGTTGCATGCTTGAAAGGGAAACAACACAAGACGTCTCATAAATCCAAATGTGTTAACTCTATCACTACTCCATTGCACTTAATGCACATGGATCTTTTTGGTCCCACAAGTATAATGAGCATTGGAAGGAAATCATATTGCCTTATGATAGTTGATGATTTTACAAGATTCACATGGGTATTCTTTTTAAGAACTAAAGATCAAACTGCTGAAACATTAAAATCCTTTATTCTTAAAATAGAAAATCAAATTGATCACAAGGTTAAAATAATTAGAAGTGATCAAGGGACTGAGTTTAAGAACTTCGTTCTTGACTCATTTTGTAACTCAAAAGGGATTGCTAGACAATATAGTGCTCCCAGAACTCCTCCACAAAACGGTGTTGTTGAGAGGAGGAATAGGACACTTATTGAGGCTGCTCAAACTATGTTAGCTGATTCAAAGCTACCTCTAACATTCCGGGCAGAGGCAGTCAGCACTGCATGCTATGTGCAGAACAGAGTTCTTGTAGTTAAGCCCCATGGAAAAACCCTTATGAGCTATGGAACAAGAGGCCACAGTTCATTGGCTTTCTAAGGTCCTTTAGCAGTAGGTGTACCATACTTAACACAAAGAACAATTTAGCAAAATTTGCTGAAAAGTCGGATGATGCTATCTTTGTTGGATACTCTTCTAGTTCTAAAGCTTACAAGTATACAACATTAAGAATCAATCATTTGAGGAGTCATCCAATATAGTTGTTAATGAGCACACTCCTTGTGTTAGGGGGAATGGACCTGATCACATCTTTGATTTAGAATTGTTTCCAAACTATTCTAAACCCTCTTGTGAGAATGTTTCAGTTGGAATAGATGCTCAAAATGATGCTGATGCTACTGCTAATGATCAACTATTTGAGCTTCCCAGCCTAACCAAATTCTCCAAGTGCTGCAATACATCAAGCTTCTGCTATTCACAGATCCGACAGTTTAACTATATCAAGGAATAGTGAAGCTTCAACAAGTGAGTCACCTATTGAGCCTCAAAACTCATCATGTGATCCACCACAACACCAAGCAGAAGGAGGTATATTTTGAAGGAACAGGCAACTGTTAATACTACTTCACAGCCAACTATTGATGATGTTTCTCATTCATTCAATCAGTCCTCATTGAATGACTTTGAAACAGCAGCTGGACAGAGTGTTCTAGTTCCTGAGCAGAATATGTCCAACCTGGATCTATCTCTGCAACTGGAAGTGATTCCTCATCTTAGGATTCACAACACTCATCCAACTGATAACATCATAGGGAATGTCTCTGAGGGTGTGAGAACAAGAGGACAACTTATCAAGGGAATGTCTGCCTGTACTCATGCTTTCTATCTCAGATGGAACCCAGAAGGTAGAAGATGCCTTAAAAGATAGTAGCTGGATTGAATCAATGCAAGAGGAGCTGCTTCAATTCAAGAGACAGAAGGTATGGAACCTATGTCCGCTACCATCTAGTCAAGTACCTATAGGCACCAAATGGGTTTTCAAAACCAAGAGAGATGATAAAGGCTTGATTATCAAGAATAAGGCAAGATTTGTGGTTCAAGGATACACTCAAGAGGAAGGAATCGATTATATTGATGTCTTCGCACCAGTTGCAAGACTTGAGGCAGTAAGGATCTTCCTCGCTTATGCTGCATCCAAGGACTTCACAGTATACCAACTTGATGTCAAGTGTGCTTTTCTATATGGGGATATAGACAGGGAAGTCTATGTATGCCAACCTCCAAGATTTGAAGATCCACAGCACCCCAATTATGTGTGCAAATTGGATAAAGCTCTATATGGGTTGCACCAAGCACCTAGGCTGTGCTATGAGACTCTGTCTTAGTTTCTTCTGAAGAATGGCTACACTAGAGGTACCATTGACAAGACTCTTTTCATCAAAAAGTCTGGAAATGACATTTTGCTCGTACAAGTCTATGTTGATGACATCATATTTGGCTCCTCAAATGACTAAATGTGCAAGGACTTTGAGAGCATATGAAGAAGAAGTTTGAGATGAGCTCTATGGGAAAAATTGATTTTTTTTCCTTGGAATTCAGTAAAGCAACTGAAGGAAGGTTCTTTATTAATCAATCTAAATATGTCTCTAACTTCTTAGAAAGATTTGAGATGAAGGATTGCAAGCCTGCCAAGACACCCATACCCGAAAACCATAATCTTTGTCCTGACCTTGAGGGGGAGGATACTGATCAACATCAGTATAGGGCAACTATTGGTTCTTTGATGTATCTACAGCAAGTAGACCTGATATCATTTCTGCTACTTGTATTTGTGCAAGATATCAGGCTGCTCCTAAGGTGTCTCACCTGGCTGCTCTTAAGAGAATCCTCAAATACCTCAAAGGAGCACCTAAACTAGGTCTCTGGTATCCCAGAAACAAGGATTTCAATCTTTATGGATACTCTGATAGTGACTATGGAGGCTGCAATATTGACAAGAAATCAACATCAGGAGGATGTCAATTTCTTAGTGGAAGGATCATCTCATGGCAATGCAAGAAACAATCCTATGTCTCTACGTCAACTGCTGAAGCTGAATACATTGCTGCTGCTAGCTGCTGTGCTCAACTGTTATGGATTCCAAATCAGATGTTAGACTATGGATTCAACCTTATGAGTACTCCTATCCATATTGACAATAACAGTGCTATCTCCATTACTGAAAATCTGGTGAAGCACTCCAAGACTAAGCACATTGACATCAGGTATCATTTCGTTAGAGACATTCATGAGAAAGGTCTAATCAAGTTAATCAAAGTTGATTCAAATGAACAATATGCTGATCTATTTACCAAAGCTTTTGATGAACAAAGGTTTAAGTATCTTATAACAGCTATTGGGATGATAAACATTGATTAATCTGATCTCTTTTGAAAACCTTTTTAATATATAAGTCTTGTGTCAATACAATTTAAGTCCTGTTACAAGAAATTCTCTCTGAAATTTTATAAGTGTAAATTCCTTCCGAAAAGAAATTAACCTTCAGAAGACACTCTCATATCTCCCGAAGCAAAAATTTCTCAAAGGATAACTTTCTTCTCGGAAGAATTTTTGGCCTCGGAAGAAGCGATTGATTGTACATCAGATCTACTTCCGAAACTTACAAATTCTCTATTCGGAAGCAACTCTAACCTTCGGAAGCAAAGATTTGGCTTCGGAAGTAAAAATTGCCTTCGGAAGACAAGTTACCTTCGGAAATGTTTTACACTCGAAGAGAGATTTCACTGTGTAATGTAAATTTCTTGGGCCCCACACTGTAAAAAGCAAAGATTTTGTTAATGATGTCGGATTATTTAACTGATTTTAACCTTACCGCCACTGTCATTTCATCCACTAAAACATCATATCACCTTATCCTTACCCCCATTACCGCCCTTCCACAATCTTTTAAATAATCTCAACTGTTCATTTTCACTATCTTACTTACAAATTTTACAGCCCTAAAAATTTCCCCTACTCAACTTTACCCAGCTCAAATCATCCCCATTCAACTTTCCAAATGGCCTTCAACCCTCAGCACAACCAAGTCACACTTCTTGATTCATCAAGAGATGCTGACTTCTCGGATATCATCTCCTTTCTAACCCAATCTTCCTACTACACCGCTCTAAATGTAAACCTCACAATTTACTCAAACCATATGTCTGAATTTTGGGCAAATGGTCAGATTGAAACCCTAAACGGGGTTCGTGTCATTCGATAAAGCATTTGTGGCCAGGAGTTGGTCATTTCTGAAGAGATCATCAGGGAGCATTTAGAGCTTCATGATGAGGGCGCTCCAACGGATTCTCCAAAGCAGATTTGGACAACTCTTATCTCCAAATGGGATATGGTGGAGACGTTAGCAGATCAACTGTCTACAAATTTAACTTCTCATACAAATGGAAGTTCCTGCTACACGTGGTCCTTCACTGCTTGTCAAATAAATACGGGGGATTGGATCAAATCCTATATGAACTTGGGTGCCTTGTTCATAGGTTGGTAAAAAGCCTCCACTTCAACTATTCAAGATTTGTGCTGACTAACCTCATAGGAAATCTTCAGAAGGACACATTATTCATGTATCCCAGATTTCTCCAGCACATAATCAACTACGAGCTGGACCAGAGCAAGCTTGTCTGTGCAGCTGCTCTGTCTGCTCCTCAAATGAGGCTGACCATCTTCAAGACTTTGAAGAGAGTGTCCACCAACTTCACAGGAAGAGATACTGCACTTCTTCCGGGTATGACTGAGCCAACGGCTCCTGGTGACATCCCTGTTAACCCCACAGGTGATGAACCCCCACCAGCAACTACCCCCACTTTGCCAAATCTACCTTCTCCAACCATTACCTTTACTTATCAGAGACGTCCCAAACGAACCCTTGTTCAATCTTCTCTGATTAAACAAGCTCCTCATGTTCTATCCAAAAAGGCTAGAGTGGAACAAAGGGCTCCCACTCAGCCTGAGGTCCAACCATCCTTCATAATTGACCTCAATATGGGTCTTGAGTCTCCTTAGTCTCAGACCCATGAGCCCATAACTCAAGCTCAAAGCCCTCAGGGTGAGTTTCTATACTCCCCTCTGCAGCCAAAAAGGGACACCCCTATCACAGGCTCAATACCTTTAGATATTGATCAACGTCCCGGGTCATTAGGTTTCACTTCCATATCCTTTACTGACCTTTTAGTTAGAACTGATGAAGAGATTATGTCTCTTAAGGGCAATGAAGTTGATCCACAACACCCTCTCAAGGATCAACAGAACCAGAGAGACCTCTTATCTCTAGCCCACATCAGCAAAGCCCTACTGAGGTGAGTCCCACTGATATGGAGGGGACTCATGTAGATTCAGCTGCCACTACTAAAGGATTCTCAATGGATCCTCAAAACAGTGGTAACATCACTGAGACTGAATCTACGGCAACCATGGCCTTTGATGACTCTAAAAGAGACATCTTCGAGCAAGGGAAACCAGGGTGCCTAGAAACCATATCTGGTGGTGAGGATGAACATACAAGGTATGTTACCTCATCGCCCCGTGATTCTTCATAAGAAGATGAGGGAAGAATGCAACTTACTATCCAAGACTACTTTCTAAAGTCTCAAATCTTGAATCCAAGGTTAAGACTTTAGAGGATAGGTCTGCCACTCAGCAACTTGAAATTGAAACTCTCAAGGCCAAACTAGCTGAGAAACAGATTGAGAGGTCTGTTACGCATGTACTAATTCAGGTATCCTTGACCTCTTCCTCTAGCTCATCAAGCTCTCAGGATGATGCTACCAAAAAGGAGGAGAGTGTTCAGAGACAAAGTCAAAGACAAGAGGAAACCCAAAGTCAAGCTCTCACTTCCTTGAGATCAAAATATCCTGTGCAACAAGCTTCAATCTTCCTTGAGCCTCCTCCAGTTGTTATTCAAGCGGATCAAAGGATGCTCCAAGATCTCAATAGGTTCTTTAACAAGTTCCTATTGGAATCTCTCATAGAACAGCCAAGCCCTGATATGTCTGTGATCTACTTCGGAGCTCAAGAGCTTGGGAGGTTAAATGCACCTTCTACCACTATTGAGGAAGTTGGTCAACCTAAGGCCCAAGTGGAACCTAAGATTAACTTCGAAGGGGAAACAAGGACTGATGGCCCAGCAACTGAAACTGTTGGGACAGGGGATAACCTTCAAAGCAACCACTCAACCCAAACTCCAAACCCAACCACAACATGAAACCATACCTTCTCACTCCCCATCAAAACAAATCAACCACTGAACCATACACCCCTGAACCTACACCATCACTTCTACCAACTCCTTCACCTCAACCACCTAAACTTCCCATCCTCCAACCCAAAACTCTAGCCAGAACCCAAAAAAAACCCATCAACCCATTAACCATCCCCTCAGCCTTCTAAACATCTCTCCTTAGAAGAATTCAAAGCAATCAAGACAAAGCTCATAAAATGTACAACTCTGAGCGATAACTCTTGTGAGGAGGATTCTGTCCATTGACCTATGTTGATGGATCCTCAAGTTCTCTCACTAGAGATCAATTTCTTGATCTACCTAGAGGAACATTGGACCAAGCCGCAAATCTCCTTGGCCTCAATTCAGACACTTTGAATGAGGAAGAAAAGAAGTTAAGGAGAAGGCTGGTGACTATAATGGATACGAAGAAAATCGACAGGGTGCCAAGACAACTTCTTGCACCTAGAAAGAAGATCATCCGGTGTAGGTTCGAAGACTCTTCTCACAACTTTTTTGTTGAAAGAGAGAATGGAGAGCTCAACAGGCTGAGTGCCTCATCTCTGCTACACTTAAGCAGATTTGATATTGCTAAGTTAGCAGAGAAGACATTCTCCAACCCTTCAAACTCTAAGATAGTTGCCCATATCAGAAGTCATCTAGGCAGCCTTCATATGGCCGAGCTAACTGCTAGAAGCAAGGTTGAAACAGAGTTGAAACTAAGAGAGGAGGAGGAAATGAAGGGATCAACAACCCAAGGCAAAGCCTTTTTACAAATGGTTGAAGGCCCTGAACTAGAATCCATAGTTAGATGGGAATATGACTATAACTCCCGTCAACTAACTCTTTTCATGGGGCACAACAAAGGGTACATGTCATTTAGAGTGATAGACTGGATCTCCTATCCACTAATGACTTGTACAAGCTTCTCAGCACCACTTCTAGGAAGAACAAAAAGACTGACAAATATCTTTTGTCCTTAGTGTTGAAAGCTTTGAGAAGCAGGAATAAGTGAGGTTTTGGTAGCATCAACCTAGGGGGAGTTTGTTGGATCTAGAAAGGCTGGTGCAACCAAAACCAAGTCACTTAGAAGATTTTGGTACAACAAATAAAGGACTTCCGAAGCCAAGTGTGGAACTTCCGAAGGAAAAGTTCCAACTTCCGAAGATAAAGAACCTACTTCCGAAGTTCAAGACTTAGAAAGAAAGATCTGATGTCAACTTCCGAAGTACAGAAGTCCTCAAGCCTCGGAAGTATAGAAGCCTCTTCCGAAGTATAAGTGGGTTCGAAAGAACTTGTTCTTCCGAAGCCAACTTACCTTCGTAAAACACTGCTATTATCCAGTGGACATGAGTATGGCCTTCCTGACACTCCGTTGCAAATCTCTGAGATACTGCATGGCGTTTTCTCAAAAACCATGCAGTTGACCATACTTTAATCCACTATTTACCTTTTATGTTAGTACAGTTGCCATCTTTAGTTGGTGACAAAAGGTAAGTCATGGACATGTCATGACTACCATATCTTAGATAATACTTTATCTAAGATACCTTCACTTTAGCATTGTAGTATATGCTTTAGTCTTAGGTTTCCAGCTGGTATCAAAGTATATCTGGCTGTAGGATCTAGTATATATAGTCTCTCATTGTAACTCATATATCATGCTTGTAAGAGTCTTGTAATATCTTGAGTTGAGAAGTAATATATACAAGTGCCTTGAAAATATATTTATGTGTGTTCCTTACTACTTAGAATATTATTATAAACTCTTGTAAAAGACTTTACTTCATCTAAATTGAGTGTTTCTATAAGTGAGTTTGAGAGAAATCCAAGTGTTTAAGTGACAAACCCGATCCTGCAGATGAAGAGGTTTATGTCAAACAGCCACCTGGTTTTGTAGATCCCGATCATCCTGATTGTGTCTGCAAGCTTGACAAAGCTCTCTATGGGCTACATCAGGCACCTAGGAAATGGTATGAGATGTCTGAGTATCTCTGTAAACAGGGATATAGGAGAGGTACTATAGATGGAACTCTCTTCATCAAAGGACAGGGAAAAGACATATTGCTAGTTCAAGTATATGTGGATGACATCATCTTTGGTTCAACTAATCCAAAGCTCTGCAAAGACTTTGAGAAGCTCATGAAAGATAGATTTGAAATGAGTGCCACGGGGGAACTCAATTTCTTTCTGGGAATTCAAGTGAAGCAAGTTGAAGATGGCATCTTCATAAGTCAGTCAAAGTATGTTCAGGACGTACTTAAGAGGTTCAACATGACTGACTGTAAGATTGCTAAGACACCCATAGCTAGGAACCACTCCCTTGGACCTGATCTTGAGGGGATGTGTGTAGATGAGCACTTATATAGGGCTATGATTAGGTCTCTTATGTATCTTACTGCTAGCAGGCCTGATATTATGTTTCCTACATGCATCTGTGCAAGATATCAAGCCAACCCTAAGATGTCTCACCTCATCACTGTCAAGAGGATTCTAAGATACCTCAAAGGTGCTTCAACACTTGGTTTATGGTACCCTAAGAATCCTAACATCAATATGTATGCCTATACAAATAGTGATTATGGTGGTTGCAACATGACTGCAAAGTCTACATCTGGGGGATGTCAATTCCTTGGTGGAAGGGTTGTCTCATGGCAATGTAAGAAACAATCCTATGTCTCTGCATCAACTGCTGAAGCTGAATACATTGCTGCTGCAAGCTGCTGTGCTCAAGTACTTTGGATTCAAAATTAGATGCTGGACTATAGGTTAAACTTCAAGGAGACTCCTATTCACATAGACAACAACAGTGCTATCTCAATCACAGAGAACCTTGTGCAACATTCAAGGATAAAGCATATCAATATCAGGTATCATTTAATAAGAGATAACTATGAAACGGGATTAATTAAAGTAGTCAAAGTTCACACAAATGAACAATATGCTGATCTGTTTACAAAGGCTTTTGATGAACAGAGATTTAAATATCTAATATCAGCTATTGGGATGAGAAACTTTGAGTAAGCTTTTCTTAAAACTAATTCTTATTATTTCTTAAAATATGTGCGTCCTAAGTTGTGTAGTTCATCACTTTCATAAGCTCATGTTTTCTTTGGATGAAAATTTCTTTTTTGAAGACTTTCCTTAGATTTTTGAAAATTTCTGATAGTTTGGAAGTTATGCCTTTAACTTCGAAAGCAAATCATGCCTTCAAAATAAATAATTGTCTAAGAATTTACCTTTGGAGGAGCTTTCAGATTTATCTTCCGAAGCTTAAATACTTGTCTCAGACACTTACTTATTTTCAAGGACCATTTACTTGAGAAGCAAAATTAACTCTCGGAAGCTTTGTTGTTTTATATACAAAGCACTCAAGTTTTAATTTCTCTTCCGAAGCAAAATTCTCAAAACTCTCAGGAAATTCTTCCGAAGTCATTTTAGCTTTGGAAGCTTTTTAATTAAAACTTTCGAAGATAATTAACCTTCGGAAGCTTTTTGACGTCCAAGAAAATTACTTTTTGAGCAAAAGTAAAATACTTTTTCAGAGCTGGGACCGACATCCGGATTTCAAAGTTTATCCTCTTTCATTAAACTTTATCTGAAATCCTTCCCACATATAAACCCAACGGTTTCCCCCTCTTTCTATCATCTGTTCTTCCTCCAAACCTAAAACCCTAAATTTCTCTCTGAAATTTCTTTCTCTCTTCTTTCTTCATCCTTAAGCTACCTCAAAATGGCCAACCTTGCTCACAGAAATGATTCCAACTTTACCATGCAGCTATACAGACAACACAATCAGGTTCTGTTAAGCTTTGAGAACGATCCTCATTTCTCAGAGGTTTGTCGTTTCTTAGCTCTGTCTAAATATTTCACCTCCCTAACCATTGATCCTCCACTCTATAAGGATCAGCTGCTTGAATTCTGGAAGACCTGCCAAGAGGTCATTATGGATGGGGAGAAGACACTGTCTGCCACAGTGCAGGTGAGACCAATCTTTATCACTCCGGCCATCATCAATAGGCATCTTCAGCTGGATGATGAAGAAGGTGAGGTGTTTTTCCCAAAGGAAGATGTCAATCATTCCTTTGAGTAGATGGGATATGAGGGAGATTTCTCTGTAAAGACCTTTAGGAAAGGGAAGGTCTCATCCCAATGGAGATTCTTGCTCCATGTGGTCATCCACAGCTTATCAAACAAGCATGGTGGATGGGACCAAATTTCTGAGGAACTCTCCTTCATAATCCATGGATTGATTCAGGGAGTCAAATTCAGGTATTCTCAGTTTGTTTATACAAATTTACTTGCTAATTTAGACTCCTTAGAGTATTACATGCATCCTAGATATGTCCAGTACATTCTTAACTGTGAACTGGGCTCACAGCTGAGGGAAACAGGTAACACTCTTAAATTGGGATAGATGAAGCCCGACATCTTTAAAATTTTGAGAAAGCCCACTGTTGGATTCTCTGGGGTAGAAACAGCCCTAGTCCCAAAAATATTAGAGCTCATTGCTCAAGGTGACAACCTAGCAGCACAAGCTAGTGTTGAGCCCATACCTACTATCTCCCAATCACCCACACAGCCTCAAATCACCATCACTTATCAAAGAAAATCCAAACGAACCCCTGCTCAGACTATTCAGTATGTGGAGGCCCCCATATACTCACCCATACAGGAAGAAGTGGACACTGGAGCTCCCACTTCTCCTGAGGAGCAGACCACTCCCATCTCTTCAAGAATCAGTGCTGAGGTTCCTCATGCTCAGCCTGATAAGCTCATTAGCCCAACTGCCTTAAGCTATCACTCTGAGTCTTAACACTCAAGTGATCAATCTTCAAGGGACAATTACCATCCCCAGCCTATAGATCTCAACCAACCAATTCCCAACCTTGACTTCTATACTGATGAAGATATAGGTTTCAGTGAGTATAATGAATCTCTCTTCTTTTTCCTACTCAAAGGGAGATGAATACTCCTAAGTCTCCTACATCTATCCCATATTAGTCACCTACAACTGAGGTGGACACTTCTGAACCTGTTCAGGATGTCCATATGGAAGAGGCTCTCACCTCTAAAAGTGATTACATCATTAAGACCTCAACCATGGCAACTCAATCCACTGATATCTCAACTGAGATTGCTAGTGAGCAGAAGAAAACCAGCAGCCAAGAACCTCAAGTTTGTGGTGAGAAAGAGGACTTTGGTCCAATTATCTCATCCCCCAATGAGTCTTCTAATGAAGATGAGGGGAATCTGAGACTACTAGTGCAAAAACTGTCTAAAACATGCACTTACTTAGTCTCACAGGTCAGTCACCTCGAATCTCAGGTGACTACCTTACACAACGGGATCAATGATCAGCAACTTGAGATTTCATATCTTAAGGAAAAACTAGCTGGGAGACCCTTAAAAAAAGCTCAACCACGAACACAAGAACCTCTGGATGTGATTGACCTATCTTCCAGCTCACCTATGCAAGTGGGTGATGCTACCAAAAAGGGGGAGAAAGTCATTACAGCCACAGAACCTGGGAGTTCTTCAGAGAGAATGGACATTTAGGATTCACCATCCTCACTTGCAATTGTGCATGCTCAGCAACCTCCTCAAGTTCACATTGATGTGGACTACATAGATTCCTTTATACAAAGTCTGTTTGAGGATGGGATACCAAGGGCTATGTCACCTTCACCATCTTCTAATCACATCATTGGGTGGAGGTATGACAACATCAGGAAAGCCCTAATCATCATAAGAGTTCAAGGACAACAAGAAGTCTTCAATTTTCAGACCTTGGACTACTATGAAGGTCTAGATCTAGTCAACATGCCACTTGTCAACCCAAGCCAATCAAGACAAGCTGACAGACTGGCTCAAAGAATCCAAGACAGGGTCACTGCAGAGTTCAGCTTAAGAAGGAGACTTAGGTGCTATTTGTTTTTTCTACAGGAAAACATTTGCAGTCTACGGACCACATCTGCAGACATCTGCAGCAGAAGAGGTGGACCAAATGTCTGCAGTCTGCAAGAAAAAAACTGTTTGTTTTTAACATCTGCAGAATGCTGAAATATTCTGTAATTAAACTAAATTTATTTTTTAAACTTTAAAAACAACTAATACATTAATATATAAATAAAAGTCATAGAAATACATTAAAATATAAATAAAAGTCATACAAACACTACAATAATATTCATAAAACCATACGATTACATTTATAAATCGTTTATTCAACATTCTGCATTATCTGCTTAGCAATTTCATCTCTTAATTGACTCATATATTCTCGATCGGAGGCGGTACCATGTTCTTCAATATCATTTTCTTCAACATCAACGTGCATATCACAATTTTCAAAGGACACATTGGGTTGATCGTATTGTGTAAAAAAGTCATCGCTAAGACCTCTTTCCTTATAAAATTATGCAACGCGAAACATGCAACGGTAATGTTCCTTTGTAACCAACGGAAATGGTGCCATCCTCTTCAATATAGGGAACCGTGCTTTCAAAACACCAAATGAACGCTCAATACGTTTCGTAGTTTTGCATGTGCATGGTTAAAATTTTCTTTATTGGTCAATGCACGATTCCTACGAAAATCTCCAAGCCAATACCTTACATTACGATATGGAGCCATAAATCCTCGTATGTGTGCATAAGCGGCATCACAAAGACAATATTTATCTGTAAGAATATATAAATAATTAGGAAATTAAACTAAAATACCAAACATTTAAAAACAATTTATATACCTGATGGTGGTAACGAGAATGGAGCATTTGTATCTGATAAGGCCTCTGATAATATTCTGGATCATGTGCTACCCCTTCCTAACCCGCCACAATAAATTTAAAAATCATGCTGAAGTCACAAATTGCTAATACGTTTTGATAACACTCTCCTTTTCCCCTTCCTCTATATAAATCTTGTTTACTAGCAGGGACAACAACATGTATCAAAGTACCATCAAGTGCACCAACTGCTCCCTTAAAAATTCGCCGAAGTTTTTTGTTATGTCCCGGAATGTTTGGATTTGGATTGAAAGAAGTTGGTACTATCATATCTTTGGTAAAAAGCATCATTTTTTCTAACACTTCATAAAAGAATTTATGAATTGTTTGCTTTGAGTGTTGAAATTTACGCTTTATAACCACATAATGTTGATTATGACCAATTATCATTAAAAACATAGCCATCTTCTCCTCAACCGATACATGTTTACTATCCTTTAACGAATAATTTATTCTAAAATGTGCACATAGTCGGACAAAGGATTCACGAGACATATGTAGCAATTCAATGCATTGTTTGGTATTTCCTTGCAATAACTCTAACTTGTATTTATGCCCTGTCATTTCTGAATCATTGTCTCGCATTCGTTTCAAACCTCTTCTCCAAAAAAAACGAACATACAAGTACATAAGAATTACTAGAAGTAATTTCTTATTATAATCCATATGATCCTGTGTTAATAATAAAAAAGGCAACCATTAAACATCAAAATGTCATCATAAACATTAACCATAAAACATAACAAAATGTCATCACCAACCAAATACAACCATAAAACATAACAATGTCAACACCAACCAAATACAACCATCAAAACATAACAATTTCATCACTAACCCAATACAACCATCAAACATAAACAACATCACGTGCACAATTATATTAGTTTCATACTTTTAGCAGTCATTGTAATCCAGCGTTTTAATACTTCTGGAATTTTGGCAGTGTCATCCACGCCTCTCTCATGGATGACGACACTCCAAAGATATGAAAATCAGCTAATAATAAAGGATCTAACGAGTCTAACCCAACCAATTTTAATCTCTCAGAACAGTCAAGTACTGTTGGTCCATCTTTTCCTTTAATCAAAAACTGAAGAGCCTTTTGCATATCAGATGCTAAATCATCGGATGTGATAGTTGATTTCGAGGTTTTGGCCCTTTTGTTTGGAATAGGGTCGGGGGCCGGATCCTCGGTAGGCTCGGGGGTATCCTCTGGAATAGGCTCGGAATTGTGTTGTTCAAAATCAAAAGAGCCGGCGTCATCTTCAATGACATGAAGAATTGTATGTGTAATCATAAATGGTTTGACACGTTGAGCAGAAGATGATCCAACAACTGAAGTTGTTTGAGTTGAAGTCCAATTGCAATTTCCAGTGGCAGTATTACCATCAAATAATTCTGCACAAAGTTCTGGAAAAGGTAATGGAGTCGTTTTCAAAGATCCAGCCTTCTGATGCCCCTAAACCCAAAATATAAAATATTATAAGTATATATTTATATGTAGCCTTTAAATATATATATATAAGTATATATTTATATGTGAACATACCTTGTTAAATTTTTCTCACTCCTCGTTTGTTAGGGAAAAAGTATTTGTTTGAGGATTATATATATTTCCTGTTTTGTTTTTCAAATACACAAATCCGACGTACTTGGCTTTCAGATTGTCATAGGCGTTCTTCATTTGTTTTTTATTCAATTCAAGGTCAAACTTTTCTTTAAGAATTTTTCCTATTCTATTCCAAGAGCCTTTTTGCATACTCAAACCTTTCCTACCCATCTTATTTATTTCTTCAATGCAAGTTTCTAACAAACATTGAATTTGCTTGCTTGACCATTGATGTTTCTTGCCCATTTCTATTAAACAATAAAAACATAATCACTAACCTTAAAAATCAATTACTAAACCAATTTATTCTTCATACAAACTATAACAATCAACTAAACCATATACAAACCATATACCAAACCATATACCAAACCATATACTAACCATATACCAACCAACTAAGCCAATTCATTTCTCATACAAACCATATAGAAAGTAATCATACAAACCATATACCAACCAATTAAACCAATTCATTTCTCATACAAACCATAAACAAACTAATCATACAAATCATATACTAACCAACTAAACCAATTTATTTCTCATACAAACCATATACAAACTAATCATACAAACAAACTAATCATAAACACAAACTAATCATACAAACAAACTAACCATATACAAACTAATCATAAAAACAAACTAATCATACAAACAAACTAATCATACAAACAAACTAATCATATACAAACTAATCATATAAACAAACTAATCATACAAACAAACTAACCATATACAAACAAAATAACCATATACAAACAAACTAATGATACAAACAACAAATAAAAAAAGGGTACCTGCAGGTCAACGGTGAGGGGGCCGAAGGGGAGGGGGCTTCGGGGAGGGGGCCGAAGGGGAGGGGGCTTCGGGGAGGGGGCCGAAGGGGAGGGGGCCGAAGGGGAGGGGGCCGAAGGGGAGAGGAGCCGAAGGGGATGGGGGAGAAGGGGAGGGGGCGAAGGGGAGGGGCGAAGGGAAGGGGGCCGAAGGGGAGAGGGCCGAGGGGGGGCGGTGGCATGGTGGTGAGCAGGCGGGTGGCAACGGCGGGGCGGTGACGACGGCGGGGCGGTCGCGCGGTAGCGACAGTGGGGCCGGCTGAAGATGAAGATGGTTGTGAAGAGTGGGGGAGGTGGGGAAGATGGGTGGGGAATGAATGATCAGATGTTAGGGCTCTCAATGGTTAAGGAAGACAAGAGGTTAGAAGAGGTGTGAAGACATTGTTCAACCTCTTCTCCGTGCAGAGGTGAGGAAGATGTTTTTTAATGATATGTCTTCCAGAAAACAAATAGTCTGCGAAGTAAAAACCTCTTCCCGCATCTGCGAGCACGCAGATGAAGAGGTGGGGAAGAGTTTTTTTTTTAAACACAAACACCCCTTAGGCAATCAGGCAATGCCATCGGTCAACTGGATGTTGAGGCAGACCCTAAGATTAGCTTCATAGGGGAAACCTTGACTGAAGGCCTAGTGGCAGAACCTGAGATCCCCGTCTCATCATCATCAACTACTGCAGAAATCCACATTCCTTCTAAGACACCTGCTGGTGAAGGTGCTTCTCAACCTCGCTCTGGCCTGAGCTAAGATGCTGCAACAAGCAATAAAGGCCAAAGCTCTCTCCACCCTGAGTCACAAAGGTCTGTAAGTGACAAAGAGAAAAGAAAAATGACAATTGAGGAGATTGAGGAGGAGGAGAGAGAGAGAGAAAAAGGAGGCTAAGGGGAGAAAGTTCCTCTGCTGAGTCTTCAAGACTCATGGAGTCTGCTATCAGGGCTGCCCCCAGACCAGATACACGAAATGATGAGTTAAAGGGCAGTCAGGATAAACTATTTGCAGACTAGGAACTATGACATAGACAATGTCATTTCTCTCCCCTTAGATGAGTTGAATGAACTGGTTGACCTGGAAAGGTCAAGGGAGAAGAAGAAGGCAGAAGATGCAGAACTCCTAGTACAAGTCAAAGAAGAGAAAAGAAGAAATAGACTGTACAAGGATATGCCTACCCACTCCCCAGTTCAGGAAAGTCCTACACAAGAAGATTGGTTCAACAAGAACCTCAGGTAGACAAAGAAGAAGAGAGGATCAAGATGATCAACTACCCGAGTGCCACAGGCTTCTATCAGGCAGACGCACTCCTTCCCTTGTCCTATGACTATATTGAGTTGAGTACTTAAAACAGCTTGAACTTGAGATAATCAAAGATAGAAAGACAACTAAGAAGAAACTAAGGGAAGAAGCTGTAAAATCAAGAGCCATCATCTAAAAGAACATGAAGAAGTCTGCTGATAGGCAGAGGATGATGAGCTTCTTGAAGCTATATGGATTCTTCGGAAGGAGACTTGGCCCATGTCTCTATCCACTATGGATGAGCATATCAGGGTGATCAAGCAGAAGATCAAAAATGGAGAGCTCATTGACTTACACTCCACTTCAAGTCAAGCCCCACCTGAAGTGGAGGTTAAGGTTGAACAACCAGAGACAACACAACCTGGACCAACTGCTAAAACTCAGCAAGCTTCATCTTTTGATCAACAGCAGGGTCAACCTCCCTCTCCTTTTAAGCCTGAGAGAGAGGACGTCCCAACTGAGAAAAACAGTGAAGATCAATCTGGTGCTGCAGGCCAGTCTTCTCAATTAAAATCTGGTAAGAGAAAGAAGAGGATGGCTTCTAAACCAAAGCCAAAGAAGAAGAAGATTGCACCCTCTTCTAAATCCCAGGATGAGTCAGAACATCTTGAGATTGTGCAGCCAGAGGATGCTACATCAACTCCAATTCAAACAGTTCCTCTAGCATCAGAAGACCCATCTTGTCTTGGACATACACCACTATCCAGAAAGATGGCATGTAATAGAGATCAAGGCATTAAAGACATTTACACATGGCAAGATATGTTTTAGTTGCCTCTACATGACCTCTTTGATATGAGAAGACACTTTGACAGTCTGAAGGATCCCGATCACCTTATAAAGAAAGGATTGGTGATCATCCTAATGAGGACGGTGACATCTGAAGTCTATTAAGTGTTTTGGTAACATCAGCCTAGGGGGAGTTTGTAGAAAATAATGAAGAGGCTGATGCAACCTAAACATCTTAAGTACATCCTGCATGCTGCAGAAGTACATTAAAGAAGAAGCTTAGGAAGTTTCACACATGAAATAGAAAATACTCTAAGTGTGAAATCTTTCGAAGCCAAGACCAATATCTTCCGAAGCCAAACATGAAGTCTTCTGAAGCCAAACATGAAGTCTTCCGTAGCCTCAGAGACAAAGTCTTCCGAAGCTTCAAGTTCATGAAGACAGATTTCTTCCGAAGACTTTTAGTAACATGCTTTATCTGATGTATTGTTCCATAAAGCTGGACACCCTTTTCGCTGCATCTCTGCAAGTCACCAACTTACATGAGTTGGTGAAAAGGTTCATGCTTTTGGTAACTGTACATTGAGGTCTTGAGTCTGTAACTTTCAACTTTATGTACTTTATCCTTTTTGTAATAGATAAAGATGTGAGCTATGGCATGTCATAGTCACAAGTCAAAAGACAATCTGCCTTTTGACTCTACAATTGATTTTGTTTGTGTCTAGTCAATTGTATCCAACTGGATTTCAATGTATAGCCAGTTGTAGGATGTAGTATAAGTATCTCATGATCTTGTATCTTTCGATTATGCTTTTGTAACACTTGTAATAGAACATAGAGAAAACAATATACTGCATTCTTAAAAACCATACACTTGTGTTCTTTGTGTTCTGTCTCTTACATTACTTGTGTCTTAGTGTCTTTACTTGGTTAATCCAGTTTACTGTTTGATTAAAGGTTAGTTAATCTCCTCTTTGTGTTGTTGTGTTGTAAATTACACCCTTCAACGATCATGCACCCTTCAACAATCCTGCACAAAACAAACAATCCGATTTATACTAATAACAAGAAACAAAAGGAACATATATTTACATAATAAGTCCCTATACTAAGACAAGACTAATCTAAAGATGAAAATGCTAATCTTTCTAGGGTTCCAACAGTACACGGTGAAATGGATCTGTTATCAATAACGACGACATATATGTCGCTGCTATTGGTCTCTGTCGTCGCTAATAGTGTTAGCGCTATTGATAACATGTCTTGTAGTGTCACATAAACATGTGTCAAGAATGAGTGTAATAAACAAATGACATATAAATGCATGTTATTTTCATTTATTACAGGGGCTTTCTTGACATATTTTTACGTGTCATCTGTATTCTTTTATGGCAAGTATCACGTGTAATTGAAGATATATTTTCTAGTAGTGCTCTCTTCTTCTTTCTCCTTTAATCCTATACTTTCTTTATTATGTTATAGTAGGTTGCATTATTTTCTAACTAAACCCATAAGTAATGTAACACAAATAAAACTAAACAACCAGTTTTGACCGCTTAGAATCAAATATAAACCGTAATACCTACTACATATGACCCATTACAAATAATAATCACCCTGATATAAGCATAAGCCCTCAAATTTCACTCATTACAAGTGTTATAACATAATAAAACCATCTAAAACACTTTTAACCCAATCATGACAAATTAAAAACATATATAGCATGTGATAACCCACCATCATCAAATACGTATCACTATGATTATTAAAATCAAATCAACTTATATAAACATAGGCTCACAAGTATGACTCATTACGATCTATTGTGTTTATAATACATTACAATCAATTATAACTTAATATATAGAAGTTACACTGAAATATAACTTGTATTACCCTTAATTACTTACTAAAATCAGCTACAACAATTTAAGACATTTATCATCATATATTTAATTCAAACTAGAGATCGAGTTTCCCGTGCGATGCAATGGAGAACTCAACATGTAAATTTATATTAGTTAAAAAAAACTATTGCATACCATACTCAAATTAAAGAGAGTAAATATTTGTTTTAACAATGTATTTTAATACATGAAAAGTTATAGTTTTTGAAAATAATAAGAAAGAATAAAAGTTAACACAATATCTCATTCTCTAAAATATTTTACAATATAGTATAGATAATACGTCAATATGTACCTATTATGACCCCTTACTAACATGAAGTAATGGTCTAATTAGTGCTTTTGATCAAGTTACTAGTGACAACCCTATTTCCTAGGTTTGTTAACATCATGTCATTTTCTATACAACTTAATGTGCAACAAAACTATTAAACTCATCAAACCTTTCGGGACACTTAGTGTTAAATTCCTTTATCCTGCTTGTATAGTCCTACCAGATTATTCGAAAAAGATAAAAAAAATCAAGTGAATAAAGCCCTATGGTCATTGATTTGATCTATAATCTTTATCATCTTCAACGGTTCTCTATGTATTTTATTTTAAACCCAACTAGTCAAACAGTGGTTATATATATTTACAATATTCACACATGACTAGCTAAATGATTCAAATATTTAATGCAGCCACGTAAGCATTTAACTACTTTAATTCCTTGAAAAAGTCTTGGTCATAGTAATATTACCTACACAAATAAACCAAAAATAAAAAAATATATATATAAGTTGGAAGATTGATGTAATAACATAGAATAAACATATGTATAAGGGAGACTTGGTTGTCCTTAAATAGCTACCAAAACAACATCCAAATCCACCAAACTAAAAACACAAATTATACCAAAAGTCACAATGGAGCCTCTCATCATCTTTTCCCTCCTTGTTTCTTCACTCATTTTCTTCACGGCCTGTTGGGCACTAACAAAATCAAACACCTCAAAGAAGTTGCCACCGGGACCACCCAAACTCCCCATCCTTGGTAACTTACACCAACTCAGTGGCCCCAGCCCGCACCGTGTTCTTAAGGACTTAGCCAGAAAATATGGACCGATCATGTACTTACAGCTCGGGCAAGTGCCTACGGTCGTTGTATCCACACCAAGGCTAGCCAAAGAAGTCCTGAAGACCCATGACGATGTCTTCGCTGATAGACCCCCAAGCGAAGTGTCTGAGTTGTTCTTTTATAAAGCTCAAAACATTGCATGGGCTCCTTATGGGAACTACTGGAGGCAGATGAGGAAGATTTCCTCCTTGGAGCTTCTTAGTGCCAAGAGGTTCGAACGTCTGCCTTTATCGTGATCAAGAGCTTACTAACATGCGTAAGACTCTTGAGTCGTCTGCAGGCAGACCCATTGTCCTAAGGGACATTCTGGTGAAGTATGTGAACGATGTGATTTGTAGGTCTACGGTTGGGGATATCCACAAAGATCAACCGAAGCTTGTTAAATTACTGTTTGATATAATGACAGCCGTGATTCAGTTCAATGTGACATCATATTATCCGAATGCGGGATTCATTAATGTTATCAGTGGTAAGAAAGCCAAGTGGATAAAGACGCAAAAAGAGTTTGAAAATATATTGGAAGACATCGTGGAGCAACACAGGAATAAGAGACCAAGTGGAAGCCATGATCATGAAGATCTGGTTGATGTTCTCTTAAGGATCCAAGAGACTGCTGACCTTGATATTCCCATCACAAACGAAAGTGTCAAGGCTGTCCTTCTGGTATGTAATTTTAGGGTTTCTAAATTCGGATAATTAGAAATCTTGGATACGGATACGGATTCGGATGGTGAAACGGATATTTAAAAAATAAATGATATTTGTATAGATATAATATTTTTAGATTATAAAAACAATTAAAAAGGTTTTCAAATAATCAAAAACATAATATTAATGTATAAATATAATATTTCGGGTTCAATTCGAATGTTCTCAAATTTAAGTAGGAAACAATTAAAAATATATAAGTATAAATTTTGGATATCCGAATCTATTTAAAATCACTATTTTAGATTCAGTTTGGAATTTGGGTTTTTCCATTTAGATATTCAAGTTTGGATATTTTTAAACACCTAAAGTAATTCTTGATTAACAACACTTGCTCAAAACAACGTAAAATGGTTATAACATGTGAGGACGGCATTAATATATGTGCAACATATATTTGTAATAACAAATTGGAGTTTTCAGATTTCTAAGTGGTCAAGAGAAAATATAACAAATTTGAGAAGGTTTACGAAAATGTTTTGGTTACTAAGCATTTCAACAATCTCTAGTAAAGTCTGAGATAGAACATTTAAAATTGCTAATGTTTATGCAGGGTAGCAAACTCTATAAAAACCTAAACAACTTTTTCTAAATCCCTAGATAGCATTATGTTTTCTTAGACCACAACTAAATCAAAAAATTTCAAAGAACATTAATAAAAAAATAATACAATTGATAAAAATGTTCACAATTAGTGCCTACAAACATAAAATTGAGAACACAAGTAAAAATATAATAATGTTATTTATTAGTGATTATAAAGCAATAAATTTTATACAACTATAAAATATAAATACATAAGCGTGTGAATAAGTAAAGGATGTTGTTACTTTGACTTTGCTTGTAAAAAAATGTAGAACTAACATAGTTATTACAGGGTTATTGGATTTTAATAACTTTATCATATTAGCATATTAAAATAATTACTTATTCTAATATAATGCAGGACATGCTCGTAGCCGGGACAAATGCATCTTCAATGACACTCGAATGGGCCATGACAGAATTAATGAGAAAGCCAAATATTATGAAGAAAGCACAAGAGGAACTAAGAGCAATAGTGAAAGGAAATACGATCACGGATGTAGAATTACAAAACATGCATTACTTGAGGATGATAGTTAAGGAAACATTAAGGGTACATGGTCCCCCGTTCTTGATGCCTAGAATAAGCAGAAAAGATTGCACGGTTGATGGATACCATATTCCCGCGAAGACAAGGATACTTGTAAACGCATTGGCATGTGGTACGGATCCTGATAGTTGGGAGGATCCTGAGAGCTTCATCCCTGAGAGATTTGAAAATAGTTCTATCAATTATTTGGGTGCTGACTTTGAGCTTTTACCATTTGGAGCTGGGAGGAGAGTTTGCCCTGGTATTGCTTTCGCAACAGGTGTAATAGAAAATGCACTTGCAACTATGTTATATCATTTTGATTGGAAGCTTCCAAATGGATTAAAACCCCATGAACTTGATTTGACAGAAGCTACCGAGCTTTCGATAGTTCCTAAACATCCCATACAGGTCATCCCTGTCTTTGTGCCGCTAGAAAATTAAAAATAGGATACATATGATTTTAACATGGCTTTACTATTCTCTTTTGTCTTTGTGTTATGTTAACATACCGTGTATGCAGTCAAATTTAATAGTTGTATTCCTGTTTATTCACATGTTGCAATATTGTATTAAAAATGATTCATCTTATAAGTGAGAAATCATACATTAAAATTTTTAATGGTTTGTTATAGCTATAAGTTTTGTTTTGTTTCCATAAACTAAGTTTTTCATACATATACATATAGTATAACACTCTCGTGATACACAAGGTGTTTGTGAATATCATTATCCATGCTACGTTGGTGACATTGACATGTTAAGAACATAAAAAGAAAACTTATGAAGTTGAGGCAGCTTCATCGTAGAGTTCAAAGTGTATATTGAAAACAATATTATTCCTCTTACGTGGAAGCGTAGATAGAATTTAAAATTAAAACCGTGAATTCCTTAATAAGTTAGTAACAAAGAAAATAAAGCAAATAAAGACAAATGTAAACAAGTAACTACACACACATACACACACATATATATATACATATATATACATAGCGGATGGTTCAAATGAGAATTATTTATTTTTGTAAGAACTCTAGCAACCAATCTCAGCCACTCATTTTTTATCACATGCAAATCACATGTCATTTCCCTCTTTGTTTTTAAACGTTCGTAACTTTTTTTCACGACATCATTTTTTCAAAATAAATTCACCATAAAATTCAGTATTTTTTTATCTTTCCAACGCCTACCATATTGATATACTATTCTAAAAAACAATCGTACATCCGTTGTTTACATATGTGTAAATCTAATTATACTGTGTAGTACTGGATTTACACATGTCTAAATCCAATATTACACATGTGTAAAATGAATTTGGTTAAAAAAACGGGATTTTTTTTATTTTCTATAAATTTTTTTATATTTTTTTATGAAAGAGAGAAAGTTGGGGAACATTTTTGTGTTTTTATTTTTTTTTATTTTTATGTTACTTTTTAATTTATAAATTTTTAAAATATGTTTTTGTTAATTACAATTTCGCCATTGAGAATTAGTGGTTGAGATTGATTCCTAGAGTTCTCACAAAAAAGTTAGTTCTCATTTGATCTCTCCCCTATATACATATATATAAGGTAAAGTTATCTTGAAAATCATCTTTTTTTGTGAGAATTTTGTGAAACAATCTTAGTTACTCAATTTTTATCACATCAGTTGTTTACATATATGTAAATTTGGTATTACACATGTATAAAATGAATTTCGTAAAAAAACGATAATTTTTTTGATTTTTTTATATTTATACGAAAGAGGGAAACTAGGGGAATATTTTTATTATTTTTTAGTTTTATTTTATTTTTGATTTACAATTTTCTTAATTATATTTTTATTAATTACAATTTTGTCATTGAAAACTAATGGTTAGGATTTGTTTATAGAGTTCTCACAAAAAAGTGAGTTCTCAATTGATCCCTCCATATATATGTATTGTTGGACCAAAAGAACCAATGAGCCAAGATCAGAAAACCTCTAAGTCCCACATGATATCACAACAACTGCTGAAGGCTTCATCAGCAGTTCGACAAGTGCTGAAGACTTCAACAGCTGAAGATCAAGTACTGAAGACTTCAACAGCTGAAGACTAAAGTGCTGAAGCTCAACAGCTGAAGAACACAAGTGCTGAAGCTGAACAGCTGAAGAACACAAGTGCTGAAGCTGAAGACCAAGTACTGAAGTACAACAGCTGAAGAGTCTACAAGTGCTGAAGATCAACAACTGGTGTACAAAGTCTGAAGACAAAGACTGAAGACATCAGCTGATGATATCTACTGAAGTCATCAGCTGATGAAGTTCAAGTCTGAAGACCAAGTACTGAAGTTTCAGTAGTTTGTCACAACAGCTGAAGAGTACTTCTTCAGTAGTTGTGATATCAGTAGTTTTATGTTTTTACTTTCAGTAGTTTTATGTTTTTACTTTCAGTAGTTTTGTAAAACGATTGAAGAGCTTGTTCTTCAGTCGTTGTAGTGTCAGTAGTTTTATGTTTTTCAGTAGTTGTAGTAACTGATAACACTTAGTATTTTTGTAAGAAGATGTCAGCTGTTTTGACATCTTCAGTAGTTGTGTTTCAGTTGGAATAGTTCTGTTAGATGTCACTATCAAGTGACATCAGCAGACGTCACATCTCTTATATAAGAGGTGTCGACCTAATTGTAAGTGTGACATTCCGTTACCACGAAAGCGAATATTGAATGAAATATATCTGTAGAATTCTCTCTATCTATAACTGTTTTTGTTCTTCATTGAATATCTTTTCGTTCTTGTGAATTGGCTAATTCATTGTTAGAATTCCGCTGCTATACTCACTAATCAATCAAACGTAGATCACTGATCCTAACAAGTGGTATCAGGGCTGGTTAATCATTGATCGATCTAACAATGATCATTGAAACTGCTAATTGATATCTATGTTTGATTGAATTAGCATATTCGCAAGAACTGGTTATAGATTATTGAATTTCTGACGCTTTCGTTCATTTATTCTGAGATCTCTCTTGGTTCAATTGGTTGTTGTGTTTTGGTCTAAATCTGTTATAGCTTAATTGAATTTGATTGAATCTGAGATGACTACTCCTTCTAATGATCCTCACAATACCGGTTCCTCAACCAAGCCCCGATGCTGGTTAGGACCGAGTATATAACATATGGCAGCGAAGAATGCTTCATCACCTGTCTGTTAACAGTTCAGGTTGTTGGACATCTGTGGTACATGGACCACATAAGCCTATGGTGAACAATCCGGAAACCAATCAAATGGTTCCGAAGAAGAAGAACAATACTCTGATGAAGATCGGAACTGTTGAGATTGATGCTAAAGCCCATAGAATTCTGGCCATGGCATTGCCTAATGAAATCTATTCAGGGCTTATACATCATGAAACTGCTCATGATCTCTGGAATGCCCTGAAGGAACAATTCAGTGGCACAGATGAGGTCTTAGCAAACACAGAGAAATCCTTGCCCAACAATATAAGACATTCTCTCATAGAAAGGGTGAGACACTGACTCAACAGTTTGAGCATTTTTCCTGCTTGATCTCTGAGCTGAAAATGGTGAAACAGGAATACACCAATAGCCAGATGAATAACAGGTTCCTCAGATCACTGCTTGAGAGATGGGACACATACACTATTGTCCTACGCTCCAGTGCAAATCTGGATAGCCTATCTCTCACCCAACTTCATGGGAAACTGCTTACATTCGAAAGAGAGAGAGCAGAAGAGGAAACTGTCCTCATCAGGAAAGCTCACTGATGACTTCGTACCAGGGAATACTGCCTTGGTTGGTCATGAGTCAGAATATGCTGCATCTGAAAGCAATTATGATGAGCACATTGATTTCTCTTCAAATAGTTCTGATCAGCATTTGTTGGTATTGAGAGTCATTCTGGCAGTAATAGTGACAATCTATGCTTCATCATGGATGATTTGAAAGGAATAGCTGATGATGATCTAGAAGAGATGGATATCTAAGCCAAATGGCATTGATTAATATCAGATCTCAGAAGTTCTATAAGAAACTGGCAGGAAATTTCCTGGACTCTCTGGCAAAACCAAAGTTGGTTTTGACAAGAGTAAGTTGAGGTGTCACAAATGCCAAAGGCTGGGACACTTTGCAAGAGAGTGTAGATCAACTGGATCTAACTCTTCTGCACCCTTTGTGACTTTTCCTAGTACTAGTCCACAAAACAGAGGGCAACATCCTGTTGGTTCTGGTCATCATTCACATCCTAGGTCTCCTGCATACTTTGTTCCACAGGGTCAAATGTCATATCCTTATCCCTGCTATTATATGCCTCACCAAATCCTGTTCAAGCTCCAATTGCACAACAACCACAAGCATTGCCTGAACCACAACCTTCCCAATCTCATCAACAAACTCAACCTCAACACATAGCTTCTTCACCCTAGGAGTTGTTGTCTGGAGCAGTTTACCAGATGACTTGTCTGGTCATGAACAATTGTTCTCAGGTGCTGGTCAACATGGTGGTGAAAGTCCCTTTGGAAATCTAGCTCTTATGGCTTTGGATTCTGCTGATACTTCATCCACTAATGCCTCTACACCAAAGGTATCACAGGTATCCTCTGAGGCAAAAGCCAAATTGTGTCTGAAACATGTATAGCAACATTTGCATCTATTAGAGAAGCAAATGTAGCTTTAATCAACAAGAACATTGAGCTAGAACAAATAATTTCCAAAAGCAAAGCTGAATTTGAGTCTGTGCTTATGATAAGAATGATGAGATTTACAAACTTAAATGTCAAATAACTGATGATAAGGCTAGGGAAGAGATACTTCTAGAGAAGTATAAAGATCTCAAGGAAACCCTTGCAGTCACCCAGGTAGAGTGTGATCGATGGGTACAATCATGCAAAGGTTTTGAAATGCTTCTTAGTAAGCAATCTGCTTCCAATGTGAAGTTTGGCATTGGTTACAATCACACTGCTCCACCTACAGATTTTACTCCCAGAGCAGAGGTAGAATCTGATGGTGAGAGTAATAACCAATCCATTTCATCATGTGATCTACTTTCTGATTCAGCACTATCAGAAGTAGAAGTCAGCACCAAGCCCTCTCAGACCTATCAGCTGATGTTGATGGTTCCATTGCTGACACTCACATGATCAATGAGTTGATCAACTCAGGAGTTAAGTCTAAAAGTCCTGAAAGGACTAGAGAGCAAGATTTAACACCTGAAGTTCAAACTCCAACTACTCTACTGCCAGTACTGAAAAGAAGAAAACTATCAGTAGAAGAGTTTGAAGACCCTAAAGAGGAAGTCAAGAAAGCAAACAATGCTTCCAAAGCACTGAAGAGCAAGTCTTCAGTTGCTTCATCCTCTTTAGTTGATGATCAACATAAGATGAAGAAGAAAACCTGTGAAGTATGTGTTTGTTCAATCATCTTACAGATGATTGCTGGTACAAAAGAGGATCCAAACTCAAACATAAAGAGGAAATTAAAGAGAAAATGGTAAAATGAAAACTGAGTTTGAGACCACATTGTATCAGCAACATCAAATCCTGTAACCCTTAAGTCCATAAAGAAATCCAAAAAGGAAGGGGTTAAACAGGCAACAACTGAGATTGCTCAGAAGAAGAAGGTGCAACATAGGAACTTATCAAACTCCACTGGCAATGTGTCTGATGAGCTAAAAGCTTTATCACAAAATCAGACACAGCTGGTTATGATGGTTCAACATCTATTGGGAAGAGTTAACCATTAGATGCTCCTATGTTGAAACACAGAAAGGAGGTCCAAGCCAAAGGATTCCTCTTCTTCACCATCTTCTTCCTCTCAGGCTGTTGTTTCCATAAACCTGTTAGTTTACCATCTGTTGATGAGACCAGCCCAAAACCAAAAGGTTTGGGTCTCCAAAACTAACTGATTGTTTATTATTACAGGGTTCTTCAACATGCCAAAGTAGCATCTGGTATGTAGACAGTGGGGGATCTATGCACATGACTGGGAACAACTCTCTTCTTCATGACTACTCTCCAAGGAAAGAAGGGTTTGTTTCTTTTGGCAATGATGCTAGGGGTTACATCATTGGCAACGGCTTTGTCTCCAATGGAGAAATAAAGTTTGATGATGTTAATCATGTGGAAAATCTCAAGTACAATCTCTTGAGTGTCAGTCAAATGTGTGATAAAGGCCATGTTGCTCTTTTCACCAGTCAGAACTGTAGGATTCTGTCATCCAAAGTTCTGCATTTGATTGATAAGGTGTTGGATGATCACACTCTCCTGAAAGCCAACAGGACAGAAGAGTGTATGCCTTAGATCTTTCCAAGAAAATAGATCTCAGAGCCATCCTTGCCTATTTTCCAAAGCCTCTTCTCAAGAATCTAAACTGTGGCACAGAAGGCTGGTCATGTTAATTTCAAACATGAATCAGCTAATCCACAATAGTTTAGTTAGAGGCTTACCAATAAAGGAGTTCCACTGTGATGAAACCTGCACTGCTTGTTTAAAGGTAAACAGCACAAAGTCTCATTCCCTCCTATTGAAGAGCCTAAGTCCACACTGCCTGCTTGTAATTACTGCATATGGATCTATTTGGTCCTGTGAGAGTAATGAGCATGGCAAAGAAGAAATACTGTCTGGTAATTGTGGGTGATTACTCCAGATTTGATGGACTTTCTTTCTACATTCAAAGGATGAGGTTGCTCAGAAGATTATTCATTTTGTGTGCATGTTGAGAAGCATTATTCCCTTCCAGTCAAGTGTATTAGGAGTGACAATGGAACTGAATTCAGAAACCATACACTTGATGACTTCTATCTTTCAAAGGGAATCAAAAGGCAGTTTAGCATACCAACGGACTCCAGAACAGAATGGAGTAGTGGAGAGAAAGAACAGGACCCTAATTGAAGCTGCAAGGTCCATGCTGGCTGACTCTGGTTTGCCACTGACCTTTTGGGCTGAGGCTGTCAACACAGCTTGCTATGTGCAGAATAGAGTCTTAGTAAATCAGAGGTTGATGAAGACTCCATATGAAGTTCTCCATCACTTGGCTCCTCTAATTTCATTTTTCAAAGCATTTGGGTGTCCCTGTTTTATTCTCAACATAAGGATCAACTCCAAAAATTTGATCCTAAGGTGGATGCAGGGTATTTTGTTGGTTATTCATCTACTTGCAAGGCATACAGAATCTTCAACTGCAGAACAAAGATAGTTGAAGAAACTTTGCATGTGAAGTTTAGGAATCTCCTATGGACAAGATTCCACAAAACCCTGTGGAGTTGTTTGATTTGGACATACTGCAATATGTCCTTATCAACCTCCAGCTGTTGCAGATCATGTGGATAAATCATCTTCTGCAGCATGTCTTCCACCTAGTGGTATTGATGATGATGATGATAATATCAATACTCCTAGTCAAGTTTAGTGACCAACTGCCTGTGTCTGCTAAATTTGATCCTGTAGCTTCAGCAGTTCCATCCACAACAAATGCTGATGAGATCTCTGATTCCTCTACATCTTTTGAGTTACCATCTAATTCTTGGTTTCAAGAGTCTGCATCAACATCTGCTGCTGCTGAAGGTCCTACAAACACTTGCACAGATCTCATTATTTATCAAGAACTGAAGAATCACCCAATGTCTCAGATTATGGTGATA